>CM031238.1:376588-506439 GCA_018340775.1 Taxus wallichiana var. yunnanensis
TAAGCCTCATGGCATAATGTATCAAGTCGGCATCTTTAGAGGCGAGGTTGCCTAAAGGGAAACATCATGCTCGCCTGTCACTCTACCTAAATCGGCCTCAACTTGTCTTACGCTGAGGCAGCCTCTCGATCTCTCTCTCGTAGTCACGATCTGCAACTTAGCTCGTGCCTAATCCCTCGTGCAAGAAGGTCCTATGATCCCGCATATACATGATCTCTCTATGTAATGACCATCCACACCTACATCTAGGACTGATGTAGAAGGCTCAATATCTAGGCCCCTATCTTTGTTGTCTCTCGAGTCTGCCTCTGTCATGCTCAGCTCTCTGTCATCTCCTAGGCCATCCCGGGCCGGATCCACGATCTCACTCTGAAAGTAGTGTAACAATGTGAGTCTAGGCCTCATCACGCTCCATTGTAGCGGTCACACACTAGCCTCGGGCCTCATCTCTCTCGGCTCTCATTGTATCTCTCTCAGCTAAGGCATGCTTTGTAACTACTATTGTCTGATATGCTATCTGTGCCATTGGATGTGTGGTTGTCTGTGCCACCAGGACTAGTCCCTGGGGCACTCTAGATGACTAGCCCTACTCTAGGACCCTCGCTCTAGGAGGCTGAATTGGTGCCTATACTAGGCCACGTAGCCTCGATCCCCTATGCACATCGTGCAACACCCTACCCATCATGAGGAATGCCATCAAAAGGATCCTCTAGATCCGGCCCCACTGCTCTCGCTCTGTGCTCTGAACCATGCCATATCTCTATAGGTGGATGAGCACCTGCTACCCAGGCCTCCTCTAGAATGGTGAGACGTCGAGGGTAACACAGTGGCATACCAAGCTGCATAATCTATTATGGTCCCCTGGATCCCGCACTGTCGTCTTGGGTCCCATGCACAATGGGACCACCGATATGTGAGGCCCCATGGTATGCCTCTCTGAATCTCTACGTGCATGCCAAATGTCTGGTTGTGGGACCCCCGTACTCTACCAAGCTATCATGCACGGCACCGGTCTACTTGATACTGACTCAATAATGTAGCTGTAGCTATCGATGATAAAATGCTCTCTTTGAGCACACACTAAGCTTTGTGGCATCCTCTAGCCACTGGAAATGTTTGTAAGGCCGCCAGATAACATCTATTGCTAGCAGCTCATCGAAATCTCACCTATATCTGAATAGGCTGCCAAGGTGGCCATGTACATCACCACCTATTGCTACCCATGCCATGTAAGATGGCTCCTCTAGGTCTCGGACACGTAAAGTGCCCATAGGGTGTCTGATGGCAATGTGGTCCCATGACCATATCTATAGTAAAGAGGTTGGACCCACAGTCTTCTGACTGTGGTATGTAATCAAATGTAAATCCCAGTATAAGTGGGCCAAGTATGCACTTTGTCCCCAACAGTATCTCTCACCGCTGAAAATGCCATGAACCAAAGGTAATAGTCCTCTCGGGAACGACGTCCTTGTCTTATCAGTGAGTAAAAACCCACTGATAAGAGACATAATGTAGAGAGGCCCCTGATGTAATGTGGGGTCAGAGATGCACTCATGCAAGGCTATAGTCATCTCGTCATGCGGAATATCATCTACATCAAAAAGGTCACTACAAGCTGCTCTAATCAGCCCTACATCTGTGTTGTACTCAATCAAGGTGCCTATGATCAGCATGCGAAGGATCTGCCATACATCCTCAAGGGTCACAGTCATCTCCCCTATGGGAAATCTGAAACACTGACTCTTGCTTTATGCCATCACTCAGCTAGCACAGTCAGTAGGCCATGATCCAATGTAATAGAAGGCATCCGAGACATGGGGCCTAGCCCCACCGCCTCGAGAAGTATCGCCATGGCTCGCCGGTCTCACCCGTGCATGCTCCCCTCTAGATCTTTTATCCGGAATGGCACTCCCACATCTCTAAAACTGGCAATCGTCTCTGTAAAATATCAAATCACTCGTCAGTTACTAACATTTCTTCTAAAAAATCTATCTATCATTTTAGGGTTAACCCAAAAATCCTAAAAATTCTTCTAAGTGTCATCTTTTTGACATTTTCCTATCTTTTCTCTGAATATCTGGGGTGCCTATGCGCCCTTTTGGGCATGTGCGCCCCCTTTTGGATGCCTACATGTGTGTGCATTTGTCTTCCGACGCTTGCGCCCTCATTTGGGCACCTCCCCCCCTTTTTTGGCATGTGTGCCACACATTTGGTGCTTGCACTTGCGCGTGTATACTCCTCGGTGTGTGCATACCCCTTTTAGTGTATGCACCACATTTTTAGCATGTGCGCCTCTTTTTTCGTATGTGAATGTATGCGCACATGTGTTGTGTGTGCACATGCGTGTGGGTGTGTACACCTCACCTGCGCGTGTGTGCGTGTGTATTGTGGTGCGAGACACCCCCAAAGGATGCTTGCACCCCGAACTAACACACAGTGCTTGCATGCCAATGCAAATTTCTAGGGCTAAAAGTAAAATTTAAAGCATTAATGACAACAATTAATGACCAAAGTTCGGGTACTCATGAAGGGTCATTGTCTGTGTGTTGTTGGTACCCTCGGACTACATCTGCGCACCTCACTCGGTCTCGTGTGATCACCATTGTCCTCGTCACTATCAGAGCCTCACATAAAAAATTCTAAATGGCTCGGTTAAAATGAATTGGTCACGATGTTTTTACCCCCCCGGGTGGGGTATATTAACCCATTTTTCACCACGGAGGGCCTAGAGGCCCGTTTCGATCACTTTGTTTTCTCCTCTGTTCACCGTGGAATAATTATTTTTATTAAATAATTATTTTTCTCTTATATTTTACGGTATTGGGTAGGGATAATTTTAGTGGCGAATATTTGTAATATGGCAAACATTTTATTTTAGGAAATTTTGAAAAGGCTATTTTTTTGGAGCGGGTCGGTGTCTGTTCGCCTAAAATATACAGTATATTTTTTTTGGGGGTCGGCTTCACCTTCATTTGAAAACATCTCCTATAAAAACCTAGGTGATTCGCCGGGTAGTATACCTCAAGTAGCTTACCAAATTACCAATACCATGAAGTTTGAACTCGCATACTCTTAAGCACCGAGAGATTGCCATTAGCTTTGTTAGGGTTAGTTGTTGACGCCAGTGACAGGGGATATAGTTGACACGCAACAAAGAGTTATTGCAGACACACAATAAGGATATTTTATTGACACGTGAAAAAGGAATAGGTTTGACGTGCAACAGAGAGAGTTGACGTGTGACAAGGGTAGAGTTGAGGTGTGATAGTGACCTCGAGATATGGTGGATGCCTTTGTGATGCGTGTGCAGTGTCAATTGATGCCTTGTTGACGCATAATAGGAAGTCACTACTTGGTTCTTTTGTTGACGCATGACTCTCTTCAGAATAATGGAAGGTGCTAGTTCTAAGAATGCGAAGACCCTAAAAGTAACTAAGAAATCTCAGAAATCACTCTTCAAGTATTTTGGAAACTCTGCGGATACAGATATTGAAAATACCAACCATATAGATGCCACCACAAAGAATCAGAATACTGACTATGTGGAAGGTATTATTGAGGTGGACATGCATTCTGCACAGTATCAAAGTCAAACAAATGACACCTATGATAATATGCCAGATCTTGAAGATATTGTTCCTGTTGGGGTGCAACCAGAAGTGCATCAAGATATCACACATACAAATACTCAGCAAAATGGAACACATAAATCAAATTCAAATTCTGGTCCAAGAAAGAGGAAACTAGGTGATTGTGATATTGCTCAAAATTCTACTCAAAAAAGTAAAACATTGAAAACGAACAAGAATATGTGGACCATTGGCAGGACATACAAGTTTGATTGGGCTGCTAAATTTCTGTTTATCAAACCTATACAATCATCTAATTTTGAAGAGATCCCATCTAAATGTACATGTATAATATGTACGTGGAAATTGGGAAAGCAACAAAAATGCAAATGAAGCTGGACACTATAGAAAAACATTGTGGAAAATAATATTTGACTGTAATAGGGGTGGATGGCTAGAAAATCAAAACACACAGGTGGAAAACTGAAAAGAATACATGCATGTTAGATACGTAGCGAAATATGAGGCAGAGTAGAAAAACACGACATCTCTTGGAAAAGGGAGGAACGATCACATTACATATTGGTAAGATGAAACAAACAAATCTACATGCAAAATTCATACAATTATCTACTCTATTTCACATACTAAAAAAGGAAGACTGATTTTGGATTTCCTCGATTTCAAAGTTTTGTATCAATGTAATGGAATGTTGAATGTACCTCGGTCTCATTGGTCCAAAGTAATGGATGGGAAATGGAAAAATACCTTTCGATGATAGAGAAGGAAGATTTGAAAGAGAAAGTAAAAAAATCAAAGTTTATCTCTCTTTCAATTGATGAAGTGACAACAATGACAACACCGCATGGGTATTAATCCACGTCTATACTTTAGAAAATCATATAAGGACACCTCATATATTGGGTGTTATGAAAATGGCTAAAAACTGCAATGCCGAAAACCTACATAAAATAGTTGTTTCTCATTTGAAAGATATTGTTGGAATGACTGATTATGAAATTTCTACGAAGTTGGTATGCGTTGGAGCAGATGGTGCATCTGTCATGCAGGGTCACCGAACAGGGCTATGTGTTAGATTACAAACAACAATGGCCCCATATATGCTACCAATTCACTATATGACTCACAAAATGAATTTAGCATATAAAATGGTAAGCAACCACAAAAATGTTGCTAAATTAGAAGACCTTATAAGAGAACTTCATGCCTATATGTCAAGAAGCCCAAAGCGATTTCTTGAGTTCCAAAATTTGCAATTGGAATTACAGATGGCAAAAAAATTTTGAAGGATGTCGAGACTAGATGGATCTCTTTGTATGAACCTGCATGCAGAGTTCGTGAGGAGTATCCTTCGTTGGTTGGTTTCATGCACAAATATCATCATGAAGTTGATAGGCGAGGGACTTGTTGTTCCGTTTAACTGATTTGGAGACATTTCTTACATTGGTTGGTATTCTTCCAATGTTAAAGGAGATCAATACACTGATGAAGCATGCATAGGGTAGATTAATCTATATTGTAGATTTTATATGGATGAGAAAAATGGTATGTCAAAGTCTTGATATATTGTATTGTTCCCAAGATAGTTTTGATGCACCTATTTTTGAGAATTGGAAAGCTTTATTAGATCTTAAAAATCCTAGCACCTTTTTGAGATTTAATATCCATGATCACCTCTGCATCACTGTTAATGGGAGGGAAATACCACTGCACATTTTACAAAAATGTCAAGATATTACAGGATCGGAACGAGAAGATGTTCCCGTGACACGTAATCTCTTTGAGTCTCATTATAGTTGAAATAAGAATAAATCTTAAATTTTTTCAGAATCCTTATCATCGAAATTAGGGAACGTTTATCGCAAAGATAAAATTTTGGAATCCATGGGTGTGATGAATCCTAATTTTTGGAATCTTGAAGGTGGCCATGCAAACTTTTTCATAAAGCATTTCCATAAATCCATGGGTACAATAATGGAACAATTCACAAAGACTTCGAGCTCAAGGGTATGAAAATCAAAGATATACTAAATGTTGATTTATTAAAGTTTCAATTAATAAATTTTGCAACAACAATGAGGAACCAATATAAAATTTTAGACTAACCTTCTAAAAGTGGTGCTATGCATGAGGTTGTGGTAAGGAATCTATCAAAGTTCTATCTTACAAGAAGATATCAGTGAATATTTCATATTATATGAGTTATGCCAAACAATGATTTTGGGGTCTGTGGAGGACAAAAGGGTTTTCAATGCATTATCATTTATAAAATCAAAATTGAGAAATAGGTTGGATAAAAATCTAGAAAGTTGCATGAGGTGTTATGTTTCTCGATACTCCATCGAAACCTTTCCATTCGACAGAGCAATTGCACATTAGAATTCCCTTTGCGAAAGAAGAGGTGTGAATAATACAGCTACAAGTACAACTGTTCCCAATGTTGAGAGTGGAATTGGTGCATCATCACACTCTACAGAAGAGAACATCGAGTTTGAAGAAGCTATTGATAATGGATTGTTTCAACTTTAAATAGGTATCTTCTTCACCTTAATCTTATTGTTTGTCACTTTACATTTTTTTCAGCTCTTGTTATCATTAAAGATGTTACAGGTCTATATATTTAAATTTATTTAACTACAATCTTTTTATTTTTTTGAAAACGTGGGTTGACATCCATCCGAGGAAGCTGGTACTTCTCGGACTGACAATGTCAGGCAACTCACCCATCTATCTACTAATCCATTTCTCGTGTTGAGTTTTCTTAAAACACAGATCTAGCACATTACCAGTGGCAGTGATGATTTCAACTTTAAATAGGTATCTTCTTCACCTTAATCTTATTGTTTGTTACTTTACATTTTTTTCAGCTCTTGTTATCATTAAAGATGTTACAGGTCTATATATTTACATTTATTTAAATACAATATTTTTATTTTTTTGAAAATGTGGGTTGACATCCATCCGAGGAAGTTACTTCTCGGGACTGACAATGTTAGGCAACTCACCCATCTATCTACTAATCCATTTCTCATGTTGAGTTTTTTTAAAACAAAGATCTAGCACATTACCAGTGATGATTTCAACTTTAAATAGGTATCTTCTTCACCTTAATCTTATTGTTTGTTACTTTACATTTTTTTCAGCTCTTGACACTTGTTATCATTAAAGATGTTATAGGTCTATATATTTACATTTATTTAAATACAATCTTTTTATTTTTTTGAAAATGTGGGTTGACATCCATCCGAGGAAGCTGGTACTTCTCGGGACTGACAATGTCAGGCAACTCACCCATCTATCTACTAATCCATTTCTCATGTTGAGTTTTCTTAAAACAAAGATCTAGCACATTACCAGTGATGATTTCACAACAATCTAATACACTAGAGGTAAGTTAAACCCTATCATATCATCTTTCTTGATTTCTTACAATTATGTTTAATTTATTTTTTATATTTGCAAAATGCTTTGATATATTTTTTTAACTGTGGGATAAAATGACACAATTGAATTTTACAGAGGAAGATATTTCTATACTATACAATTCATAATCCACGATACATTATACAATTTATAATATACGTCCACATAAAATTCATCATCATCCATATATATCATATCATCACCATATCATTATCATAATCTTGAGTCCTGACACTACAATTATTATTAAAACAATTATTTATCTAATTTAAATTTATTAAAACAATTCCATTTTTAAAAAAATTCATAATCATATCATTACAAGTATATCCGTTCTAATTTCATCTATATCCATTCTAATGTCATCTATATCCATTTTAACACATTCCATTTATTTATCATCTATATCCATTCTAATGACATCATGATCATATCATTACAAGTATAGAGAAGAAGAATTATCGTGCTTGAAGCTAAATCTACGTCCACATTAAATTGATCATCATCCATATATATCATATCATTATCATCATTCATCATCATTCATCATCATCTATCATCATTCCATGTTTCTAAAGCAATTATCCTTTATCATCATTCATCATCTACGTCCACATACAATTCATGATAATCCAAGTAAACAAGAAACATACGTCATCATGATTCATCCCTATCTAATGCAATCACCATTAAGAGTAAACCAAAAAGCATAAACTCCATATACAATCTAAAAATTCTATCAAATCCATATGTAATCAAAATTAAAGATTATATAGTATTTCAAATTTTAAAAGGCTATCAAATCCATATAATTAAATTCAAATACCATGACCACAACATTCAATGTTACAAATTTTCAAATATAGACTCAATATTTAAAGTTTCCACACTCAATAATAAAAGTTTCAACCCTCTTTTTTTGTATCCATTTCAACTCCTGTGCTCCTTTCCCCAATGGTTTCTTCCCCTGTGGTTGTACCCCTTTCCCCATAGCAAAAATAACCCTAGAACTTATAAGATCTTCCGCAACGACTATCCAGATTTTTTAAAATTCTTTCTTCTTGATTTATCACATCTCCATGCTACAAAAATTTGGATCAGCTGCTACCTTAGCTTTGAATAATATTTCAGGGTCGAATCCGTGCTCTTTAATTATCTCGCTTCAGTGTATTGTTTTGTTTGTTAACCAAAACAATATTTTCCTTCAAATTCTTAGCTACGGATAAACTGTTCTTCGTTGTTTCCAAGTGAACTTGGAATACCTTTGCTTGACTCTTCAAATTTTCATATTTCAACTGCACAAAAAAGTAATGTCAATTCAACATATTACTAAAAAATGAAAATTTCAAATTAACAAGAATGATTGTTTGAAAGTGATAGTACTTACAACCACTCTATCTCTCTCGGCATTTGCAATTACTACCAGATCCTTGTCCTTAGACCATTTGTTAAAATATGCCTGGGCCTTAGCACTAATATTTTCCAATTTGTTTAATGTCTTATCCAAAATGTCGTCTTTATAGTTTTTGTTATACGTGATAGTCCCACTTCTTACTTGGGTAAGTAAGGAATCCATCTTCGCAGGTTGATTCTAGACTACGGTGTATAAACTCTCTTTGCCAATAATTTTCAAAATGAATAATAATCTCATTGATAAGAACTTTAGCCCTTTTCTCCCATTATATGAGCTGATTGATATGAGGTAGAATAAACTCACTGACATGAGATTGACAATCATAACCAAATAAGTTCTCCAAAGGAAAAGGTATTAACTATTCACTATCTGTATTTGATGAAGATGATCTTGATGGAGAAGTATGGGGCTTTCGGCTAGATCAACTGCTACTTGTTTTTGCCTTTGGGTGGCCTGATCCTATTTGTGATAAAATTAATCAAGATTCAGATAAATAAATTTAAATTGAAATGTAATTCAATATTGTAAAGCATGTTGAAATTGAAGTATACCTGCTGGCCTTGAATCATCTCACGGGTATTGAAAAAACCAGTTGGGTCATTGCTATCAATGCCCAAATAATCTTCATCTAAATTTATATTGTTCAAAACTGATATGCTGTTGCATTGGGCAAGCCACCAAGCGAGATTGTAGGAATTCAAAAGGAGGAGGAAATGTTTAGTGTCCCGCTAGGGGCCGAAGCAATTGGCATGTGTTTACCAATGTTCTTTTTCACTGTTCCTTTGGTTGGCATTTTAAAAATTATTGGTTGAGGGGGGGTCGGTGCCGCTATTTGAACAAAAGGATTGCAATGTGCTAAAAAGTTCAAGAAAAAAACATGAAAAACTAGAAAACAATCTAAAAAGGAAAAAACTACGAAATTAAACGTAGTATTGAAAAGTTGTACCTTGTTGTCGAGGGGTAGTTTTTTGTGGTGCTAAGGGTGGCCATGTAGGAGTAGTATTTGGTGGTTTTTCAGAAGATACGAATGCATGCGACTGTATGGAGTGAGTTGGGGAAGAAGGTTGAGTTTTGAAACACGAGTATGGTCCAAAGTCCCTGCAATGTCATCAACATTAAATGTTATGTCAATTCAATTGGTTAAAATTTAAATTGGAAAATAAAAATATAAATTTAGAATTTGTAAATAACATATGAGAAGGTATTACTTATCTAGAATTTAACGAGTTCAAATCTGTTGAGGGTTCGGAGAGGAGGGAGCTTCCATTTCAGATTGGGAGTCTCCCAAGCCTCGGTGTGTTGTTGGCCTCTTCCTCTTGATAACACCTTTTTTCAGGGAAGGGCTTTAATAAATCTTCTCTACAAACTGTAAATTGTTAATAATCGTGCAAAGTGTAATGTCAAAATTGAAATACAAACTAAATAGTTTATACATGTTGTTCTTCAAATGGAATTGACAACTTCATCAACTCCTCGTCGGTCTGCAGAATTTATTTGTCTTTTAAATTTAAAAGTGCCTCGTAATAAAAGTTTGAGGAGATAGTTTGTGGAATAAATGACGGTTTTTCTCAAAGCTTTGAATTTTTATGTCATTTCTTATTTTTATATATATAGGTGCACCAATTGAATTTTTGTTTTGAGATAGTGGCAACTATGCATACAATGGCCCATTTTGGTATATCTGTTTGGCGACCTGCTGCAAAACTATTCTGGATTGAAAAAATGAAATCACTGCAGCAAGAAAGTGGTGTGCAATTGATTGCGTATCCACACCATGCCTGGATTTATTGACATGAGCTACAAATGCCAAACAGTGGGAATTAATATAAATTTATAACACCAAATTGTATCACAATAAAAAACAGAATACAAATGATGAATGAAAACAAATTATACTTACAATCAACATGGAAACCAAACGCGTCGATTCGAGATATTTCTTGTCTTCTTCCATGAGAGTTGCCTTTATTATAACAATTGGTAAATTTTTAACGGAAGGCCCGTAAACCGATGGATGCCATTTGCTTCCCGATCTTGAATTGAAACATTCGGTCATCGTTCAGAGTCACATAAAAAATGATGTCCTTTGTATTGTAGGACAAGAGAAGGTAATTCAAAATATCTTGATCTATTTCAAAATGGGGCATGTCAACGAGCCCAGTAAACTCACACGCATCAATCAAATCTTTATATTCGGAAGACATTTTTAAAACAATATGGATGTGGAGGCACAAGGATTCTCTCAGTAGATGATCTTTCTTGTGGATTGACTCGGATTCTCTTCTTGATTTTTGTCCTGAGCTTGCGGTTGGGAAGCATTTGAAGTCGCCATTGTAGTTATGCTTGAGTCTTACACAATGAGGATTCTTATTAAAAAAATTGAGAGCCGGAAACTGTAAACGAGAAAATGACCAGTGGGAGGGTATTTATAGGCCAAATAAAGCATCAATGGCTTCTGTTGACGCATGTCAATGGCCTCTGTTGACGCGCGTTAATGGCCTCTGTTGTCACGCGTCAATAGAGGCCATTGACACGTGTCAATAAAGGCCATTGACGCGCGTCAACAGAGCCCATTGATGTGTGTCAACAAAGGCCATTGACACGTGTCACTTACCCTTGTTGACGCGTGTCAAAGCCCTTGCGATGCGCGTCAAAGGGCTCTATTGACGTTGTGTTGAATCGTGTTAAGGAGGGTTATTAACATCGTATTGTCATGCGTCAAAAGTGCATCGATGTCTAGAACTCTGATTTCTCTGCTCAAAACCTGGCAAAATTTGGTTTTGGAATCTTCGTCAAATTCACCTTTCATTAAAACCGGTTCGGGATTCGCTAGGTATTTTCCACCTATAATTTTTGTTATGCAGTACCCCTTTCTTCTCCCTCGGACAATTTTATTGCTCCTAGGTGATTTTTCTTCTTATCCACACTCTCATAAATAATTATTTTTAAAATAATTATTTTTTTTTAATTTTTCCACTAAGGACATTATTTGTCGCTTGTTTCTTCTTTCTTCCACCTAGGGAACTTTCTGTTGCGCCTAGGCCCTTCATTCTCTTTCTTCTATTTTCTTCTACTGTTCACCACAATTTGGACAACAAGAAAAGTAAAAACAATATATATGTCAAAAAATCCAAAAACAGGGCAAATTTTTTCACAAAATCCTAAAAAGTAAAAAACCTACAAAAATGGTAACTTGCTTATTACGGCTGAAACTTGTGTCTTGCGCATGGTATTTTCTCCATATCCTACTAGTTTGTCTCACATCTTCCTGATTAATATGACTCACGGATCACTAGATTCACAACCATTTACAAAGCTAGCTGCTTGCTTTGTCTGTATCTGGGGCACGTTTGTTGTCTGGTGTTGTTTCATTGTGCACAACACTTTTCTTGGACCCCGTGTCCATTATCATTCCCCCTTGCATGTATCCTTTCTCGGGCATCATTTTTAACCCTTTTCATCAATCACGAACTTGTGGATCTCTTCAGCACTTGATAAAAAAATATTTGTACAACTATCTTGACCATTGTTGGGTTGGGTATGTGCATTTGTACTTGTTTTCCCTATTAAATGAGCTTGTTTCCTTCTCGTATTGCATTGCATTGTTGTATGTTGCGTGGAGTTGGTATTTTCAGCAATGGACAATTGTTTGTAGTATGGATTTTCATGTCATTCTACCTTTTCGTATGCTTATATTTTTCATAAGGACCGATGACGTAGCTCCTATGGTAATATGATGACATCAAAAGTGTTCCAATACACCGCAGCTAGAGGCTAAGATCTTCTCTCCCCTCCTCCATATTTCTTCTGCATCACTTTCTTCTCACCCCTAATCTTCTCTCTCACCGGGGCATCCTGCCCCTTCCCATTCTTCTATCTATCTCTCACTTTTTTCGATCATCGATCATCTTCTTTCATCACCCCATCGACACTCGAGGGGCATCTCTCCCTCCTACTAATTTTTCTTCTATCCCTTCAAAATTTTCTTCCATCTACTATCTTTGAAGTGGCGTTACTTATGCCACCCCAAAGAGGGGCAAATGTAGACACCCATAATTACGCCCAAGCAATTTAAATACTTAAATTGCGCTAATTATCCATCTTCTGGAAAATTGACGACATATTGTCAATAACACTCATTTTCCCTCTTGTTGTCGTTAATGAACTACAATACACTAATTGATTAAGCCGCCTATCCAGCTAACAACCTAATTAACGACCTTCCGTTAATTATTTACCCTTCTATCTAGACTAATTAATTATTATTAATTAATTAGCCTTTCACTTCATTTAACTAGTAAATCAATATTTAATTGATTTAATCCCCTCCTAATAGCCTAAATCGTACTAATATTCCTCTAATTAGCTTCTATAAGCTTACATCTACCTATTAGTTAATCACCTTTGATTAATTAAAACACCCCCAACTCCCATGACTTGCTAAGCATAAATTAAACCCTTCTAAAGTAAGGTTACCTTTAATAAAGCAACCTTATCCATTCCTAATCATGTTTTACCTTTATCCCACATGCAAAGGGATGAAGTGTTTCCTTTATCCATTGGGCTATATAAGGAGCCCTCCTTCTACCTTTATACCTACACCTAAACTTCTTAAGAGAGCAAATGCAAAGCATATAGCAAAGAGACTAAGAGCTTGCATTTTGTCTTCTTGAGAGGTCACCATTGTTAAGAGCTAAGCTTCCTATTCTTGCATTCTTTAAGGATCAAACAAGCAATTTTTGATTGCCATTGGAGCTAAATAGGTCCATGCATTTTTTTGTAATCTAGGAGAGTAGAGATTTTAAATAGCATGCTAGTTTTGATCTTATGTTTTCAAAGTTATAATGTTAGTTTAGATCTTGTTTAGCTCTTTATCTTGATGGTGCTTATGCTTTGTTTTAGCTAGATTGTAGAACTATTTTAGGTGGTAGTTCTTGCTCCATTTGATTTAGCATTAAGAAAAGTACACATGCACACACTAGGCCATCTACCCAACAACCCAAAAACATGTCAAAACATTTACACATTAACATTTTCATAAACAAAAAAGAAGCATTTCAAGAGCCAAGCTCCTACCTCTCCATGATGGAGTTGTTCCAAGTTTCAAAACAACAAGCTTTATCCCAATGCAAGCAATCCAAATCAACCAAGCACAAGCATGCAACAATCTTCCAAAACTTCTTCAAAGCAAGAGCTCCAAAACAACAAAAGAATTCACCCAAGAATGAAGTTTCCAAAGTGAAGCAACCCAAAACAAGGCAAGGAATTCAAATTTTATAGAAGAGGGAAGGAAAGAGGATGAGGTGGATCCATGTAGGATGTCACATCATAAATCCTCAACCCCAACCCCAAGAGTCAAATTCATTCTCCAATGCATAATAAATAGGTGGGTGAATAAAATGACAGTTTACATACACACTCTAATCCAACCCACACCCCAAAGGACTAATATTAAATCATGTAAGAAAAGTGCAATTAAAACTTACAATTTGTCTTCTCAAAAGCATTATAAAAGTCAAATTTCAACTCTCCAACCATAGGTATGGTTGGTAAATAAATTTTAGAGATATGGGACAAGTTTAACTTGTCCCACAAGCCTCCAAAATAAGCCTCCAAGGACAAATTCGAATTTCCAAGAAGGTGGAGTGTTTCACACTCAAAATTTAACTTACACATCACTTACACATCTCTTACAACACTTTAAATCAAGGCCAACAACTCTATTAATTACTTTCTTATGACATCTTTTATTTAATTAATATTAACAACATGCTTACCCACAATATTAATACAACATTTAATAAATAAAGAAAGGGGAAAATGCATCACAAAATAAACACATGCAACATTAAACAAAAGGGTCAAATAAATAAATACACATAACCCCTTGGTCACATTTAAAGGTGGTTCCCCCATGGGAACCCCTAACAAAACAACCACACACAAACAATACAAGTTGCCATGGTGACCTTGTTGAATTCATCTAGAATTCCAATGTGGTTGGTCTCCAATCCCCGATGTTTGTTGTGATATTTTAACCTACAAAACACAATACCTCCTTTGGCCTCGTGGCCATATTAGAACATCCAAAATAATATAAATAAAATTCTAAAATCATCTAGATATATGAATCACAACATCCAAGCAACCAACAAGATCATTTGCAATTTTACTCAACAACTATATCATCATCAAATAATTTCTATTTCTAGGTCTACTCACAATATCCAAATATCACATGTCTAAACAACATCCATAATATAACCATGTTAAACAATATATCAACATCAATATCCAAAATGTCTCTAATAATCATCATGCATCATAACTGAATCAATTCAACAATAATCCATGATCTAACATCTAACATCATACTATAATAAAGTCCATAATCATGTCCATAATATAATCAACAGTATCATGATCAGTATTAAAAGGTGTCAAAGGGAAGTGGGCACTACATCCCCCTCCCCTTAGACTTGACTTCCTCTGGAAGTCACTGGAACAAATGTGGAAACTGAACTCATAGTAAAGTAGCATCCTCCCATGTAGCTATAATCTCATCATATCTATCCCACTACACCCGGGCACGATCAACATCTCTACCTCGAAGGCCCATGGTCTTGCGACCTATGATGCCAACGGGCTCCAACATCACCTACCCCTAATCCTACACCTGCAATGAGGTCCAATATAACACATGAGAAGGATCAACAACATATATCCTAAGAATTTAAACATGAAACACATCATGTACACGAGACAAGTTAGGTGGCAACGTTGGACAAGAGTAGGCCAAGGGTCCGATATGCTCCAAGATCTCAAAAGGACCAATGAATCTAGGAGATAACTTAGAACCTTTTCCATAATGGATAGGGCTCTTATGTGGCCTGACACGAAGGAACACCTTCATGCCCACATCAAAACTATGGTCAATCCTATGCTGATCTGCGTACTTCTTATGCCTGTCATGTGCCTCCTGCAATCTCTGTCTAATCAAAACCACCTGCTGCTCCATGTCCTGCAACAAATTTGGTCCAAGAGAAACCATATCCTCTAACCTATCCCAACTAAGAGGTGTCCTGCACTCTCGCCATACAAAGCCTGAAAAGGAGCCATGCCTATAGAAATCTGAAAACTATTATTGTAGGTGAACTCCACCAAGTACAGGTACTCCTCCCATCTAGACTATTGATCCATCACATACATCCTGAGCATATCCTCTAAAATCTGATTCACCCACTCAGTATGTCCATCTATCTCGGTGATATGTTGTGTTGAAGTTGATTCTCATCCCGAGGGCATGCTACATGGCAATCCAGAAATGGGAAGTATACAAAGGATCGTGGTCACTAATGATATTTCACAGAATCCCGTGCAACCTGACAATCTCATCAAGATATACCGTACTTGCTTTGCACTAGCCGTATAAGTGGTCTTTACTAGAGAAAAGTGAGCCACTTTTGTCAATTTATCAAATCTGACCATGATGGCATCGTGGTGATATCTTGACATCGTAGCCCAACAATGAAGTCCATGGAAATGGTGTCCCACTTCCATTCTCGGTATAGCATGAGGAAAGAGAAGGCCAACTGGATGTTGATGCTCAGCCTTCACTTTCTGGCACTCTAAACAACATGACACAAACTGAGCCATGTCTCTGCGAAGTCCTCTCTAGTGATACAACTGTCTCAAAGTAGCGTGCATCTTCTTCACCCCAGGATGGGATGAATAGGGTACACGATGTGCCTCTGTCAATATGTCCTGCCTCAATCCTTTATCTCTAGGAACATAAATCTGACCTCTGTTCCTGAGAAGGCCATCTACCTCTAGTGAGAAACCATCAAACTTCTCCTCGAGGGGTCTCAGAGATTCAATCTCTGCTTGAATTGTAATGTAGAAGCTGTTAAGAGGAAGCTGCTAAAGAATCCTACTCTGTAAATTTGTGCCCACTGAAGTAGCCATAATCACATGTCTCCGTCTGCTAAGAGTGTCTACAACCACATTCTCCTTTCCTTTCACATGTTCTATCTCCATATCATACTCACAAAGCAAATCTATCCAACGTTGTTGGCGAGCATTGAGATTGGCTGCATGAAGAGGTGGCAAAGACTCAAATGATCTGTCTTGAGTGTGAATCTTTGACCAAGAAGAAAGTGTCTCATCGAACCAAAGCATGCACAACTTTCGTAAGCTCAAGATCATGATTTGGATAATTAAGCTCGTAATCCTTGAGTTTTGAGACTCAAAAGCCACTACTCTTCCCTCCTACATCAACACACCTCTAAGTCATGCTAAAGGAGCGTCCGTGCAAATGAAAAACACACCTGTGGATCTGGAACTGCAGAATAGGTGCTATAGTGAGGCATTCCTTCATTGTCTCCAAAGGCCTACTCATACCTATCTGACCAAACAAACTTCTTCCCTTTCCTTTGAAGGGAAGTGATAGCGTGCTTGTGAATGTGAGAGAAGTTTTGAACAAATATCCTATAGTAACCTACCAATCCCATGAAGTTACGCAATTTAGTCATAGTAGTGGGTGCTGGCCAGTCCATGATAGCTCTAATATTGGAAGGATCGATGGCGATACCTTCCCTAGAAATGATATGCCCTAAGTCTTTGCACCTCTGTCTTGCGAAAGAATGCACACTTCTCCAAGTTCTCGTAAAGTTACTACTCTTGAAGACATTGAAGAACTTGGTGAAGGTGCCCTTGTGCTCCTCACACGTACGTGAGTAAATCAAAATGTCATCAAGGAAGATGAGCACAAAGCAATCTAAGAAATTCCTGAATACCCCATTCATAAAACTCATAAATATTGTGGGGGCATTAGTCAAACCAAAAGGTACCACTGTGAACTCATAGTGGCCATATCTCATACGGAAGGCGGTCTTATGAATGTCTACCTCCAAAATACTCAGTTGATGGTAGCCTGACTTAAGGTCTATCTTAGAGAAAATTGTGGCTCCCTTCATCTGATCAAATAAATCATCAATGCATGGAAGGGGATAACGATTCTTGATCGTTACCTTGTTTAGCTGGTGGTAATCAATACACACCACAAGGATCCATCCTTCTTCTTTACAAAGATCACTGTGCACCCCAAGGGGACATGCTAGGAAAATTAGGCCCTTCTCTAGAAGGCCCTCAAGCTATAACTTGAGCTCACAGAGCTCAAGGGTAGTCATCCGGTAAGGTGCTCATGAGATAGGCTCTGCTCTTGGAACTAGATCTATATGAAAATCAATCTCACGTGGGGGTGGTAACCCCGGTAGCTCCCCTAGAAAGACATCTGCAAACTCTCTCAAAATGGGATGATCATCTAGCGATGGTCCACTAGACCCATCCTCTGATCTATCACTGATTGTGACCGCATAAATCGACAACCCCATCACACACACTACTTAAGTTGCATAGCGGAAATGGTGCAAATAGAAATGGGTCTCCTGACCCCTGATATCACCGACTCAACTCCCAAATCATTTGCACAAGATATAATCTTGTGGTAACAATCCATCCTGGCCCTATGAGTAGACAACCAGTCCATGCCCAAGATGACTCCATAAGAGCCCAACGAGAAGGATATGAAGATCCGAGGTAGTGGTGAAAGGTCCCAAATCCACCACACACTCCTTAACTAAGGAGTCTACAGAGATCTTGGCTCCAAAATTCATCTCAACATCCCAACTATGACCCTGCCTAATCCACCACCAACTGCATCGCTCTACTAAAGATGGTGCAATAAAAGAATCAGAAGAACCAAAATCAAACAAAATGGAGGTAGGAATGCCTCCAATGTTACCTGTAGTCTCAATAACTATACTCGATGCTCTGTCATGGGTTCTCAATCACTACGTACATCCTATGACTGCACCCCATATCACCAACAATAGGCTTTGAGATCTGTGTCTTACCCTTGTTATTAGGGGTGCATAGGCAATCTCTCCAAAAATTCCA
Organism: Taxus wallichiana var. yunnanensis; assembly: GCA_018340775.1. Lineage (NCBI taxonomy): Eukaryota > Viridiplantae > Streptophyta > Pinopsida > Cupressales > Taxaceae > Taxus > Taxus wallichiana. Next base: position 394,973 of record CM031238.1, read on the forward strand.
GGTAACACCACACCCAAAACAACCACCTGATCCTATCCCCCTGTGTAATGAGCTCAGGCCGCTACTCTAGAGGTCTATGCCATGGATCTTGATAATCTAGTGTGAGTCTCTGCCGAGGTCTCTGCTAGTGAGCTCTGTTCGGTGAGCTCTCTAGGATCCCTATGTCCTAATGGGACCCCTGGGCGAGGCCCCATACTCTGACCTCTTTGTGCTTCAAACCTCTGTGGAGGTCTATAAGGTGGGAAGGACTCTGCTACTCTTTGTGGTCTAAAGATGAGCTGTGATGAACCTTGTCCACCATGAGGAAGAGGTGCGACCCCCTTGATCCGATGTCCTGCATCCGATGTATGTGGTTCGGGACTCGGTCTCTAACCTGTTGGGTCTTTCCCCAAGTCTCCTTTGTTATATAGGCCTTCTCGACGACCTCAGCTAATGTCTGTGGACAATGGATCTGCATTGCACCTCCAATGTCTAGATTCGGCCCCGATGAACTCGTGTGGATCCACACTACTCATCCAAAGCATGTAATCAACATACTGGAGTAGATCCAAAATATACTCTCATACTCAACCACTGTAAGAGATGCCTATCGGAGGTCATGGAAATGAACTATCCGCTCTGTATGAACCTTCGTGACAAATATCTACTCTGAATCACTCCTCAAATATCTCCTAGGCTAATCTCTCGGAATCAACATGGAGCTTCTGCTCTCCTCTGTCCACCACTGACACCAGCTCCATTCCTCAGATAGATGGATCGCAAAATGAGCTTTCCTATTTCTAGAACAAGGATAGAGCTTGAAGCACCCACTCAAACTCACTAACCAGGCCTCTACTTGAAATCCACCTATGTCACTTGAATAATGTGATGTCAAAGCTTGGGATCTCCCGATGTGATATGTAGCTGTGGTTTGACGGCCTCTAGGCCTCTATGCATGCTCATCCCTAAGCTTAGGGCTTGAGACCTCTCTCTATGTCCTAAAACTCTCGGTCACCCTGTCCCCTCTATGGTGACTCTGCTCTGGATGACTCTGCATGGAATTTCTCTCCTCCATGCTCCTCACTGGGTCAAGGAGATACATGACCCTCAATGGAAGTGACTCTATCATGTCTGGCTGCATGCCCTCCTACTAATCCTCCGTGTAGAGCGGCATTAACATCCTGAAGAGTCTACAAGATCTGTGGTAGGATAGCTACTACGACATGCTCTGGAGGTGGTATGCCTAGGTCTATGTGAAAAGGATCCTCATCTTGTCTGCGCCTCCTGCACAGAGCAAGATGAGAGTTAGTTCCTTATTCTAGGTTTTACTTAGTTTCCATGTTTACTAAAATATGTAATTTCTAAACTAAGTTGTCTTCTAGATTTAAAAGTGTGCTAGGTTTAAGGTTCATGTCTCAAGTTTTCTAGTGTGCCCAATGGCCCAAGCTTTTGAACCACTGCTCTAATACCAAGTGTGATGCCCGCTAAAACAACCCACTTGAGACCCAAGAACAACCTAGGATTAGTTAGGAAAATTATGGAATAATTTTTTTGTTTAAAAGAGTCTACAACCAGGTTACAAAACAACAGTTGTCACTAACAAGTTCCAAATCAATTCTAATCCACTAGAATATACTTTTCTTTTATTAATAATTATTAGAGGTCACAGGTCCCAAAATTTAGGGTTATAAGGTTCAATAAGGTTTAGAAGGGTAATCCCTCACCATACCCACTCTCTAACATGCTTAAAGATTCAACTTGATTTTTCTTAAAATTAATGCATTCAAAATTTTCCTAAATCATTTCCAATGGATAGGAAATTTTCTCACCTTTCCATTAATATAAAGAAGTCCTCATAACTCCTCATATTTCTCAAGTTATGGGCCGACGGGCCTAGGGGTGAAAATTTTCCCCAAGAGCGGGCTGGGCCCAGGGGAGAAAATTTTTCCCTAGAGGCGGGTCTAGTCTCATGGGCCGCAGGAGAAATATTTCCTAGAGGAGGAGGAGTCGAGTCGGTGGGGCCACGAGAGATATTTTGGAAATTTCCCGTGCGGGCGAAAAGCCACCTTTGCACCTACGAGTCCGCAAGTCCGTAAGGGACACGTGGCGCCTCCTAAGCTAGCACGGGGAAAACGGGGTGGTGGGGATAAAAGAGTTTTAGTACCACGAAGGGAAAAAAGGGTAAAATTAACCCATGCCTCCATTGATGCCTCGCGATGCCGGTGGAAGATCTGATTGGCTGCAGGCTAGGGGCCATGAGGAACTTTAGAAAATTTTCCCAAAATTTTTTTGAAAACACAAAAGGAAAAAGGAACCCACTCCTCTGCCGATGCCTCGTGATGCCACGTGGCATCTCTGATTGGCTGCAGGGCAGGCGGTGTGGGGAAAATTTGGAAAATTTTCCCAATTTTTTTTTGAAGCATTAGTTAAAGAGGGATCCGCCCCTTCACCAACGCCTCATGGTGCCACATGGTAGCCTCTGATTGGCTATGGGGTGGCGGGGAAAAAAATTAGGAAATTTTTTTGAAGTGCTAAGGGAAAATTTGGACCCATGGGTCCACTAAGGAAAAATTTTCTCATTTTTTTTAAAGTTAAATTATTATTATTATTTTTAACACCGAATGAAGAAAAAAATTCAGAAGGCCATAAATTTTGATAGAGAGCTTGGTTTTGGGAAAACTAGTACTTTCTGAAAGCTCTCGACGTTAGCTTTACACAAGAATAATTAATTTTTAATTTTTATAGATTTAAGGGGTCAATTTCATGAAAAATATTTGCAGGCTTTTATAGTGCAAACTGGTAAATTTTAACTTATGAGAATTGTTCAATTTGATCTTCTTCCTCTCTCAACATGTCAAATAGACATGGAGAATTGTTCTTAGATGGATTTAGGAAAGATTTCAAGATTCAATTTGTCTGATTGATTTGCAATTTGAACATTTACATTTCTTGACAACAAAACGATTGTGAAAGCTTTGAACTTGGTTTTTCCAGGTTTTGAAAGATTTCCTTTAAGTGTTTTTGTCTAATTGAACTCATTTATATCCTAGCATGTTCAATTTTAATGTTTCATTATTATTTCTTGATTGCAGGTTTGGTTTGTTCATTTATGGTAAAAGTTACAGAGTTTAACGTGAAGAAAAAATGGAAACAAAAAAATTAACTCAATGGTTCTTATTTTACTTGCCTTACAAATGAATTCATTTCATGCTAGTTTCAAAAGGTTTCATTCCTTCAATCAAATGATAAAGACAAGAATGTAACTTTTATTCTTTTCAAATCATGCACTTCACAAAAGCAGTATTACATTTCCTTCATACGCATTTCTTTCTTTCAATCAGAGATTTCAATTACATTTAAAAGATCAGATTCAATACCACAGTGTAATTTGAGAAAGGTAATACATCATTTATTGATTCCAAAAGACAACTTTGTAACATCCTTCTTTTATTCTTTGAATGCAATTTCTTTCACATTCTTTCAAAACAAAAACAAATTTATCTCTTTTACATTTCACCTTACAACTTTCATAATCAACACAACATATTTCCATTACAAAACATTTACAAGTTCATCCACTTCAAGTGGGAAAGGTTACAATAAAATTTATCTCAACAAGGGACTGTCCAACTATCTTTTCCTTGCTCTAGAACAACAACATGCGTATTTCTCATTCTTCCAATTTGGTCACAACAGGAGTAGGGGAAAGGCAACACTCTCCACCCAACCAAGACATCCAATGAAGAGGAGAATCCATCCTTCTTCATTGGCCCCCGAAGCCCCAACCATAGTGCAATAAAATATGTGATCCAACTCATGGCAATAATAGGATTCCACAAACACACAAGCAACATTTTCACAAAAAAATACAGTCCAAAAATAGAATGTAGTTTACAACTACATTAAAACATGAAAAACATTATTGAGGCTTCATCAACAAGCCAAAGGAGCAAGAAACTATGGGGGATGCTTCTTATGCCTCCCAAAATGGGAAATGGGTATCACCACCTAAATTACAAACCGCCAAAATATAGTATATCAAAACCCTGACATTCCTTATGCCTCCCCAAGTACCCCTTATTCCTCACATTTCCTTATGCCTCCCCAACCTCTTATGGCACCCCATAATGAGTAAAGAAATGCAAGCTATTTCTTTGTAAGGTGGAACCCAAATCCCAACTCCCTCCTCCCTTATACCTCCCTAAAACACACTTGTGCCTCCCACAAAATAAACCCCATAGTCTTCTCCTACACCATTCCTAGGCCATCTACCCAACAGCCCACAAACATGCCAAAACATTCACACATTAACATTTTCATAAACAAAAAAGAAGCATTTCAAGAGCCAAGCTCCTACCTCTCCATGATGGAGTTGTTCCAAGTTCCAAAACAACAAGCTTTATCCCAATGCAAGCAATCCAAATCAGCCAAGCACAAGCATGCAACAATCTTCCAAAACTTCTTCAAAGCAAGAGCTCCAAAACAACAAAATAATTCACCCAAGAATGAAGTCTCCAAAGTGAAGCAACCCAAAACAAGGCAAGGAATTCAAATTTTATAGAAGAGGGAAGGGAAGAGGATGAGGTGGATCCATGTAGGATGCCACATCACACATCCTCAACCCCAACCCCAAAAGTCAACTTCATTCTCCAATGCATAATAAATAGGTGGGTGAATAAAATGACAGTTTACTTACACACTCAAATCCAACCCACACCCCAAAGGACTGAAATTAAATCATGTAAGAAAAGTGCAATTAAAACTTACAATTTACCTTCTCAAAAAGTATTATAAAAGTCAAATTTCAACTCTCCAACCATAGGTATGGTTGGTAAATAAATTTAAGAGGTATGGGACAAGTTTAACTTGTCCCACAAGCCTCCAAAATCAACCTCCAAGGAAAAATTCGAATTTCCAAGAAGGTGGAGTGTTTCACACTCAAAAGTTAACTTACACATCTCTTACAACACTTTAAATCAAGGCCAACAACTCTATTAATTACTTTCTTATGACCTCTTTTATTTAATTAATATTAACAACATGCTTACCCACAATATTAATACAACATTTAATAAATAAAGAAAGGGGCAAATGCATCACAAAATAAACACATGCAACATTAAACAAAAGGGTCAAATAAATAAATACACATAACCCCTTGGTCACATTTAAAGGTGGTTCCCCCCATGGGAACCCCTAAAAAAACAACCACACACAAACAATACAAGTTGCCATGGTGACCTTGTTGAATTCATCTAGAATTCTAATGTGGTTGGTCTCTAATCCCCTATGTTTGTTGTGATATTTTAACCTGCAAAACACAATACCTCCTTCGGCCTTGTGGCCATATCAGAACATCCAAAATAATATAAATAAAATTCCAAAATCATCTAGATATATGAATCACAACAACATCCAAGCAACCAACAAGATCATTTGCAATTTTACTCAACAACTATATCATCATCAAATAATTTTCATTTCTAGGTCTACTCACAATATCTAAATATCACATGTCCAACAACATCCATAATATAACCATGTTAAATAGTATATCAACATCAATATCCAAAATGTCTCTAATAATCATCATGCATCATAACTGAATCAAGTCAACAATAATCCATGATCTAACATCTAACATCATACTATAATAAAGTCCATAATCATGTCCATAATATAATCAACGAGTATCATGATCAGTATCAAAAGGTGTCAAAGGGAAGTGGGCACTACAATATACATACATACATACATACATACATACATACATATATATATTTAGGGGCTAGATTTGGACTTTCCCATATGACTATGAACTCTTGATCAAATTTGTATCTTGCATTATTAGTGTTATGCGTGTTATAGATAAGTATGATTGATGTTATGAAATATATGTTCACTCTTAACCAACTTATGAGATCATATCGTATAATTACTTTTGGAATTTCTTGTGAATTACTTTTAAATATGTGTTAATTAGTGGTGCATGAAAAAATTGGATTTGTTTACCGACATGGAGATGATCACAAGGATCCAAGTTGGTTTTTATTTTAACACATTTACATTGGTGTTGAATGTAACTAAGAATGGGACAACTAGGGATCTATCCAAAGTTTCCACATTTAGTATTTACCACTCTTGATGTATATTATGTCTCTTTCTTCACTAGGTTTAATATGCACTTGAATTTGGGTCCTTGTAAAAAGAAATTATCAAGTTAATAAATTATTATGCATTTATTTCTATAAATATTATTGATAATCTATTTTAAACCTTACTAGATCAAATGTAGACTCTAGGAATTTGTGTATGGTTAAGTTGATTTGTATAGAATTGATTTAGAATATGTGATGTACTTGAATATTTCCATTCATTGATGAAGTACTTGACATAATATTTTTGAGAACATGAATTCATTAGAATATGGTCTCTTGGAATATAATCTAAATACATTGGTATGAATTATATGAAATTATCATTTGAATATGGTTGTTTAATTATATATTCCATTTTAATGCTTAAGGGTTTTGTATTTGAATAACCTTTTCTTTTTAATATTCTTATGTATCTACGAGATGATCTTGGTGATCCACGTCTCTTGATACTTTTATTTATGATTGATTTATACATATGTGATGGTCATTCTTGATATTTCCTTGATTGGAATGAAATGAACTTGTGAAATAGAAGATGTGAAGTAAAGATGAAAAAGTGGTAATGAAGAAGAAGTTTAATGAGGATATACTTGAATAGTTATCATATTTCATGCTTTTATGTGATCATGACCTACTAGAATAGGTATATACACTATTTGGTTCCTTACAATAGTGTTTAATTTGAATGGACAACTGAATATGAATATAAGGAATGAGTAAGTTAGCATGTCACGATCTATAAGGTGGAACAATCTTGAAGCTTTAAAATTGTTATATTATTTAAAAATTTAGTTTTGGAGTGGAGTTAAGATTGATAATTTCCATGCATTTTGAATCTAAAGATAAATAAGAATTATAGAAGTTAAGAATCGGTAGAAAAATATTTCAATAGGATTATGAAATTAAATTAAATATTGATCATTCTTGATTTGTGGACTTCTATGTTAATTATTTTCAAATAAGTGCACACTTATTTAGAAAAATAAACCAATTAGAAATTTCAAATCATTGTTATGATATTATTTCAACCCATAATATTTTATATAAGAGTTAAGTGTTGGTTCATGTGAATTAACCACCCAAACCAAACTAGCACCTAACTATACTCGACACACCTAACTTTATATAAGTGATATATTAATATAAAGTGACTCATGACTAACTATTTATTATTTTACCAAAAGCTTAAAATAACTATCCAAAAAAATTGAATTAATATGTCCTAATAAACCCCTCTTGATCCAAAATTTTATATAGTTAGAGGATAAACACACAGAGTAATGCTTTCTCTCTTCAAGTATGAATCGTGTATGGTTCACTCAAACTCATAAAATCTAAAATCTCTAAAAACCTCAAACCATGATGAACTCATTACATCTAGTCGATCATAACCTATAAAAGGAACAAAACCCTCTCATAGTGTGTCCCAATGAACCATATGCAAAAAAAATAGAAAAAATGGATAACTAAAGCTAACACTCATGAGTAACCCAAAACTTTCAATAATGTGTACAAGTAGATGTACACTATAAATCTTGACTATCTCCATATCTTTCAAGATAAAAATGTGAACCAATATATGTCCATGAAGCTCTCATACTCAATAAATATAAGCACACTAACCACATCAAAAAAATTCCACAACTTGAATAAAATGTGATGAATGAACTCCATGGATAGTCATTATAAAATAACATACTAAAATATCCCATAAATTCAGTTCCAAACTCTATAATCTATAATATTTGTAATCGATGTGTTAACTACTAATCCGAACATTGAGTACTAAAAAAGATATCAAAATCTTGGGATTTATAGCTTCTCCCATCCCCGATGCTTAAATACTCAAGACCATTTTCATCAATTGCTTTCAAAACCTACAATCCCATAATATGAGCAATCTTGAGTTTTCTATATGAGTTGTCATCTTAGGTAGAAAAATATGAAATCCTATCTCAACAACTTAGTGAAATATTTGAGACTAAATATACAAAATTCAAATCAAATCAATATTAAATCATCTCAATATGGGAAAATTCCAAGGTATATCTAGTAGCATCATCTAAAATATATGAAATTGCATTAAATAAAAAAATTCGATGTCCACAATCACTATAATTAGTAAATCACATCCACAATAACTACATATAATTTTTCAAACACAACCAAAGGTAAACATACATGTCAATAAAACTAAAAGTATCAATTCATACTAAAAAATCAATTAGAAAGGAACACAAAGTGCTCATATCATGAACTCGATAGCTAAAAATCAAAAACTATAAGTTACATGCAAGAACACCAATAGGTACACCAATCACATCATATGGATACATGAGACAACAACTCAAATCGTATTCTCAAATATACATCATATATAACTCATAAACAAGTACTATATCACTAAATCAACAATGTATCTAAATAAAATGACTCCATAAACATTGCCTTGTGTAAATAAAAAACTCAAGAATTTGATCATCAATCTATCTAGAAAAAGGATGCATCGACCCATCTATAGTATACAAATCTAAAAATCCAATCCATATAGAGGTACATCTACAAGACAATATATCTAAATTTACATATGTATAATATCATTAAAAGAAAAATAATTATGTCCATAATCACAATTCGTATCAATCAATTCATCCAAATACTAAAATTTCCACACCACAAAGCTCAAATGATTAGCTAGAAGTATGACTCATGATATTCCCCATCAAATGAGAGTGGATAATGATAGGATATCACCCTCGAAATTGGAATTACTATGAATCAGATACACACATAGTCATGTACCTATATATAAATTTTCATCACGAGTCTCCTTTTACGTTTTCAACTTACAACTCAACTGCCCAACTATATAATCAGCAATATGAAATCAAAAGGATGCAATATAGAAATTGATAAAAAACTCATCTAAGAAAATCACGTCGATAAGTACCCTTGAAATCATGTGTTTGCACAATGATCTCCTCAAAAGCATTAATGGGATGGTCACCAAAAATACAATATCTCTAATTAGGATCAATATTAGAATACGAAGTATGATGTTAAAAAAACTAGAATTAGGATCAATATTAGAATACGACCATTAAGGTTAATTTCATCATCAAAATGACTGGACAAGTCATTGTTAATAACAATGGAGTGGACTATCTTGTAGGATTTGGATAATAAATGATCCTAATATCTCCATTCAAACTAATATAGCTAACCAAAATACACGTGCTTTATAGTGTATATGGGAGGATATTTGAGATAACAATGTTCAATGAAGTGTGTATGTGAACCACGAGATACATAAAAGATGTAGGTCAAAATAGGTACTAGATGTATGACCATGATGCTCAAAGTGACAATTTTTTTATTTTACTTGGTTTATTACCATATGATGACTTATGAAACTTAAAAATAATAGGATCCGGTTGACTTTTATGTCATAATGCCTCTCGACAAAACACTCACAGGTTTTGATATAATTAAGTATATGAAAACTAACAATACACTTATAACCTAATCCAACACACTTTGTGTGTTTTCTTTGACATATTTTCATTCTCTTTAACAATATCAACAAGAGTGGTCTCAAGTATATGATTTGATAAGTGGGTTTCTCTAAAATATCGGGCTTATGAGGATATTTGATACTAATGCATATGAAATTATATTTGACAACAAGATTTACTTCTTGATTTTGTTGAACATCCATCTTAGTTTTTATCTCGAGTTATTTCTTCTATCAAACAAGAATACACATAAATGTGGGATAAAACTAATGCTAACACTTTGTGAAATTTTATATTCCTCATGGTGTTTTATGAAAGGAATGTGTAACGATAATATACCTTCATAATACAATTTAGATCCCATATTTTTATGTAGTGAAAAAACATGTCTAAAACACGCAACACACACACTAAGTCAGTCTCAACCAAAAATGCTCATAGAACTGAAAACAACCTTTATATTCATTTATTACATGCACATAGGAAGATTAAAATACACATGTTCAACTTATAACACAAAGTTAGGGTGTTATTTTCTACCAATAATTCACCTAACATATGTACAACTCCCTATATATCTCCAAAATAAGGAAAACATATAAGTACAAGCCTAAAAATCAAAAACCAACTATAGAATGTGCTCTAAATAAAAAAATTTAGTCACATGTGAAAATTTTACCATTTTGTTAGAATTTATTACCCCATCTAAACATAAATTTAGAAATATTGATAATTTTAGGAGGATTAAAATTTGACAAGACATCCGTGAAACCTTTGCATTTATGCTCGTTAGAACCAAATCGAGTTTACTTTCTAAAAAAGTGGTTTATAAATAAAAATAAGCCTTGAAATAAATTTATACAAAAAAAAATCATAAGAGGGACTTATTTTTTCCAAATTTTCAAAATTAATTCAAAAGGTTTCTTTAAAAAAGAGAGTTTGGACTCCTTAAGGTTTGAACACAAGACCTCCAACTAACCAATGTCTATCTAATATAGCTTCTTCCACATGTGTTATAAGAATTTACATTATTAAAGGGAAAAGCCTACTTTAAAAACCTTTTTATCTTACTTCTTTCTCTTACATTGCAACTAAATAGAAAATCACAACAAACAACATAACTGAGAGATTAACTTTTATAATAGTACTAGAAGCCCCCAAAGGCAAATTGAAACATAATATTTCAACAATTATTTTATTAGAGACTAAAAATTTATTACTTCTTATAATGTCACTTTAATTAGTGTGATATTTGATCATTCCAATATCAATATGAATGCCCCCTCTTTTGAGGCATGTGTAAAAACCAGTTTGAGCACTTGGATCAAAAGAAAATATGTGTGCCTATGCATAAGATGTCTAAGAAACTATAGGAGAGTGTAGAATACTAGAGATGTGGCCACCTTGAAGAACATATACCTACAAAAGGGAAGGTATTTACACATGGTTTCAATCATGGTGCATAACAAAAAGAAATCATATAAATAGATAGAAAACATGTAGATGATAGAAACAATAGTGTGAATGTATGTAAGATAAGATGAGTACAACAATTTAGGGAAATAAAATGTAACAAGCATGCAAACAATGTCACATAAGAGGCATAAAGCTGCAAATATGGGACACCCATAGTTTCATAATAAAATCAAGTCCCATAGGCATGCAACCAAGAGCAAGAAAAAATAAACAATATAGGCACACTGCGCCACAAGTGCGGGACACATATGATGTAGAAGTAAAATCAAGGTATATAGGCCACAAGTAGTTAACAAGAAAGTAGTAACACACACATGCAAATAAATATGCAATAAATAAGAGTTTTAGGACATGATAGTATGATATAGTAGCCAATATACATGAAAATATGTGAAACAAGAAATGTCAACACTGCATAAGACACATGTGTTAGTCATGTTAGCTCAAAATATAACATATACACAATATATGTAATCAATCATAATGAGGAAGTATAAAGGAACTATAATAGAATAATAGCACATAGATGTAGTAATAATAGATTCCCCCATATGTATAGGGCGTGTGGGTAAAGTGGTTAGCCATCACCTATCATCATGTATCACTTTGTGTATGTCCTATATCAATGCTCAAAATTCCTCATGAATGCATGTTTGTAAAGATTAAATAATCATGTTATCTATCAAACCAAAGTGACAAAATACCATGTATAATTTAAAGTGATAACAACTCAATCAAAGTGTATAGGTCCTGATTTTGTATTTTTACAAATATGTGAATGTTTTTATATTGAAATTATGTAAATGTTTTTGTATTTTTGAAGTTCTTAGCTATTTATAAGAAAAAATGTAGAATTTATCTATCAATGAGATCATTCAAGGAGGTGGAGGATTAGGCCTTGATTATTTATGATAAGGTGACTAAAATGCAAGAGGTAAAATTTTGTAATGGTTGTAAAAAAGAGGGTCCAAGTGATGAAGAAGATGTATGAGGAGTATGGAAATTATAAAACTGTGTGGAGGGATAGAAGAGAGATTACTCCTAGAAAAAAAACATGGGCACTAGAAGTCCTTTAGGAAATGTGGGAGAGAGGTGTACACTACGGGACCTAGATAGAATCTTGTGAGGAGATGATCTACAAGAAACAAAGTCTAAAACAAAAGACCTATTAGAAGACCTGGGATAGTGCAATCCATGAGAGGAAATGTGTGCAACTAAAGGCCTATTAGAAGACCTAGGAGAACTAGAGATGTGAGTGAAAGTGTGCAAAAAAAGGCCTACCAAGAGACCTAAAGATCTATATTTGTGAGAGGTTGTGTACATAACAAAAGGCCTATTAGAGGACATAGGGGAGCTAGAGAATTGAGAAGTAGCGGATAGGACCATAGACCCAGGAGAAACCTAGGAGGATCGGAAGCGTGAGGGAAATTATGTGAAACCAAAACCTATCAGTAAATGCACTAGGTATATGGATAGAAACGTAGAAGAAGGCCTAAGAAAACTAGGAGAAGAATCCTTAAAGATAATTCCTTGAATGGTGAAAAAATAAATGTTATGGATAAACTTAACACATTGGTGGATGACAAAAGGAATAACCTAGATCACGTAGCCAAGGGAGACCCAAACGTAAAGTACCAAAACTAAGAGCGAAAACAACCAAGAATGAAGTCAAAGTAGTGATAGAACCAATAATGATGGGTAGAGATATCAATATCAAGGATTAGTATCAAATGCAGGATTCTATGTATAAATGCCAAGATATTGAAGAAACATAAGATTGCATACATTATCTTTGTTTTGTGATCAACCCAAACATTACACATATGTACTTGATTAATAGATATAGGAGTAGATAAAGTATCAAAGACAAGCATGCCATTTATATTAGAGTCATTAATATAGAATGTGATGATATATGAGTGATATTTCTAATCATTTCATCTAAGGGGTGACCATAAGAGGGTGGTGACTGACATTACATAATAATTATTCTGCACTTGAGATGTAGAATTATCATTGTTATGCTTAGGAATTAGATTGTTGAAGATGTCGTGTTTAGCATTTTCATTGGTTTTCTTGGAATATTTTTGGATCATCTCATTTGATAACATGGGATTCTATGAGATCTTGAATGATATGGTTAATCTTAATAAACCTATTGGTAAAGTGATGGGTACATCGATGATAGTCCCAATAAGCATTGGCATTGAAATTCTTTCTTTGAAAATTTCTTGTATCAACCTAAAATGGAGGAGAGAAAATAATATTACACTCAATAAATTGTTTCAAAAAATGTGAGGGGCATAAGGTACGTGAATAAATTTTCATTGGGTGGGTTGGAGTTGTAAATTAGGTTGTTGAGAAATAACATTGATGCAGTTTCCTTAAAAGTAACCTTAGCATCATTATTCTTTCCTTTGAATGTGGATTTACTTGGAAACTTTGCATTAGATGTAGTAGGAGTGCTAACAATGTACTTGAGTTTGTTCATATGTATCAAATTATATTTTTACTCCTTGAGCATATGACATAAATGGTCAATTGATTGAAAAATTTCAAATATGACCGATTATTACAAAGGATGAAGAAAACTTTGTGTGAATAGATCTTGCAGTTCACTATCAACTAATATATTACTCATTTTGGTAAGCATGGTCTTGTATCGTAAGACATAATCATTTGATAGTTTTGTGATATCCTTGTCGTAATTTTGATAGTTGTGCATACAAAACTTTGTACCCAATATAAATAGAGAATTGTGCCAAGAATTGATTTTCAAAATTAGTAAAAGAGAACACATAAGGTTTTGGGGAGATCATAGAACCATCACAAGGAAATTTCTTAAGTATCATATGAAAGATCTTAGTGAGTAAGATATCATAAGATGTATTATCAAAACAAGCCACACAAAAGGATTGAGGATTCTCGGTGGCCTCTCCTTTTCCATTGTAAGTAGGGATTTTAGGAGAAATAAAACCAATTAGAAAGGGATAAGAAATAACTTCGGTGTAAATGGATTGTGAATTAATTGAGTAGAATCCATATCATGAGTAGAATTGGATGCACCTTGTTGTAATTGTAAGATTTGAGCTTGTAATGTATGAACAAGGGTTTCAAGGGATTATGTGCTAGATGAAGAAAGGTATAAACCGTGAGGTGTAGATGTGGTATGTGTAGTAGTAATAGTGGTTGTAGGAATAGGAATGAAACAATTTCCATTGAAATATTAGGTGCCCCCAAATAGGTATGCATCGTATATGTAGGAATAGCATATGTTATAAAGGCGAGATAGAGTTGAGACTTCCCAAAAATGGATGTTTTACTAGATTTTTGATTGTACAAGCTTATAAAAGAAGAACATTGATGATAGGCTCAAAATGGTGAAGATTATGATTAAAAAAATTAAAATGAGATACAAGTTCCACTTGTTCATGATCCAAAAATAATATCATTATCATGGTTGTAATCATAAGAATGCTCACTATGATTTTCTATGTCATGTAATGCAAGACATTATGGGCATGATGAATCATGGATGGATTAGTATCAATATATAATGGGGAAGAATCTATGAAGCTACGATGCTTACTAGTGGAGAAAGCTTGATATGTTATTTATAGATTGATTAGTAAACCAAGCACTATGTTAGAAGGGCATAGGAGGAAAGAATATTCAATTTGAAATAGTATGAGAGATCTAAGAATGAACAACATATACCTATGAAGAAAAAATAAGCCTTAGGAGTAACTAGAAGTGATTTTAAGATTGAATCATGAATGGGTTTCACCAAAATGTTTACACCCTAATTAGATTTATGTGAAACCTAATGATTTTGGTGAATTAAGTACACTAAAGGATGTAAGGTTTAGTAACATGTGATTATTATAATTAATTAACTTCCAACATTAATTACCAATATTATAATAGTGTATCAATTGTAAATTATATGCTAAAAATATAAAAACTTGAAAACACAAAGGAATGAGTCACTTAGTTGATTACGATGATTCTTAGAGGTTATGGTATGATGTACTATTGAAACAAGAAGATATGATCATGATGGTGCTATATTCTAGAGACCGTGACTAGAAACTACCATGGTATGGAACTATACACGTCTGTCATGACTATACCATACAACCTTGACCGTTACTGTAGGTCTTTGATCTACTTCGATTTTGGCTCTACAACTTCTTGTTATGGTCATCTTCCTAGAAATATTTTCCATTGTTAAACCCTTATTTGTGATCATGTTACAAATCTCTTTGAATAATATGATCATGATCTCAAACCCTAGTCATGGATGGAATGTTTTATATAATAAATATTAGTTTCTATTTGGGCACCCATGTACACCAATGATGTTGGTACTACTCCAAAGATGCATCAAACCACATGTCATTTTCCACCTAATATGTGATATCTGAATGAATGCAACTAGATTTGACTAGGTCATCTTTGATAATTCTTGAGTTGAGTTTAATCTTGCTAAAATACTTGGAGAAGGGATGTTTGAGTGCTTATAGATGAGAGAGACTAATTTATTTACCTAGTAAGAAGCTTCAAACTGTAAAGATTGCTTCCTAATTATTTTAGGTGTGATATTATGAGATTTAGGGAATTTTGGGTACCTTTTGCAAGTGTTGGAAGTGAGTGTATTAATATGGTGCCATAGGATTTCTAGGTTATCAAATGAGGTAGTGTTTACTTTCTTATATAGGGTTTCATAGATGATTTATATAAGAAAGGACAACCTAGATGGATTAGAAGACCCAAAAAATAATATTAATTTGAAATCAAGTTTGGAGAACATGTCGATCTAAGACCGTGAAGTTGACCAGAGGACCAGATGTAATATCTTGACCATACTGAGTTTGGCCTTGACTAGGGATGGAAAACATGCAATTTAAATTTTGTAACTTGTTACTTGATGTTTTATATGGATTTTATGCATTGTGTTCTCAGAATTTGACAAAATGTCAATGTGCAAGGATAAACAAGCTAAACAAGAGACCTCAAAATGTGATAAGTGGGAATAGGAAACTTTTGTAAAAACTAGTAGTTCTAAAGAGTGAATTGGAAAACTAGAGTGTCTACAAGTTTGAATCTGAAGAGAAAATATTCAAACAAAATGGCATGGGACACATTTTTTGTTAACATTACTTTCTCCTTCTTTCCTTCTACTCTTTAACCCAATTTTTATGTAGTATTTTCTACAAGTGTAAAATATGCATGTTCCTTTACTTGAATTATGAATCACCTTCCTAACATTAACATAATCCTTATATTAGGCTCTACCACTTCATGACCACTTCACGCTATCCTTGAAAAGGAATTAAAGTGCATGTCACTCTATCTTTCAAATAATTGCATGTATTCACATGATTATCAAAGTACACCTTGCATCAAATTACCAAGGTATTCCTAATAAAACATGAAAAACATATATAGGCATTATGTCACAAAACTTTAGATTCACATTCACCAATCTAGAAATTCGCTAGAAATTTATAATTCAAAAATTAATATTTCCTCTTTAGTCACCATTAAATCTTATATCGGGATTCATATGTATAATTATTTCCAACCCAAAATTCTCCACCATTTCTGTAAAACAACATTCTTAGTACTACCACTTTCTAGAATAAACTTATAGTACTTACTAGATTAAAAATTCTTCTAAATATTTGTTTCCTCTATATGAGAATATTCTCCTCTTTTAAAATTTTAATAATACCTAGTTCATTGTGAGTGTTTCTCCGAGTTTGAAGTTCATTGATGTGATGCGATCATGAAACAATTTCATCATTTTCTCATGTGATATGCACACTCATATTTCTAGCACCGTCATTATGTGTGTGAGGGAATTGTTGATGTGTAATCATAACACCCCTGATTGTTTGCAACTCGATAGATTGAAATTGTTAGTGTGATTACATAACATGGAGCTTTTCCCAAAGTGTGGGACTTTGTGAGCGGAAAGATTTCCGAATGAAGGCAGGTTCTTATTCCTCTATTTTGATGCACACATCCAAATTGTAGAGGATCTATCCTAAAATCTACTCTAACTTGCCAAGGAGATAAGGTTAAGAAGACTACAAAAAATTAAACCTAAACTACAGAGGTGATGCACCAAAAGGAATGTTGAATACCTGATTTTCATGGAGATAGAAACCATAATAAGATTAAGAAGGGTGAAAATACACCATAGATCAATCTACTAATGAGAATCCACTAACCATTAAACATGTAATACAATAACCATGCACGATAACCAAGATTGCAATGAGAGATCGGGGAATACAATGAACACAAGAGAGGGTTGAGATCATCCACAGACTTATATTATTGCTCCACAAATTTGATACAATACATTTTACAAGAGGAAAAATTTGCATTATAGTTTGAAGAGGAAGTTTGAACTCCACAAATTCACTTACGGATAAGGAAAAATGGAGGGTGTAAAGAAAAATTATCCAACATTAGAACAATGCCCCTCCTTACAATATATAGGAAGAATGAGAGAAGGGAGAGAGAATAATTTGAAATCTTGCTTCAACCACCCTAAAATGCATTAAAATCTCCTGCAACAATGATGGGTGCCACTGCAAACCCATGCCTCCTTGTACTTTGCCTTTTTGGGCAAGAAAGGAAGCCCATACTTCATCATTGTGGTAGGTGAGAAACTTGGAACATCCTCTAAAATGGTGGACTGTATTTTTCATTTTTAATAACTTAGTCTCACTTAAATTAAGATAACCAATCGTAGTTGTGTATCGATACATTTGAGAGCTTTCCAAAAAGTCCTTTCTTGTGTAAATTCAAGATCCCAGTCAAAAGTTATGGCCATCTAAATATTGGGGTACCATACTACATTAATTATGAGGTGGTTGGCTCTATTTTTTCGGACTATAAAATGCCTTGCAACCTCTCGAAATCCAAAAATTGGAATTTCAGAATTCGGTACTTTAGACATTGATGCTTGAAGTCACTGCACCCACCGATAAATCAGCTCGAGAGTTCCAAAACTCGAACCTCCAAAACTGGGACCTCCGAAAGTCTCAAAACAAAACCTCTAAAAGTCCAAAAATTCCTGCCGTGTTGACCTCGAGTCAAGCTTGACCCCAAAACTGAAACCTTTTGGACTTGAATTTTGGGATTTCGGGCATTACCTCTCATTTTTGCATTTTTCTCGTGAAAGACCCCGAACCTCCGAAGTCCAAAATTTGGACTTTCGAGTTCGTACTTTGAAATTCCATTTTCACGATGCCATTGACCCCAAAAGGGAGTCAACCACGGAAATGTTGAACCCTTTCAAACTTTAGAATTTGGGATTTCAGTCCTTTTTCTTGATTTTTACCTACAAGGCTTCTAAAACTACGAATCGTAAGACCTCCAAAGTCTAAAAACTTTGGACTCAAAGTCCTCATTTTCCTCATTTCGACTCTAAGCTTCCTTCAATTTCTTACCTCTAACATCATCGCTATTGCCAAGCCCGCCTCGCAACTTATTTGGCCAATTTCAAAATGCAAGCTCCCACACTAAATCAATCCCTCCATTTTATCATTTGAAAGTTATGTCTGTCCATTTTTCTTAAGGGGTAAAAATGCATAGCAGAACTTGAATTCTCTATGTCAAACTTCTCTACATTTTAAACATGTTCCTCTAGTAGTCTATATACATGGCCTTGACCTCTTCCTCTAAAATTCCCTCTACCTCTTTTCTTATAATAATTATGAAGTGATGTGTTTACCTCACATTCATGCTCAAAATTTCCTCTTCCACTTTCTTTTCCATAACTACATGCATAATTTTCTTTCCCTTATGTTACCCCTTATTTTTTGATATATTTTCATCCACTTTCAATGTACATTGATAATATTTCTCAATTGAATGCAATCTTATTACACCGAATTCTTCTTGATTTTGTATGCATAATGCATTCATGTAATGCAATATCTTCTATATGTCATCTTCAACATGAACAAAACTAATGGTTAGCTTATAGGATTCCTCTATGTAATCACTTACACATGTATCCCTTTGACTCGTGTTTTACATATTTTTTAACAAATTCATTTGACAATCTTATGGAATGAATTTCGATTTCTAATTTTTGATGAACATATTCCAATGTTTAATCTTTTATTTTCCTTTGTTCAATATTTTATCTTTACATGCTCCCACCATAGATATGTGTGACCTTTCAATTTTGTGTCATTAAACTTAACTCACCTAGGATATTTCATATAAATATTTCTCCAAATCCACAATCTAGTAATTGATCACTTGAAGATTGAATCCTCTAACATAATTAGGGTTATCCAAAAATGTCTACTAGTCATCCTCGTGAATAATTTCAAAAATAAATATTCATGCTCTTCAACTTATTCTTTATCATCCTAGAATTTACTACTTCTATAGTTTTAGTATCACTTACATCATCCATAATTGCAACACCTCAACATTACACTACCTCTATAAACTATAGGCAGGCTTGAAATTATCTCAAAAACCTTCTATATGTACAAATATGGGTGTTCCTTGACCTCAATCTTTAGTAGCTTAAGATATCCATGAATTTTAATCTGCTTTACTTTCCATTCCTTCAAAATCAAAAAGTTCCTTTAAACATGGCTCCTCCACACATTTTATCCAACTCATTTGTTAGAATATTTATCCATTCATCTTTAAGTAACACTTCACAACATGGAAAATAGTAAATATCAAACTATACTAACCTCATATTGATACCAAATGATGCAATCACAATTAGGGTTATTAATGAAGAGATAATTTATACCACACAACCCTTGAAATATACTAGAATTATGCATAAAATGCAACAAATCATAAATTAAATGAGAACGCAAACCTTTATTTGATCCAAAGAAAGGAATAATATGAAACACACATTCATATATATTTCACACGATGAGATATGTTACAACAAAGTATATCCACATATCTCTACTTGTTAACTCATAATCTTTATAAATATAACTCTCATAAATACAAAATATCTAAACTAACTCGTCTAGATTCTAACTCTATTTTGTGTGGGATTCCTCCCTAACAAAAGTGTAGTGGCATACATATATAGACACAAGACCCACCTATTTACAATATTATTCTTAAATTATAGGAACCCATATGACATGATATGTACATCTCAATCCTCTATGTAAGAAATGGTGTAAATTTTCATAACACAATTCAATCTAATTGAATCGTCTCAAACAAGTAATAGTTAGGTGAATACATGTTAAATCTTTGAAAAATATTATATTTGAAACTCTAAAAATATTGCATACATTATGTGTATTATTCTTCTAATTGTATCCTTTCACACTTAGGACAAGTCGCAAGACTTTATGTTGTAATGGATGCACAAACATTTATTATGCAATGATCCTCATGCTCCCATGTTTTCTTTGACCAAAATTTCTTAAATATATACTTGCACAAAACATTGCAAGAAACCTTGTGTACACAACAATTGTGAACCCGGTAACATACATTTGTGGAACATTTTATAAACACGATGGACAAATATAGGGTCATCCGTGGACATCATATTGCAAAAAACAACAAAATCTCAACTTGTAGGGATTATTAGCTATACACGCACTCTAAATTAGAAAAATTTATATAAATATGAATCGTAGCATTCGAATCTAGTTTCTAAAATACTAATTTTTGTAAAAACGGACAAGTTTAGCTATATTAAACACTTAAAATTATATGACTTAGTTTTTTTTTTTTTTTAAAAACTTATAAGATCAGAGTCCGCTTGCCCGCATTTTGATGACCAAATCTTGTTATTTTTTTTTTTTTCCTTTGGTGAAACGTTAGATGTAGTTGTCTATCTTGGGATGGATTTTATTTTGTATTTTTTTTAGCAATATTTTTTTTTTATGATTTTTTCCGTGAAAGTGGTCTGAAAATATTTAGAAAACGGAGCGCTTTCCGTTTGCCCGCCATAACTATATCAAAAAATATCGAAATCAATTTTTTTTTTTTTAACGTGTATAGAATTTGTCCACGCTTGGGATGGTATAAGTTTTATCATATTTTGATAAGCGAAACAAAAGTTACAGTCTTAAATGTAGACATGAACATTCACGGGAAAAAATGTCTTAAAGACCTATTGTTAGTAAAAAATTATAAAATGATATTTATCTTATTCTATTCACTTTAAAAACAATATTTCTACGAAGCTAAGAGTCTCCCCTACGCGATGGCACCATTTTTGTGAAATGTTTTCAGTTTTTTAGCATGGTTCAAGTCTTTGGAAGAGCAGATTTGAGGTTTTTTGACCTTTTACACTTCATAATGACCTTCCATAGCTTTGGTTGGGAAAAACAAAGATTTTCCGAGCCTTAGGTTCGGCAGATAGATCCGCGATCGCGGTTTTTTAAACATAAACCGTGATCGCGCTTTATAAAGCGCGATCGCGGTTTATAAATCATATTTACACACATCCCAATGCTTGAATTACCATGTGATTTTTACTCTCTGACCTTACCGTACGAATTATCATGAAATTTCTCTTTTCGCACGTTTTTCTTATCATCTAAGCAAAACATCATGGGAGACAAAAACGAAGTCAAAAAGGAAGTCATTAAGTAAAAAAAAACACCAAACGAATTAGAGGCCAACAAAATTCAAAATGCCGAGCTTAATGCGGAAACTTCGTGAATCTAGAAGAGGTTCATCTTCAATCCCAACTATTGTAAGCAATGAAGAACTAGGTAATGTTTCTACCACAATGTTGAAGTTGAATTAAATACTCGTGATGAAGAAGTTTTTACCACAATGTCAAGAAGAATTAAATACTCATGATGTAGCAAATGTTGAAATCAAGGAGACGATGAAAATGTAAATAAGGAAATTCATGTTGAAACTGTAGACAAGCAAAATTTGACAAAAACACCTCCTAGGATTTTACGTAAGAAACCTAATTTTTTTATTGAAATTGATGAAAACATTTTGAAACCAATGTCTGACAAACTTTCTGAACGACAAATCAAAGAAAAGCCATCAAATTTGGGATAATCATTTTGAAATTTTAAATGATTCCCAAAGATGTCAGCTTGTTGGTTGGTTAGTTTGATGAAATTGATTAAAATGAGACCTACATTAAACACCTTAGGATTGACAACATCTAATATACGTGGACAAACCTCTACAATTGTTGAAAACCTTCATGATGCATATCACACTATTGGTGTCAAGAGACACACTAGGGATAGTAATATTGTGCGTCGTGTACTTGCTACTAGTGTTGTAAGTGAATCAATAAAAAACAACGTTTGATTACGCAAACAAGTCAAATGTTATAAGTTAATCGAAAAACTCTAATGAAAGCAATTGAAAGACGTAATATCCTTCAATCACTCAATAATGCCGATTTTTGGGCATTTTCTGCTAGAGCACCGCGTAAGGACAAAAATAATTCTGATGCTATAAGAGAAGTTGTTATTAAATTTTGGCATGATAACACTAGAGTTTCACCTAATACAAGAGATGTTATAAAATGGAGAGTTGGTTCTACTAATCGTGAACCACATCCAAAGCATTTCTTAGATATGACTCAAACTCAATTTTTTTGTAAGTTTGAACAAGAGAATCCGAAATTAAAATTAGTCAACGTTTTTTTGAAATGTTGAAACCATTCTATGTGAAAATCAACCATGCTCGCACCACTTGTTATTGTAGGCAACATGTTGAATTTGCGATGCATTATGCTAAATTTTTACGTATTCGTTCTAATTTTCATTCTGAAACTATGTTATCAGAATGTGGTGTTCAAGTTCCACCAATATCTTCCAGGGATTTCATTCCTACTATATTTTGTGAAAAAGAAGTTGACAATTTTTTTATAGTCGATTGTTTAGATGGAAGTCAGTAGACATGCATGGATTACCTAAATTGGAAAGTTACATCCATGAGAAAATCAAGGTACAATAGGACATAATTTAGTTGAATTTGATAAATATAAATCAGTTGCATACCAAATGAAAGATGGAAAAGAGTCGAAACGGTGTGAGCTAGTTACAGAACAAATGCCCATTTTTCAATTTATGAGAAAATTTAAGGATGAAATTGTTTATGAGTATGCGAGGCATACACATAGAGCTCGATGGTTGGATGAACAATTCAAGCTATGCAAAGACACATTTCCTATTGGTACTATTGTTTCAAAGGGTCGATTTTGCAGAGAGAATTACACATCATCGCAACCACAAATGGAGGTTCAATCGCAATATTACAACTCAGTACAAGTTGCCATTTTTGTGCATATAGCATTTCTACATTCTCCTGACAGTACAGAGAATGATCGAAAAATCTTAAGAGAGTACCACTTTTATATCAGTGATGATCGTACTCATTCTACTGAATTTGTGCAAGGGTGTTTCCAGTTATTTTATGGAAACTTGTCTGATAGGGACATCCACTTCAAACAACATTATATATGGTCAGATAATTACACGCCTCACTTTAAGAATGCACGAATGTTTTATCGATGATGAGCAAATGCACGTCAAGATGGGTGTGCAACATATTTGGAGTTTCACCGAGGCCGACATGGAAAAGGAGAGCATGACGGTGCAGGGGCATGTGTGAAAAGAGCTCTTGCAAGAGAAGAGTCAAGTACAAAGATGGTGCTAAATTAAAAGATGCAAAGAGCATAGTGGAATGGTGTACTGACAACATGGCCCGAGGTTCTCAAGAAAATTCCACAGTTTGCATAGATATTTTTGGTCGATAGAGGAAAAACATATTGCTAACTACGAGGATTGTATGACACTCACTCGGGTCCAAGTGATATGCACTCATTTTGTAGCTCAGACGCTACTTCATGGGCCGTATGGACAAGAAAGTTGACATGCTTTTGTGCATCTTGTATCGAATTTGTCACTGCTGAGTGTGATTCACAAGAATGGGTGGAAGGATGGATTTGTAGGCCTCTAACTCCGCTTCCTAGTTATCAACCTCCACAAGCATTACGACTTGTTTCTGCAGATGAAGTTACAACATCCAAGGACTTTGACGAAATTTCAATTTTGGTGCGACAAGGTATAAATATGGTTATATTTATTTAATTTTTGTAAATTGAGTTATATGTCCATTGAAATTTTAATATGTAATTTAAATTTGAGTTGTTCAACTTTCCTTGGTTATTTTTTTGTAGGACATGTGTTTGCAGTAATTGCGACAGAAGACAATGAAGAAGGAACAAACTATTTCTTATGTCGTCAGATCGAGGAAAGAAAGAAGTTGACTTCTCCTATTATAGATGGCGAAGATATTGAGTATCCTACAGGTCAAAGTGGTAGTTACCGAACTTGGCTTCGATGGTATCCATTAAAAACTCCTCTGTTTGGGTGTTTGAAGACTTTGAGACACACAGAAAATACTCTTATATTCACATCTAGTTCTAGCAACAAAATATTCAGTTGTATAGATATCGAGGAAGGCCTAATAACAAGATTCTTTTCGAAGGTTCGAGAGTCGATCATGAAGCAATCTTGTCTCGCTATTCGTAGTAGATCCGATCCTCGATGGTTCATTGAATGAATTTACAATGCGAGCATGTCTGTATATATATAATTTCTTTTCAATTTATATATATATATATTTTTTTTAAATTAAAGATCTAGATTTAAGTTTGAATATATATTTTATTTTAAATTTGTGTATTTTGCACGTACATTATATCTATCTATAGTATATATGGTTTTGATTTGAAACTTAAATTTCTTTGACTAACACTTTTATTTAGGTTAGTGGTGCCATAAAAGCTTCCACCTTCACGTGGTTGGCACTGTTAGTAGAGAATTTTAAATTCTCGAAGCTAAGAGAAGCTTTCATTGTTTGAAAAAGTTGTAAATTTTGAAAAAGTTGTAAATTTTGAAAATCAAGTAAATTTTGAAAATGTTGTAAATTTTGAAAATGTTGTAAATTTTGAAAACGACTCCTCCCCAAGTGTTTACAAGACCATACTTACGCGTGTGCACCGATATGAGAAGGAAAAAACTGAGAGAGGCTATTGTAGAGGGTCCCTACGCCGAGGTGTCGATCAGACGAGGCCTCTCTAGGTGCCACGAGTCCGAGTAGTCACCCGTCGAAGTTGAACGATATTTTAGTCTCAGGGCTCTTAAGGGACTACGCCCGAACGAAGTAGCCCGAAAGCAACGACCATTTCACCCACCGAAACACCACCTCCTCTAGCATTCACCTTGCCACCCGACGTGTGTTGGTGCAGCAGTCCGCTTGCCACACCCACCGTTTGCAAAATATAGCGTTTGACAACCTTACACTGGCTCCAACTGCACTATTTCACGCGTTTGTAAACAATAGACAACGAGAGCACCAAAATGAGAAGGAAAAAACTGAGAGAGGCTATTGTAGAGGGTCCCTACGCCGAGGTGTCGATCAGACGAGGCCTCTCTAGGTGCCACGAGTCCGAGTAGTCACCCGTCGAAGTTGAACGATATTTTGGTCTCAGGGCTCTTAAGGGACTACGCGCCGAACGAAGTAGCCCGAAAGCAACGACTGTTTCACGCACCAAAACACCACCTCCTCTAGCATTCACCTGGCCACCCGACGTGTCGGCGTAGTCCGTTCGGTGCCACGACCCACCGTTTGCAAAATATAGCGTTTGACAACCTTACACTGGCTCCAACTGCACTATTTCACGCATTTGCAAACAGTAGGACAACGAGAGCACCAAAATGAGAAGGAAAAAACGAGAGAGGCTATTGTAGAGGGTCCCTACACCGAGGTGTTCGGATCGACGAGGCCTCTCTAGGTGCCACGAGTCCGAGTAGTCACCCGTCGGTTGAACGATATTTTGGTCTCGTGGCTCTTAAGGGACTACGCCCGAACGAAGTAGCCCGAAGCAACGACCATTTTCGCACACCAAAACCACCACCTCCTCTAGCATTCACCTGCCACCCGGACGTGTCGGCATAGTCCGCTTGGTGCCACGACCCACCGCTTGCAAAATATAGCGTTTGACAACCTTACACTGCTCCAACCGCACTATTTCACGCGCTTGCAAAACAAGAGGACAAAATGAGAGCACCGAAATGAGAAGGAAAACCGAGAGAGGCTATTGTAGAGGGTCCCTACATGCCAAGGTTTCGATCGACGAGGCCTCTCTAGGTGCCACGAGTCCGAGTAGTCACCGTCAAGTTAAACGATATTTTGGTCTCGTGGCTCTTAAGGGACTACGCCCGAACGAAGTAGCCCGAAAGCAACGACTCATTTCACGCACCAAAACACCACCTCCTCTAGCGTTCACCTGCCACCCGGACGTGTCGTCAAGAGTCCGCTCAAAGGTGCCACGACCCACCGCTTGCAAAATATAGCGCTTGACAACCTTACACTGGCTCCAACCGCACTATTTCACGCTGCAAACAAGAGGACAACGAGAGCACCAAATGAGAAGGAAAAAAACGAGAGAGGCTATTGTAGAGGGTCCCTACGCCGAGGTTTCGAGATTAGACGAGGCCTCTCTAGGTGCCACAGAGTCCGAGTAGTCACCCGTCGAAGTTGAACGATATTTTGGTCTCAGGGCTCTTAAGGGACTGCGCCCGAACGAAGTAGCCCGAAAGCAACGACTGCTTTCACGCACCAAAACACACCTCCTCTAGCATTCACCTGCCACCCGACGTGTTGGCATAGTCCGCTTGGTGCCACACCCACCGCTTTGCAAAATATAGCGCTTGACAACCTTACACTACACTCGCTCCAACCGCACTATTTCACGCGTTTTCAAAACAAAAATAGGACAACGAGAGCACCAAATGAGAAGGAAAAAACGAGAGAGGCTATTGTAGAGGGTCCCTACGCCGAGGTGTCGATCGAGATGAGGCCTCTCTAGGTGCCACAGAGTCCGAGTAGTCACCCGTCAAGTTGAACGATATTTTGGTCTCGTGGGCTCTTAAGGGATCTGCGCCCGAACGAAGTAGCCCAAAGCAACGACCATTTCGCGCACCAAACACCACCTCCTCTAGCATTCACCTGCCACCTGAGATGACGTGTCATGCCTGTCAGTCCGCTTCGGTGCCACGACCCACCGCTTGCAAAATATAGCGTTTGACAACCTTACACTGGCTCCAACTGCACTATCGCGTTTGCAAACACAAGTAGGACAACGAGAGCACCGAAATGAGAAGGAAAAAACTGAGAGAGGCTATTATAGAGGGTCCCTACGCCGAGGTGTCGATTAGACGAGGCCTCTCTAGGTGCCACAGAGTCCGAGTAGTCACCCGTCGAAGTTGAACGATATTTTGGTCTCAGGGCTCTTAAGGGACTGCGCCCGAACGAAGTAGCCCGAAAGCAACGACCATTTCACGCACCAAAACACCACCTCCTCTAGCATTCACCTGCCACCCGACGTGTCAGCAGTAGTCTGTTCGGTGCCATGACCCACCGTTTGCAAAATATAGCGTTTGACAACCTTACACTGGCTCCAACTGCACTATTTCACGCATTTAAAAAAGAGGACAACGAGAGCACCGAAATGAGAAGGAAAAAACCGAGAGAGGCTATTGTAGAGGGTCCCTACACCGAGGTGTCGATTAGACGAGGCCTCTCTAGGTGCCACAGAGTCCGAGTAGTCACCCGTCGAAGTTGAACGATATTTTGGTCTCAGGGCTCTTAAGGGACTGACGCCCGAACGAAGTAGCCCGAAAGCAACGACTTTTCACGCACCGAAACACCACCTCCTCTAGCATTCACCTGGCCACCCGGACGTGTCGGCATAGTCCGTTTGGTGCCACGACCCACCGTTTGCAAAATATAGTGTTTCCTTATTTATTTAAATTAAATTACAATGACTTGGTTGTTATGTTATCTCTTGTTGTCATCAAGTGTCCTTGGTAGGATGATATATGGGGCTCATGAATCTTATTTTCTACCTTATCCTTAACACTTGGTTTTGTTATAATATTATGGGTAATATTGTTCTACGGTTTTCTTTTCCTTTCTCTTCTTTCTCTCTTTCTATGAAGACCATCAGTTGTGCTACCTCTTGATTCAACTCTCTGACCTCCTGTGAAACCATAATTATCTTCTCTTCATCCTCCTTTCTCTTCTTTCTCTCTCTCTCTCTCTCTCTCTCTCTCTCTCTTCTTGTACCTCATTAGCTCTATCAACCTTTGAATCACATTTCCTGCTAGTTCTTCTTCTTCTTCACCATATATCAAGTCTGATTCATGAGGCCTAATAACCTTCAATTACCTTTCTCTACGTTTCTTCCTTGTTTCCATCATCTTTTCTATTTTTCACATATGTTCTTGAACTCTCTTATCCTTTCATGTAATTGCTTTAGTCTAGCATCTTATCTCTCTGATACTAACTTCTCCATCCAATGTGGCATTTTGTAACCATGACCTCACTCTTTACTTCACCCATCATTTTCATCTATCTCTTTGTCTCTCTTCTTGGACCACTGTATCAACCTTATCTCAAATCCTTTTAGCTAATCTTCCTTGATCTTCAAGCTATGATACCACATGTTGCAGTTCAAAAAATTTATAACATATGTATTCAATGGTTTCTATGTTTCCCTAAAAACTCAACTCTGTCTTTTGATCAAGTTCAAACAACTCCTTTTCACTAGTTAACATACTCCAAATTTAATATTATCCCTTATCCTCTATATGGTTTCTTACTGATATTATTTATCTAACTCTAATGTAGATACTATGAGCGTAATCAAAATGATCAACTACCATCTTCAACTGCCAAGTTCAATATCCATGATGCATAGGCAAATACAACAATGCCCATGTTGGAAGGTACTTACAATCTTCACAGTTTTGGAACTCAAAATACATGAAGCAATCAGCTAAAACAAATGTACAAATACATTTGAAAATAACTTCTAGGTTGTGATGCAAATACAAATACAGTACAAGCTTATGATGCAAATAAAAATAATATAAAGATATGTAGCCACATATCATTCAGATTTAACAATATTTCAGGATTATTATGAGTTACAAAAGAACAGTACGGCTACAGGATTGGAAAATCAATACAGTTACTTCAAGGATTAACTCATATGTACACAAAAGTTACAAACAATGCAGACCCAATTTTGGGTATACCTGTAATATTATCAAGATGATAAATTGATGAATTCCATATTAACTTCAAGGATTAACTCATATTGCACACTTTTCCAAATACAACAGGATGATAAATTGATGAATTCCATTAAATATATAAGCTTTAGTTACTAATACTTAAGTCAGGCAATAGAGCTAACAATATTGTTTTAGTTTGAAAATAAAAATTCAAAATGCCCATGGTGAAATATACCACAAATAATAATCAAAAGATACTAGAAAATATATAACTAGAAGTAATACACTAAATCCACCTCAAGATTTAAAAGACCTGAAATAGTTCAAATTTATAGCCTCAGAAACAAAACCGTAGCAGAGATATCCATAGGAGTTCCATATATGGAGGAATCGCTTTTATCAACAAACAAAAACTATGATCTATGTATACTTTTGAACACTAAATTTTATTTAATAAACAATACAAATATTATTAACCTAGTTTGGGTACAGATAAATTCACAGATAGAGAATACTCGGGGCATCTACAAGTTCCAACGAACAGAGATCAAAACCCACTTTCTCAGAGTTAGCAATAATACCAAAATAACCAAAATAAATATGATTTAACCAACACACATGGATATATATATATATATATAATCAAACAAAGTGTGCTCCAGACGCGCACGTCTCTGAAAATATATATGTACATAAGTTCATAATGTATGTATACATCTCGAACTAAGCACGTGTCATAATGTACATATGGGACCACATGCGGTCGCAAAAGGCTATATATAGTACAATGGACTGTGAATCTACTCATGACCACATATGTACATCCAGTGTCCACTATAAATCTACTCATGAAACATCTTCCCTCTCTTCGCCCTGCTAGAAGTAAAGACGTCCACGACTCCGGGATGTAGTGGAGGGAGATGCCACTACGGATTTCATCCGTGTGGTCCTAGGTGTCTCTAAGCATGCCTGCAACCTAACTTGCACATTCATAAACAACAAGTTTTTAACACCCAAAATTTTAAAATACATTCAAAATTTAGAAACTTGTACAATTTAGTTAAAATGCATGTGAAATCTTACCGCAATGTCATGATCCCTATCAATTTGTTGTTGACGCATCAGCAGGACAACAATAGACTCACGAGGGGTAAGCTACATACAAATAATTAATTTTCAAATTAAATATTTCACATATATACCTACAAAATTTGATATTGTAGATTTAAGTTTAATAAGAAATAATGAAGGTCTCCAAAATTTAACAAATTTAAAAAATTGTGTACCTCAGTTAGTGGATCTCAGAGATGCTATGGCAAGATCTACAAAGCAGCCTCCACACCGCATATATATGGAGGAGTCTCTCTAGCAATCATAAGCTATACAAAAAACATGTACAAATCAATATTAAAATCTACTTAAGAGCTTAGCACTCCTATCGAAACCTATTGAAAAAATAATAGTAAAGGAACTCAAAGGTCCCTACACTCTAAACATATCTTTTCACGTTCATCAAGGAAACACCAGATCTATATATAGGTACATGAAACATTTACAAGCACTCATTCCACATGTTGAGATTTTAAGAAGGTAAAAACTATACAAAGGAGGGAAATTATACATTCATTCCCGTCCCTACTATACAATCTTACCCTGTGGTACTTTCAAGACATGTAAAACCAATATATGATTACATCAGATGTATGGCTAGTTATATCAAATGAATTGGCATTTCCTACTAAATAATATATAGGTTGAGTATAAGAAAGTGAAACTCATGTACACAGAGGTCCAAAGCATGCAATCCGTGCGTGAACTTCCAAAGAATTAGAAACAAAGTGTAAAGAGATTTACTAACTCTCGCGTAAAACTCATGTGAGGCGTGCCAAGAGCCTCTGCCTCTCGAGCAGATGATGACCCGCCAGTGCCCCGTGTATATAAAAGAGAAAATATTAATACATGTACAACATACACGTGAAACAAATTATAATAATAATCTAGTGCAATTAAATGATTTATTAAAAATGTAAGTTTGTACAACTTGAAACTTACGTTTGAAACACACGCCAAAGCAGAGCTAGATGTCGACACCGGATGTTTCCTTCACCGCTCTTGCTATTTAAAATAAAATAAAAATTAGTTTTTTACATGTATGTACATGACGTACAATCAAATATATATATATATATATATCAAACATGTGAATTAAACTATGTGAATTATATATATATATATATATATATTATTTAAATTTATTTAAAATTTACCCGTGAAAGACCAATATCAAGTGGCTCCAGCCCAAAACACTCCCAAAGATCTCATCTATAGAA
The DNA here is from genome assembly GCA_018340775.1 of Taxus wallichiana var. yunnanensis. Taxonomy (NCBI): domain Eukaryota; kingdom Viridiplantae; phylum Streptophyta; class Pinopsida; order Cupressales; family Taxaceae; genus Taxus; species Taxus wallichiana. The sequence goes on from CM031238.1 coordinate 426,538, forward strand.
AAGAAATCCCGTGAACCAGCAAATGATGTCTCGCCTCAAGCAGGCATACGGCACCACATGATCCACAAAGTGGTGTGGTGCACTAGAACCGCGCCTCCACCAACATCACGATGATGCAACTGGGTGCTATGCCGGGTGAGAGTGTCAAGAGCTCCTCAATGCATGCAATGTATCAATCTCCACAACCTCCTTCACCGTAGGAGGGATAATCAAGGTAGTGGGGGTTTTGGGGCATGGGGATCCTAGGCGACCTACGCGTGCACCAGTCCCAGCCTCGTCAGCAGAGCCACCTCCTCACCAAAAAAAGTCAAAAAGTCAAAATAATTCGGGACCTCATTGAGCACGAACTCACAATATAATTTCTTCAAAAAATAAAGAGGAACCTCATTGTTGTTGCATGGTGGATAGTCAAAAACCATCCACCATCGGTCCCAAAAATTGTTTTTGATTCTATCATCATGGCACCAATGGATTGGGAACCGCTTTGCAAGTAATCATAGGGGGCATTGGTTCTAGGGTCGGTAAATAATGCACAAATGAGGTCTTTTCCAATTTTTTTGTCTTTGACGGCCGCATGGGATAGTTTATCCGCATACCACCGCCTACAGTCACTTCTAAAGGTGTTCCATCTATGTATTTGGTTGGTTGCAGACTCGACTTCGCCAATCAATGTTTGCAATGTATTGCTAAAGTCATGCGATGATGGATTTGTAGCATGATTTTGTCTTATATTTTGAATTAGGTTCTCAATGGCAATTTTATTTTCTTGGATTCTTCCAATGATATTATCTTGCGTTCCTCTAGCTCTGCTGGGGATGTATGAGCCACAGGAGGCGGATCTATGTTTGGAGGAGGGTTTTGAGGAATGTTCGAGGGTTTTGAGGAATGTTTTTTGAGGAATGTTTTGATTTTGCACGATTTCGAGCTTGCACACCACCAACCGATAAAACAAGAAAATTGTATACATAAACAAACATTTCAAAAACCCATGAAAATGCAAAAAAACCTAAAATGCAAAAAAACCTAAAATGAAAACAATGATTACAATACTTACCTCGCTCTCGCGCATGGTTGAATATATCGCTATCCGTAAGTCCGATGAGCAATTTTGAGATGGTATTGAAAGCGCAAGTGAAAACGCTAGAATAGGAAAAGTCACGTTCAAATGAAAATGAGGAAAATAACAAACGCTAGTTTAGTCTCTGTATTTCACTTACTCATAAAGTGATGTATCAGTGACACTTTCAAAATATTTTCAGAATTATTTTACAAAACACTCAAATATTTGGTTTAGTTTTAATTTTTTCAATAATACTTATACACATAGATACATACAATATTTAACATATAAGGCATTTCAATTAACTTGAATTATTATTGGCGTTGTGCCCTATTTCAAGTCGAATAAGGTGTATAGTTTTCATTTTTTCTTTTATTGATTCAACAAGGTTTTAATATTGGTACTTATCCATTTGTAAATAGTCTTATATGTACATTGGAGTTCCCTTCATGAGATTCGATCACATATTATCCCATGCCCATGTTACCTCTTCTTTAATTTAATATACCTACACATACATCAAAGTGAGGGAAAACATAGACACCAAAACTAACCCATAAGTATAGATTAGTTTTTGAATTGTGTATTTCTAGAATATTTATATCTTTTTCACAGGGGTTCATTTTAGGACCCTCCTCCAAAAAATTAATAAAGAATGGATGGAGAATCTCCGAAATGGACTTTCAAAACAATGGTGAATATCCAAAAAAACAAATCGTAACAAACGCAATTTGAAAGGCCGCAGATTTTTGTGATTTCACAAAAGTTGACAGATGTCGATAAGTGTCTATTTATCATTAGATGGGTTGAGTTAGACATCTTTCCATGTTCCATCGAGATGGACTACGTTAGATGTTCATCTCTTCTCTATTGGACGGAATGGGTTGCATGGCCATCTCTTCTCTATTATATTGAATGGGTTGGATAGACATCTCTTCTCTATTAGATGGACTGGGTTGGATGGTCATATCTTCTCTATTAGATAGACTAGATTGGGTGGTCATATGGTCTTCTATCGGCATTAGACGGTGTTGTATCAAATGAACGTCTCTCCAGATATAGATGCACGTCTACCACCATGATCATTTCTTCAACACTGGATGGTCATCTATCATGCTTAGACGAGCTAGGTTGGATGATTACCTTTTACGTGTGTATCACTCATGTGCAAATGCACATATCTTTCATGGCCATAATAGCTATAGGACAATAGGCTTGGAAAGTCATCTATGCACCGAAAAAGGAATAAATACTTATAACCCCCATGTCATATGTATTATACCTTGGAAAATATAAGTGCGGTTTGATTCGAAACATTATCGAAATACATGCATAGGTTTAAGAGTAAATAGTATGGAATATGACCCATACAAATGACCTGTCGGCCAAAATTTTAGGCAAACTAGGCAATAGCCAACTACTGCCAAAAATTTTCCATTTCAGATTTTCAAAACCCCTAATATTCATGATTTTACGAAAATTTGCCACTAAATGTTTCCCTAGATTTTTCAATTGTTGGTCCAAACTTAGTGTCATGGGTGCAATTGATAATTTTCAATGGTCCCCTCTTATCTCACATCACCATCTACTTGTTAATACACGATTACCCATAATTCACCCACGTTAGCTTGCTTTGTTTAGAACGTGGACTCCATCTCCCGATATCCAAATAATATGAAGTCCATGATCATGCAAATATTTTACTAAATACCTTCCTTCTCCCAAGTGACCATTATCTTATCTTTTACTTTTCTTCCATAATTGGAGGTCGATTGGGTGCCAATAGGTTCTTAATTAAATTTTCAATTTTCTATAAGTACATAGCTATCCTAGTTCTTTTTAGTATGAGAGAGATATCTAAGGAATCATTCATTATTTTTCAAGGCATTCAAGAGGTTTTCAAGTGAAATTTAAAAAAGAAATCATTAATCTCGTACAATCGTTATTGATAATCAAATAATCATTTTATATTGCTAAAATTCATGTGTGGTGACATATTGTATTGCACCAATTTCCATGGCTACAAAATCATTACAATTATCAATGCATCACTTTTGATATTATACAATGTTGATGAGTTCAACAAATATCAAGATAGCTCAACTATTACTTATGTAACATTGACCCAAAAACACATGTTTTCTTATAGTTTAAGATTTGATTGTCCAATTAGGGATAAGAGGAAGAAGATTGATCTCCCAATGATCCAAAAAAATATAGAATCTAAGGGATGTTTTTGGATGAAAAAGAAGGTGGACACGGTCGTTATTAAAGAAAAAACCAATTTTTGTGATATTTTCCAAGAGTATCAAGTTCATGCTTCATACATGCCAAGAACATCAAGTGCGTTGTTTGTACATGTTATGAAAGTTAAGTGTATGGTAACTTGGAAACTTTGACTACGATCATTACAATTTTTTGGGTTATGAGGTACAATTTAGGCATTTTGACTCTAATTATTGAAATTTACAAGTTTTTGGGTTCTTTATCTTATTGAAAAATACGATTGTCCATCACACTCGACAACAAGATAAACCCAAATCATGCACATTTCTTTATTTTTAGGAGTATCTATTTGCATGTTTAGTGTAAACCCATCTATTCATAATAATTTTATGCTAGTTTTTTCGAATAACATTTTGTACAATATATTTTAATGACTAGTCAATTTTATTTTCATGCAATCATAAACACCAAATGGTTTATGCTATTAGATTTATATTTAATATTTGATTTTCTATTAAATATAAATCAAAGAGTGATTAAATGTTGTGAAATACATTAGATTTAGGGATGATTTGATAAGATAATTGACAATATTGATTTTCTATTAAAGTCGGATTAAATGTTGTAAAATACATTAGAATGTTACAATAGTTAGCAAGTGAATAAAATGAATGAGACATGTAGGTTTGCTAATAATCACTCTCAAGAATGTAGTGAATGTCAAGTGTTGTTGTCAAAGTAGATTGAAAGTATGACTAAGTGCTTTAGCATATTATCTCTCCATGAAACTAAAATGAGACAAATATGCAATTATATATAAACAAATCTGAAATGGTTATGGTACATTCCAAATTTCTTTATTACCTCAACGAGTTTGAGAGCATCATTGTTAGAGATATTTTGTGCATATCTTACAATCATAGCATTCCATGAGACCACATTTCTTTGAGGCATTTTGCAAACAAAAAATGATATACGTTATTTGTGTTATAGGGATAGCTTTTACTTTTGTAGTTGGGTTTGTTTAAACTATGGGTGATTGATTTTGTATGTGTAGAAATATAGATGAGTCACTTCATTTAAAAAGCAAACATGAGGTGTTACCCTTTAAACTATTCAAAATGCAAAAAGTGATATAATGTACAAAGCTTTGAATGAAAACAACTATAAGGCGGTGTGGTAGGTACTTTGCTATTGAAGTAATGTTTTGTGGGAAACTTATGGTGTGTCCTGAGTATTTGTATTGTCCTCCACATACTTGGGTGACCTGTAGTAATGGATTGACTCGTGCGATAAACATCTCCTCTATTTGGGTTAAAGACGCAAGAATGGTAGGTGCTTTTTAGGGTCCATGTTGTTCCACGAAGAGAAGCGATGGCCGTGTTTTTCAGATTTGCATTTGCTACTACAGGAGGGAAAGCCTTCAAAGGAAATTGTTTTAATTCCAAGGTAATTTTCCAAATAGATTGAGCAAGTTTGGATGTTTGCCAACAAATATATTCTTTTGTGAAACCGACGTTGGGCTTCAATAGTCTGCGAACGAGGGCGGAAATATGGGAAGTCTTTGTGTATGGGAAGGGGTGGGGTGTTCTGTTTGGGTCGATTGTGGATTGCAAGGTGGAAAGCAGACAAAAGGAGAGGAGGAATTGGTTGTACATGTGTGAGGAACCAAAGAAAATTTGGTACTTGAGACAGTTTCTTGTGGTGACACAAGAAAATGGGGAGGCGTGGTAGTAGTTAGAAAATATGGATTCATACGGAAGGAATTGGTATGGTCATGCAAATTTGTTTCCATGGAAGTTACTTGTAGAATGTTGGCTGGAAATCCTTCAGTAGTTGTATTTGATGGCAAGTTTGGAATGACAGGGAATGGTAGGTTGTTGGTCGATGTAAGTTGATGATATTTGAGATTGTCATTGTTCTACACTCTAGGTGACGACGTCTCTACTTAGAATTTATGTGAACTTTATTTTTGTGTAGTTCTCTCTTCATCATGCTCGTTTTGCAGGAGTTGACATGATTGTGAAGTGACACACCTATGGAGTACCACCTGTTGGGAAAAAATGTCAGTCAGTAATGAACGATGCATTGTTTGTTGACATACAAAAAAATTTATACAATAAACTATATACAATTGTAATGCATGTGGAGTTCCAATTGGAACTACGTGTAAGAGGTATCATTTTGAGGATTAAAAATATGCATTTGTTGCTTAAGGAAAATAATATTAGTTATATGGAAAGATACAATATGTTCCAATAGTATACAATGATGTAAATACATACATAATATAAGTGCAAGTAATTATCATTTATTTTCTTAAAAGATCTTTCAATCCACATAGTAGTAGGAGGCAATAGTATGTCAGAATCAATAAACTATATACATTTGAAATGCATGTGGAGTTCTAATGGGAACTAATCATAAGAGGTAACAATTTGAGGATAAAAAACTTTTATGTGTTGCCTAAGGAAAAGATTTTTGTTATATGGAAAGATACAATACGTTCTAATACTATACAAGGATGAAAATATGTACATAATAAAAGTGCAAGTTAAATGCATTTATTTTCTTAAAATTACTTACAATCCACATAGTAGTAGGTGAGAATAGTATGTCAATTTATAAGGAACTACAAAAGTTTTCTTTTGAAGCAGGGGAAAAGGGCGAAACATAGATATGAAATAAGCAACATAGCGGTGATAGTTAAAAGTATAGAATGGGATGGGTGAGGGTGTAAAGTTTGAAGGGATGGATAAATTAAAATTATTTGTGTAAAGAAGGTTACGGAGGAGTTGCACTATTATCCACTTTCTTAGAACTGAGGATGACACATTTCAATCTGTTGTTTCCAAAGATGTCTTTTTTTTTTTAGGGAAAATGTGAAGCACTATTCATTGCCGATGACATTATTGTAATTTCACTAGTCACATCTTCATCTATAGACAATAGGTGGATATCACTAGCTTCAACACCCATGATTGACTCAGTTGTCTCATCAAAAGTGGTAACTGATTGGAGTTCTCCTATTGGGTCCTTTAGATTGATCCTGAGTGCATATCTATAATCATAGTTCTGAACTTGTACGTTGTAACTCGAACAGAACCATGAACCATTACCATTCTCTCTCACTTTTTTCCTACATTGTTTTTCACCTTTTTGAAGAGGACATGCCTTGTAAAAAAAGTTGTCCATGTTGATATTTGTGATTTCTGCAGTAACCATGGCCCATTCATTTCTCTCGTGTTCCCCATCGTTGTTATAGAGGTCAAGATTTTTGGAGGGCCCATAAATTGGCTTGTGATAGAGGGTACGAAAGGGAGTAGTCATCAGAATCAACCCAGCCATGAAGTGTATTTGTTTCTGAAATTAGAGGGTTGATGTAACATTTGGTTCTTGAAACAGTGTCAACTGAGCTTCCATTGAAACTGGAGACGTGAGCAACTTTCAAGGCAAGGACCGGAAGAGGCGGTATAGAAAGCATGTCTTCAAGTTCGTTGCTTATCTCATCTAAGTGTTGTCCCCACAATGTGACACTTACACTGAATCCCGACATGTCCTTTAATTGTAGTGTTCTTCTCTTTGTTTCAGACTTGTCATGTCGACAGAATTGTTGAGCATGGTGACATCGTAAGAACAATGCCAATCAAATCAATTATAGAACCTTCAATGCTTGTAGGTATGTCCTTGATTTTGGTGAAGTGAAAGTGATGGGAAGGTATTGTATCCTCATTTTCTATGAGTGGATATATGGTTGAGGAAGGTTACAGAAAATATCTAAAGCATTGTTCAAATGGTTGTAACATAGATTTCCATCAAAGAATCCTCCCATTGGAAATTGTATATAGCTTCCCATTTTCAATCTACTCATAGAATGCTTTTGCGGCCTCATTGAAATAGGTGATGTGGATTTCCCCTCCTTCCCGATCCACAAAATCAAACCCAAACACGGAACCATCTCCCCTTGCATTGTGATATTCGCGAAGGCTTATTTTTTCTAGGGCATGACCCTCTATGGACCACATGTGCATAGATGTATTCAATCCACTTATTTTAGTTGGTGTTCTCGCAAAATATTTGTTAACCTAATTGGCACTTGCATCTGTTTGAGGCAATTGACTATCTTGGAGAGCATTTGTTGGTAGTCGGTTGGAGCACCAATTATCAAATGTTTTTCGACAAGAACATCCATTTCAATGATAAGAACAATCCTGTAGTGGAAAAGAAAATCATGATAGAATTAGAATTGAGCAACGGATGAAAAAAACAAACATAAAGAAATTATAATTAATATAGGGAGTTTATATACATTGGTAATCGAGCAGGAGATGAAACTTACAGTTCACTTTTGATTATTCTAACACGGGATTTTTGTAAGCACACAATGGAGCCTTCTTGTATTGATTTTTCGGTTACACTGGCTTGCAAATTTAGAGGGTAGAAGTGTTGTCTGAAAATGTTTCCCATCTGAAAGGTCAACACGATGTTGGGCAACCATGTTGAGAATGGACCTTAGGGAGGACAAGTGCAATATCTGAAATGTGGGGTCAACAATGGAACTACCCTCAATCAATTGAGAAATGCCTCACATTAACAACACATTGAAGACGTTTAAACTCTTCTTCCCTCTACAAGCGAGGCGTAGTTAATGTCAGTCCCATTGTAGGGAGGGGAATTATGTTTCTAGTCTACATCATATTAAACTGGAGAGGGAAAAGAAGTATGTTAGTTCTAGAAGATGTTTTTAGGTATGACAAGAAGCTTAAAAAGCCTTGTCAATGATCAGTCTAACATCCAACTTGGGACGCTTCGAAATGGCCTCATTGGGGAACAAGCCCCTCAACACATAACGAATCTTTTCATTGATGAAGGCACATGCCCCCACATGTCACTTTGGAAAAAATATTGGAGTATAAATATAAATGTAAGAATCAAAAGCAAATAACATGAAAGCACTCTACAATAATTTTTTAATCCATAACATGCAATAAACAAAACAAATGAATAAATACTTCAATCAATATTGAAACCCACCTGAAGTTTGTTTAGAGACGACACTCTCTTCTTTACTACGTGGGAGAATGAGAATCACAAATACCCTACAAAAAAGTGAAAAAGAAGTTAATAAAACTAAATATATCTATACTTATTCAATTAGTTACATAAAAAACAACCCTATTTTCGACGAGATTATAAATTGATCAAAGAATAGCTGAGCACCAATTTTCAAAGGTACAAATTAATATAGAGGTAATTTTACAATATTTTAAATGAATTATATATGTAGTGGAGGATGCTCTAGAAGCTTGGACTTGCATTTCAACAATATTCTGAAGAGAATGAGCAGAATGGAACTAGTTTTTTTCATTGAAACATTGAATTTTGATTTCTCGGTTGATGAGACTTGACTATTGGATTCTCTATCATGCCAGAAATGATCAGTCTTTGATGACTTGAAATGAAGATAACTCTGATCTGAAGACTTAGCAATATTTCCAGACACCTTCTCACCTAAGGAGATTGCATGTGATCGAGAAGGATCATGCCCATGATTTATGGGGGCAGATGTTGTTGATAAAAGACCTGATCTGTTTTGCAAAATTCCTTTAGTTACCTGCTAGATCATCCCCGTCATTACCGCACAATGACTTACTAATAGTTAACTCCTGAATGCCTTTATCCTCTTCTTCAAAGAAACTATTTCCTTGAAAGGATTTTCTTTTGTGATCCAACCTTAAGCCATTTTTGTTATGACTTTCACTATTTCCTTGACTTCCCAGGATTTTCTTCATTTTTTTATTACTAATTGCTAAAATGTCTTGTTGATGCAATGACCTACCTTGTCCATTAGATCCTGGGAAGGCTTCCTGAATGTTATATGATGGTGTTACAAGATTCATCAAGGGATTAGTGGCTACACTTGCCACATTATGAAACATTTCAGACTTCACTGTTAATCCTCCTCTTGAACCTTTAATATCTGACCAATAAAATGGATGTGAATTCCCTCTCTCTACACACCTCTCTTTATCAGAGTCTACAACAGGAATAATCTTTTTAGTTGTTATCTCAGACACCCTTAAGCACTTACTCGAATCTTGGGGCATGTTTTGAACATGGACTTTGTTTGCCTTAAGACCCAACTCTCCCTTGAGGTGTGCCACAACTCCTGGTGGCAAGGGTGGCTTTGTTGTACTTATAGGTTGAGTCCTAAATGTAGAAAGACTATTCACAGCAGGTGCAAAGGATGCACATCCTGTCTTGTTTTTCTGTGTTTTTACTCCAATTGCAAGTTCACTATTTCTATATGGTGAAAAAGAATGTTTTTTTGATCTAGGTGGAATAGAGGATATATTAGGAGATGTCTCACCTGATTGATTAATAGCTAAACATGAATTATTAGGATCGTTTGAAATTTTCCTCGGCTGAAAATTGAACAATCTCATAGGCATGACTTCTGAAATATCGCCTTCATTATTACATTTCTAATATCTAAAGTTCTCTTCTCTTCTAAATTGCTGACTTTTGTGACCATCTTCTTTTCCTAGTCTTTGGTCTGAGAAAGACAAGATGATACAGAAAATAGAAATTCAGAAATTACTTTTAATCTTACATAACAGAGCTGTCCATAAGAGGAAGAAAAACAAAATACAATGCATGAGAAACAGATTTGTATTATATTTCACAAATCTGATACACTGAGACAAAAAGATTGTATTTGCCAAAGAACAGAGCTGCTTCTTGTTTACACGCCTTCCTTCTTCTTTTTAAAAACAGAGTATTCCCTCTTGTTACAATGCAAAAAGAAACAGAGTTTTTATTATTTACAAATACGAAGCTTCCGGATTAGAAAAAGGAAGTGTCTAGATGCATACGAAGGAAGTTAGGTGAAGGAATTTAAATGCGGTGGGTGGAGTGTTTTGTCAGCAAAGGGCAGGGGAGATTAGGTAAGCATACGTGGATGTCCACGTCTACCAACACTCCCCTTTAATCTTCACTGCCATATATGTCTACTATTCCAATTCCTTCCCGGAGATGCTCAAAGACATGCTTTGCAAGTGGTTTTGTGAAGATGTCTGCTAGTTGCTCTTTGGACCTGCAAAACTCAAGATGAATGTCACCATTGTTCACCAATTCTCGAATAAAATGATATCTTGTGTCAATATGCTTGCTGCGTTTATGGAAGACATGATTTTTAGATAAAGCAATTGCAGAATTATTATCACAATAAATTTCTGTAGGTTCTTCTTGTGGATGCTTCAAATCTGAAAGTACTCTTCTCATCCATACTGCTTGGCAAGCTGCTGATGTGGCTGCAACATATTCCGCTTCAGCTGATGAGAGTGTCACAATTGGTTGTTTCTTTGATGCCCAAGAGATAGCACCTGATCCAAGATGGAAAATGTTACCGGAAGTACTCTTCCTATCATCCAAGCTACCTCCCCAATCACTATCCGTATATCCAATCAGCTTGTAGTCATCTGAAGATGTATACAAAATCCCAAAGTTCTTTGTTCCAGCTATATACCTTAAAATTCTTTTTCCAGCCTTCCAATGTGATTCCTTAGGTTTGTCCATGAATCTAGAAATAAGACTAACCCCATGCATGATATCCGGTCTTGTGGCGGTTAGATATATAAGGCTGCCAACTAATCTTTTAAATAAAGTTGCATCAACACTAGGACTTTTGTCGTCCTTACTAAGTTTTAAACCCAGTGCAACTGGTGTAGGGGCTGCATTGACATTTGTCATCTTGAATCTTTTCAACAAGTCACTAGCATATTTTCTTTGACATATAAAAATGCCTTGATCACTTTGACTTACCTCTATTCCAAGAAAGTATCTCATGATCCCCAAATCAGTCATATCAAATTCACTTTCCATGGCTGCCTTGAATGATTTAATTGACATGTTACCTGTGAATATCAAATCATCTACATACAAGCAAACTATCAAGATTTCTCCTTCATCATTCACTTTGACATATAAAGTTGGTTCATTGCCACTCTTGCTAAACCCATTGTTCACAAAGTAAGAGTCTATCCTGCAGTACCAAGCTCTAGGAGCTTGCTTCAAACCATATAGTGCCTTTTTCAGTTTGTATACCTTATGTTCTTCTCCCAAAACTTGATAACCAGGTGGCTGTTTTATATACACTTCTTCTTCTAAAATGCCATTCAAGAATGCTGATTTGACGTCCATTTGGTAAACCTTCCAATTATTTTGAGCTGCTATGGATAAAACCATCCTAATGGTATCCAATCTTGCCACTGGTGCAAATGTTTCATTGTAGTCTATGCCAGGTAGTTGTGTGAAGCCTTTAGCTACTAGTCTTGCCTTGTGTTTCTCTACTTTTCCATCAGCATTATACTTTGTCTTGTAAACCCACTTAACTCCAATCACATCCTTGCCTTTAGGAAGCTCTACTAGATCCCAAGTTTGATTTTTCTCAATTGATTGAATTTCTTCATTCATGGCTGCAATCCAATTGTCATCTTTAATGGCATCCTCAAAATAAATTGGATCAGCTTGTGTTAAGAATGCAAAATTAGAGCATAAATCATCATTTTCAGCCTCTTGTAATTCATCATAAATCTCTCTTAGACTACGTGACTTCTTTGAAGTGTTTATAGACCTTGATCTTAGTGATGCAAGTGTTGGATTAGAAGATTCACTGCTGTTATTACTTGCTGGAGTAGTTGGATTTGGAGTGGTGGGTGCCTTAGAAGGTGTTGAAGGAACATTTGCTTGAGTAGTAGGAGTCACAACTTGAGTTTCATTCTCCTCATTCTCTTGTGGAACACTAGCTGCAATTGTAGTTGTTTTGTCTATACTGCCATCCCACGCTTCTTCTTCAACAAAATTAACATCACGGCTTATTATGACCTTCTTTGTGATAGGATTATATAACTTATATGCCTTCGATTGTTCACTATATCCCACAAATATGCACTTCTCTCCTCTATCATCTAGTTTCTTTCTCAACTCTTGAGGTATCAAGGAGTATGCCACACATCCAAAGACTCTCAAATGTGCTATATTATGCTTCCTTTTGCTCCAAGCTTCTTCTGGTGTTTTATTTATCACTGCTTTTGTTGGACATCTATTTAATATGTATACCGAACATGCAACAGCTTCAGCCCAATACTCATTTGGTAGGTGTTTTTCTTTTATCATACTTCGTGCCATTTCCATAATTGTTCTATTTTTTCTCTCAGCTACTCCATTTTGTTGAGGAGTATATCTTGTTGTAAGTTGTTTCTTTATGCCATTTTCTTTACAAAAATTCTGAAAATCATTTGATATATATTCACCACCTCTATCGGTTCTCAATACTTTGATATAATGTCCACTTTCCTTTTCAACTTTTGCCTTGAACTCTTTAAAAACAGAAAATGCATCTGATTTGTCTTTTAAGAAATAAACCCAAACTTTCCTACTGAAGTCATCAATAAATGTCAAGAAATAAAGACTTCCACTTATGGATGGTGTTTGCATCGCTCCACAAAGATCTGAATGCACTATCTCAAGTGGATGCTTTGCCCTATAAGACTCCCCAACTGGAAATTTATGTCTATGTTGCTTTGCCAATATGCAACTCTCACATGTTGTTTTAAGTGGTTCTATTGGTGGCAACCCATATACCATTCTTTTCTTATATAACAGTTGTAATCCTTTGAAATTTAAATGGCCAAATCTTAAATGCCATAGCCAAGATTCATTTTTGTAAGAAGCTTTGAAGGCTAATTCAGCAACCTTTTGCAACTTGTGTGGCTCTAGGAATAGTTCACTTTGGATTCTAAGTGGAAACATCCTATTTTTTGTCATTTCAACTTTTGCAATCAGCCTATTGCTTGGTTTCTTGTCTAGAATCACACATTCACCATTTTCAAAGTATATTCTATATCCTTTTTGCACTAGTTTCCCAATGCTTATGAGATTGTGTTGCAATCCAGGAACATAGTATACATCAGGGATATGCTTCTTCTCACCTTGCTTGGTTCTTATATTAATTGATCCTTTTCCCATGACTGATACTTGGTGATCATTCCCCAATTTTACCTCTGATTTTACCGATTCATCAATTGTTGCAAACATCTCCTTACTCCCACTCATGTGATTGCTACATCCGCTATCTAGGAACCATACCTCTTTGGAACTCTCTTGTGCTACATTGCATGTTATAAACATGGTGTTTTGCTCACTAGTGTTGGGCTGGTCCTCATTTGTGAAATGTGCCTTTTGCTTATTCATGTCATATTGTCTTTTTCTACATTCAGATGCAAAATGCCCAAATCTATTACAATAATGACATTGAATGTTGGATTTATCATACCTTTCTCCTTGATGATGGCTATGAGAGTGGCTGCCGCCTCTTCCTCTTGTTGGTGTAGAATGGGTATGTGGGCTTGATACTAGTCTTCTGCTTTCAAGTTGTGTATTTTCTCTTCCTCCTCTTGGTGTAAAACGTCCTCTGCCTCTGCTGTAATTTGATCTCCCTCTTGTTCTGCCAAATGAAAGCTGAGCTTTGAATGCATTCTCCAATGATGATGCCCCTGACCGATTTAATCTTTGCTCATGTGCTAAGAGTGATCCCATTAATTCATCTACTGATAGTTGTGTAAGATCCTTGGATTCCTCAATGGCTACTACAACTGAATCAAATTTTATAGGCAAGCTTCTAAGTATTTTCTCTACAATTTTTTGATCTTCAAGAGTTTCTCCATAAGATCTAATTTGATTAACTATTGTCATTGCATGAGTGAAGAATGAATCTATTGAATCTGAATCCTTCATTTGTAGATTTTGAAATCCCTTCTAAGCATTTGTAATTTCACTGTTTTTACCTTGCTTGTGCCTTGGTATGCTATTTGCAGACTATCCCATGCTTGTTTTGATCTTGTGGCAGCTGCTACTCTTGGAAAGATTGATTCCTCCATTGCTTGTTGAATGAAGAATAATGCCTTTGCATCTTTCTTTTTGTTTTCCTTCAATAAGTCCTTCTCTGCTTGTGAAAGAGCTTGATATGCTTGCTGGTCAGCTGGTTCATTAAATCCATTCTCAACCAAGTCCCAAACATCCTGGGAGCAAAACAGAGTTTTCATTTTTATGCTCCAAAAATCATAATTTTTGCCATTGAATGTTGGTATTTGAGGTTGTGCAATATTTCCACTTGTGCTTCCCATTCCTCCAAAGCTTTGTCTCTGCTAATCCATTGTTCCAGTACTTCTTGCTCTGATACCAATTTGCTGGAGAAAGACAAGATGATACAGAAAATAGAAATTCAGAAATTACTTTTAATCTTACATAACAGAGGTGTCCATAAGAGGAAGAAAAACAAAATACAATGCATGAGAAATAGATTTGTATTATATTTCACAAATCAGATACACTGAGACAAAAAAGATTGTATTTTCCAAAGAACAAAGCGTCTTGTGCTCTTGTTTACACGCCTTCCTTCTTCTTTTTAAAAACAGAGTATTCCCTCTTGTTACAATGCAAAAAGAAACATAGTTTTTATTATTTACAACACAGAAGCTTTCGGATTAGAAAAAAGAACTGTCTAGATGCATACGAAGGAAGTTAGGTGAAGGAATTTAAATGCGATGGGTGGAGTGTTTTGTCGAAAGGGCGGGGAGATTAGGTAAGCATATGTGGATGTCCATGTCTACCAACATTTGGCACTCTACCACTGTTTCTTTTAGTAATGGTACCTTTATCGGTGTCTTTGTCTTTTTCTTCAGTGTCAATGAGTCTCATGCTAAAGCAATTCAACTCAATTCCTTTCGCCACTTTCCACAAAAGAATGCACTCAGAGGCTCTGAACACTTAAAATAGGGTGATCGCAAAAAGGATGGAGAAGTTTCATTCTTTGAACTTTCTGAGACATTTGAAGCTGAATTTGTAGTTGTATTATTTGAGGGTGCGGTGCCTAGAAGTGCAGGATTTGCCATGCTTACAATATCAAACTCCAAAATTTCTTACTCAGGAAAACTCACTTGCTCCTTGATGTCAAGAGTCACTCCTAGTTCAAAAGTCATTATTGGTTCCCATACGATCCAAAGATAGATCATGCGGATAGATAACAGAAAACATAATTTCATACACTTGACATCCTCTGTCACAAACACTTGCACTAACATAAAAACTTGATAATTCCTCCCAAGCATGGCTTGTCATCTAATCTAATTACAAGTCGCTCCCTTTTTATGTGGACCCTCCCTTGGCATCCGAGAAACCTTAACAAGAAATCCATAATGTTGTCCATTACATAGTGCCCAACCTATCATCTGAAATTGAGTTTAACAATTTATGACTGAAATTTTCAGTAAGAAGATATATAATCATAATTTATTGTACATAACCGACAAATGACCACCACCTGGAATCACACATCCATATTTATGATAGAAGTATGTGACAAAGGACTTGATGGGGTAATAAAAATGGTATGCATTACTTCATGATGATACGAAAAATCTCCCAAAGAATCCTTAATTAACCAATAAACAAACTGGTCCAGTTGTAATTCAGAAACAAAGTTTTAAATTCTAAGCATGGAGAAACCAAACTAAATAGCATACACCCCAAAAATTTCACTTCCTTTCTTATGCAATAAACCCGAGAAATTTCCTTCCTTGATAACAAATATTACTAATTGAGATTCAGTCACTTCCTTTCTTATGCAATAAACCCGAGAAATTTCCTTCCTTGATAACAAATAATACTAATTGAGATTCAGAAACAAAGCAGGTTTTGACTGATGACTGCAGTCAAAATTCAAATTCATACCAAGAAGATAATATAAAACTATAAATATACCCATATCTTGGATGTTACTTTATGTAACATGAATATTGTACATGTCTAAAACAAATTTGTATATGTTGTTCCAAGAAAATAGCATGAGAATGTAAATTAACTTTTCTCGATTCTTGGTTTTAGAAATTTCACCCCAAAAATTTCACTTCCTTTCTTAAGCACAAAACATGAGAAATTTCCTTCCTTGATAACAAATAATACTAATTGAGATTCGAAACAAAGCGGTAAGAAATAATACTAATTCAGTTTTGACTGATGATCATGGGTCAAAATTCAAATTCATACCAAGAAGATAATCTAAAACTATAAATATACCCATATCTCGGATGTTCTTGTAACATGAATATTGTACATGTCTAAAACAAATTTGTATATGTTGTTCCAAGAAAATAACATGAGAATGTAAATTAACTTTTCTTGATTCTTGGTTTTAGAAATTTTACCCCAAAAATTTCACTTCCTTTCTTATGGAAAAAATCCGAGAAATTTCCTTCCTTGATAACAAATAATACTAATTGAGATTCATCACTTCCTTTCTTATGCAATAAACCCGAGAAATTTCCTTCCTTGATAACAAATAATACTAATTGAGATTCAGAAACAAAGCAAGTTTTGATTGATGACTGCAGGTCAAAATTCAAATTCATACCAAGAAGATAATATAAAACTATAAATATACCCATATCTCGGATATTACTTTGTAACATGAATATTGTACATGTCTAAAACAAATTTGTATATGTTGTTCCAAGAAAATAACGTGAGAATGTAAATTAACTTTTCTCAATTCTTGGTTTTAGAAATTTTATTTATTCCTCAAGTATCCGTGATCTTTCATAAGCCAGTTCTATCATTATATTTAGCAACATGCAAATTCTGAAAAGCAAAATTGTTAAAAATAGCAAAACCATCATTTAAGCCGTCAAATTTGACACAGTCCCATGAATGTCCGCAAAGCCTTTTCCCATAGGGGTAACGCCTTCGGCATAATGACAATTAACTAACAATCCACGATTAAATTACAAAAACAATAACTAATAAACTATTTAAATATATACATGTAATTTGATGTACATACACATGCATATATACATCACATCTCTCTACGGTAAAGAAAATCATATAGAAGAGCATCATTCGTAACCCTCTTCATGCACACCTTTTATTTCTCTTATACATAAAAATGGCCATTTTAAACTCCATGGGGATGTAGCAATCACTCATTTTAAACCTCTCAAATTTAGAATAAAGCAGCTTTGCACTTTCTTAAGAAACAATGGAAAAATACTAAGCGAAGGTAGAGGGCTATTTTCAAAGAATGTAGATGATCTATCTTCTCTCCAAGACTTCTACTTTCTTCCTTGTCTTTTTGGCAATTTGCTTCACCAACTCCTCTGGCTCAAATGGTCCCGTTACTGTCACTTTATTCTCTTTCTTGTCGATCACATGGCTATGAATATCTCATGTATTACACACAAAAAAAAACCCACTTTTAGGCCATCCGAATGATTATCATATTATTTTTAAAATTAATCATAACAATAAAATATAAGGAAAATCCAAAATTTAAAGAAAACCCAAGAATTAAAAGATTTGAATTCCTAAATTCGTAGCATTCATCCATAACTAAGATCTCTATTAATTATTTTGATAAATTTTATAAGCCATTAGGAGAACAATAAAGATGGTTATGATCAATTCTAACATGTAAGGAAAATTTTTAAAACAATATATAAATTAAATTGAATAATGATGGAAAAACAGGAATTGAGTGCTTGAGAAATTATTATAAATTAAAAAATTGGGCCTTATGAACCTTCAATCAATCTTTTAATTTGTATTATATTATATTAAATTTTTATTTTATAAGAAAATAGTATTTTAAAAGTGTTAAATAATTTATTGGGTAGTCAACATGTAATATATTTCAATTTTATTAATATATGAGGTTGGAAGGTAATATATTTCAACTTTATTAACATAGTCAAGATTGTAGGGATATTAGAACTCTCTAGTTCCAGTCCTTAGACAAACCTCAAATCCCTTTTAGTTATTAAAAAAATGTATGTAATAAATAGGTTCATCCAATATTCACTGTATTATCATGGTTAAACGTAAACTCTCAATGTGTCAATGGAGGTTTAACACCACAACACACACCAAAGTGTTTAGAAGCCCACCCTATTTAAAGAAGAATTGCATGGAAAGGGGAGTGTGTGCATGAATGGGTAACATAAGAAAAGTTATAGGGGTATTAGAGCTCTGCAGCTTCAGGACAAATCTCGATTTCTTCTGAGTTATTAGAAAAAAATATATATATATGATTGATAGATATGAGTATCCAATATTATCATGGTTAAACGTAAATTCGCAGTATGTCAACTGAGTTTTAACGCCACTAAATAGGAGCACTCAGACCCCACCATCAGGACACATCGCTTGCGCCTTAGGAGCTTCCTATTATCACTGGCCAAACACAATAATCTTCTCTAACCTTGATTGACATGTATGTCTGTAAATTTGGAATTGAAGACTTTCCACTGAACATTCCTAATTATAATATTTCCCCAGAAAAAGCTTTCTGTTATAATGTTTTGTTATAGAGAAGATGGAGAAACTTTTACCGTATATTTTAAGCAGAGCTTTCCTGACTTTCTTGTAGCATCCCAGGCAGTCCATTTTTATTGTCAGCACTAATGTATGAATCTGCACCACAACCACCCAAAACAAAAACACACACACACAAAATATAATATCAGAATTTAAAAACCTTTGGCTAAAAAAACACAATAAATCACACCTCTTCAGACATTACACCGTTGTGCAGCAGCACAAATCAATAACTTCTCTTTAGCGGCGTGGGCGAGAATCGATCCGGCGACCCCTTGAATGTTAAATACACCTCAAATTTATGTTTTTAAAATAAAGATGATGTTGTTGTTGTTGTAATATTCCAGTGCAGAAATCACGCGAAGTTGCGCGCTGCTGTGGAATCCAAACAATGCCAAAAATTGAGTGTTTAATTAGTTAAGGAACAATCGCTTACAAAGCGTTGTGTGCACAAATTTATTCTTCCTTATTTTGTAAGTCATTTTTATTGGATTGATGGGAATAATTAACAATATTCTGTCTATCTTTAACGTCGTTGTAATTGTTTGCTTTTTCTTTACAAGCTGGGGAAATGCGGTTGGCGTCCGAGTGCGTTATTATTATTGTACAATGTGCTCTAATTTTTATTGAAATGGGGAACATTCCGAGTGATTTTAGCATCGAATTCACATTTATTCGTACGTTATTAATTTTGATTATTGTTAGAGTCGAAAAATTCTCTATTAAAGAAAGTATATTAGAGTACTAATCATACCCAAAAAAAAAAAAGAAAAAAAAAAGAGTGGTATGGAAGTATATTCCACAATGTCATATCGAATCAAATCAAGATAGATTGTGGGTTCACAAAGATATCATATCAACAAAGATTTATCAATCAAAAAAGAGCAATAAACAAAGAGTATAGGAAATTAAGAAACAATGACGAACATGGTGGATGGAGAAGGAGGTGGTAGGGGACTGTCTGGCTTGCCGCCCCACCTAGATAAACTAGGAAGCCACTAGTCTTGAACACCTTCCCAACCATCTTGAGTCGTGTCTTTGTCCTCTAGCATAGGGGAAATGGCCAAAGCAAGGCGAGGAAACTTGCCATAAGGGGTGGCACCCAAAGTGTCACTCCCAAAACCACTTCTGCCACCAACACCACGAGCACTATACTATCGCTATTACATCACCACCAAAGCGAGTCAAAACTATGCCTCCGTGAAATGGAGGTCGAGACCCAAGACTAAAATTTTGTTTATGCTTTGAAAGCGATGACGTGGAAGACTTCGGCCACGACCCCAGGAGGAGATTGTTGTCACAAGCGATTTGGTGGTTCTCAAATGATCGCACATGACATGTTGCCCTTAAGGTCGATGAGTATCTAAAGATACTCCACCTCCAAATGAACTCTCTCTGCTGACCTCGGATCTAGAGTAACACGTTCACAATGACGACAACTTTATTAGAAGCATGAAAACATTTGTCTATATGCATATGATTAAAAATAGCATAATTTTTATCTTTCCAAATTTGAAAAAAAAAAATCAGCTACGAATAGTTGCCAAATCTAGTTGTATTTTTCAGAAGCACTTTCCAAGTAAAGGGATCTAGAAGAAAAGGTTAAATCAAGGAGTGAATCCAAGTCCACACAAAATAAACAAAGGGGAAAACCAAAACAAGTGTTTAATGGGAGGTTGGGCGAGATGGGGTTTGTGATTCCCATATGCTTTAGTCGTTCCCCAATTGGGAGGCCTTGGTAAAGAATACACCCAAGGAATTGAGCTTTCTTAAGTTCGGTGGGAATTTTCGATGACTTGTCAAATCTCTTTGCCCAAACTTGGTGAGAGCACTTAAGATTCCACCAATGGTTCAACAAATCCAAAATAATTTCATTTGGCACTAACAAATTGTAACCAATATGGGGTTTGTACTAGACAGACGAACGAGTGGCGGGCACGGCCAACTCCAATCTCTCCACCAAGGAATTGGAGATGAAACCCCAATTTTATGGAGATTTTTATCCAAAATAGCATTTTCAATTTCCAAGATTCAAATGCCTTCTTTATTGTTAAGAAAGCATTTTCGTTTGATACCAGCCCAAGGTAGCCAACTTGTGGTTTCTTTGTAGAAATTATCAATGACTTTGCAAATCCTATGTTTTTAAAGAGATTCATTATAAATCTATGAATTGATCTAAGAGGTTCATTCTATCATTAGATGATGGGTGACTTCGTCATGAATCTAGGAATTAATCCAAGAGGTTTATTTTAGCATTAGATAATGGGTGACCACCAAACTAAGTGAGAATTGGTGGAAATCTCTTTCTTGAATTCATCATTGACCAAAATTAGATAGGGCTTGAGTAATTCCCAAGCTCTCCATATGCTTTTAGCTACAAATATACATCCAATTTTGACATCCACTAGTGTGAGGAGGATAGATTGAAGGTCTAATTCTCTCCAAGTAGGGTTCCCTAAAGGATGAAATTTCACAATAGAATTTTCCAATATTATGAGCCTTCTAGGCCTCTCGATGATCCATTTAGCACTTAAGACATGGCCTTGGAGTTTGATGTCAATAAGACCAAACCCCTTATTTATTTAAGTATGTAGAAAATACACCAAGCAACTCTATGGAATCCATTACTACCTTCTAAGCTAGCCCATATGAAGTCTCTCAAGATCTTCTCAAGCTTACCATAGGAAACTTTGGAGGGAGCCCAACAAAAATAATACACATGAGTAAAATCCAACACTTTGGAAAATATCTAGAACTTTCTTGCTAAAGAGAGGGCTTTGGTGATTTAGAATGAGAGATTCTTTTCAACTATCTAAACCACATAGGACTATAGCTCAACTAAATAATCTTGAAAAGCAAAGGGAATGCCAAGAAATTTGAACTTAACTCTAGGTTGGATCCACTACCATTGGTTATATCTAGCCTAGTTGGCATAAAAGACATGGCATGTCTATAGCATTATGTTTTTGGCCACTTTGGATAGAATATCTAGAGGTCAAACAAAATATATCTAGGCATTCCATAATATTCCTAACAATTTTGTCTTCCTTAAGAAAAGTTAAGAAAGATCCATCCAAAAGTGTCCATTGGTGAGGAGTTGGTTAGTGTGAGGGAGAGAAATACCTTTAATAAAAAACCCCGAAGGAATAATTGGCAAGGAGGTAGCTAAAACCTTTAAAGAACTAACACACAGACTAAAGGGGATAAAGGGAAGTTGTGTCTAATGGATCTAAGAAGGCAAAACTATGAGATTGATGCCCATTAATGGTGATTGATTAACTAAAATGTGGAATTTATTCTAATTCTATAGTTAATCTAATATAAAGAACATCAGTAAATAACATATATAAGCCTAAAGGAAATGACCCAAGCAATCTAAGCTATGAAAATATAAAACCCTAAAGTGCAAGAAGGGTTAGATAGAGCTTAGCTGATTTGACAAAGGTGTTGAATAGTGTCGTAGAATAAACTAGATAGACCAAATGCAGGAATGAACACACAAAAGCTCCATAAAACATGGATCTGGAATAGTAGGCTAGACTAGAGCACCCGGAGAGGCAGGGCGCTGTGGACGCCGTAGTCCGAGATATGGGCACCATGGTCTCGTGAAAAAGGTCTGCAAACCTCCTCTCGAGGTGTTATTAGATATTCACATGTCTTCACTTCATGTTGTACTAGCTTTGCTAGACTGCGTAGTATGTCCCCTGGAAATCAATGATGAAGTAGCAACGGAAAAACCCTAAGACAAGTATCAAACCCTAAAAAAATAAATATGATTATGAAGGGTTCAAACTGTCCTCATGGCCACAATGGTGGGGTTACTAATCGACATTGCACTACATCTCAAACCCGATGTAGTTTTGTGTGTGTGCAATCATGCCCTAGGTGCTCTTGTGCCAATCGCACTTTGTGAAAGTAGCGAGCAATAACTATGGGTAGAAATGTAATAAAATGGCGGATGGAATAGAATGAACTTCCCTCCTATGTAATGTGATGCATATGAACCAACCTTGTTCCTTTTGATGGAGCTAGATGGATGCAAATGGATCCTTTGATGGATGCAACCTTAGGTGATGATAGTATTGCTTAGTGCTTGGTCCCTCATTATGGTCTCATAACTTTATATTTATATGGTTCTCTTGTTCTAATTTTGTAATTAACCCCGAAAGGCCAACCACTAAAAAGATAAAAATCTCAAACGGCTATAAAGTTCCCAAAAAGTGGCGGGAAAGTGTAAGAAGGCTCAGGGCACCCTAAATGGGACTAGGGCGCCCCAAAAAGATAAAACAATGCCAAATGGCATAACTGACTAGGCGAGTAGATGTGGGAGGTTGGTAGTAACAATAGTAAGCAAAATAAAAAGGCCAAAGGACATGGTTTAATTAGTACTTTCTTCACTCAAAACCATATGAATAGTAGTATGATACCGAGACTAAATAATGTCTAAAGTGCATGATTTTGTGACTACATTTTCCCCCACTTTATGTTGGTGAGCGGAAAGCTCAATAACATAAAGTAGATAGAGATGTGTACCTGATGATCCATGTAGAGTGATGTAGAAAGCATTTTGATTAGACAAAGGCGTGGAATGAGAAAATAGTGGAGCATGGAAACTAAAGATGTAAAAGTGCAAAAAGTGGTGAGAGTGAACCTAGGGCGAAATGTACATGTGTAGTTTCTAATGTGTGTGATGTACTTGCATGTTAGTATGAGGTGTGTGCTGCCACAGAATGTTGTTGTTGTTGTTGTTGTTGACGCCTTTGTTGTAGTTTCTTATTGTTGACTGTTTTCTTCCCATACGGACGGATCTGTAAGGAGAAGATGATCAAGTAGTCAAATATGCATGTATATATGTCAAAACTCATGTAAAAGATGTATGTATATAGTAAAAATCATGTAATGGAAATGAAAAATGTAAAAGGAACATGTGCACCTGATCCATGATGAGAGAAAGGGTGTAGAAAGGATATCATGTATTGTGAGTTTTTGGGTGATCTCACACCACCCTGGACAAAGAAGTGTAGGGAGAAATCTGCATTATTCTCCAACCTGTAATTACTTCCCTAAATATGTGTGAAGAGATCTTTATACTTCCTAGTTTTTTGGGTGATCTCGACGAATCAAGGCTAAAGTAGTGTAGAGAGGAAATCCAATGTATCCTCTAACCTATAATTGCTCCCCAAAATGCTAAGGACAACCATGTCCTATAAAATCCATTGTGTACGGGGTTCATAGACTAGTCTAAACCCACTCATTGTATAACCCACAATGTCAAGGATGGAAAACTAAACTGAATTGTACCAATAGAGAGCGTTGTGTAGTATGTAAAACCCTAAATGATGCCCCCTCTTTGGGGGTGCATGTGATGTCGTAGATAGGAGGATGCAGCCCCAAAATAGGACCGACTACATAAATTTTTCCCTACATGGGGAAGGGAATGCACTTGGTAGAAACCAAGGCACACACAAACAAGTGGCTAGAAAAACAAGTGTTAGTACAAACAAGCATGCATGTAGAAGAAAAGTGTAAGCTACCAAACAATGTAGAATCTAGAAAGCAAGTAAACACGTAAGAAGACAATCATATACCACCAAAGTGGGTTTCAAACATGGGACATCACTCACAATGTCACAAGACACTCAAGGCCATAATGGTTGCATACAACAAACAAGTGTGCACACCAAACAAAGGGCAAGGCTTGCATACAAACAAACAAGAGACAAATAATAGTAGACAACCAAACAAATATCCATGGAAGAAAATAATCCTACAAACAAATGTTGCACATGAAGCACCCGTTAGCATGTTAGAAAGATAACCCATATGTCAAAAGTGTGTATAAGCAAGTAATGTAGAGTGCTAAGTACAAAATGAAACAATAACACCTATAAGAGACGAATGTGGATGCCCCCAGCGACCATTATAGGAGTGGTAGGAGGCGAACATCCATGTTGCGTGTAGGAGACCTGGATTATACGATCAAAACTAGAAAAGGTCACAAACGTGCATGTGTGTATGGTAAAGATAATGACATATAAGAGATCTAGCTAGCATGTGTAATAAGTGAACATGAATAAGTAAATGTAAGCAAGAGTAAAAGTAACCAAGATATGCAACATGTTATGGATGGATGGAATGGAATGCAAGATGGATGATAGGATCCACGTGCCCCCGAGTGAATGGAAGTGTATGCAGTGAGGTTCATTTAGTATGCCCCCTCGAAGTCAAGAATGAACCACAAACAAGATTACATCATCGAGAAATGATCGAATCATGTGTTTCGTATGTCTAATGCATTGTGATAAGTGTGTATGTGTAGTGATGATGATATACGACCTAGATATGAAGTGTGTGTGTGATCCTAGTAATGTCACATGATGAAAGGTCGAGTGATGAACGTGTGTGTATGATAAGTTCCATTTGATTTGTAAACCCTCGGCAGTCGAGTATGGATGAGGAACTAGAGTGCATCATAGGGTAGTGAGTGCAGCATGTAGAATATGATGTAGTATGTGCGATGATAAGAGATGACCATGTGATGAGAAAAATGTGTAAATATGCAATGTGTAGAATGTAATGCAAGATGTGTAGATAGACTAATAGCATGAAGTGCGCCCTATGTAGTATGTAGGATGAGGAGTATATAATGCTAGACTCGTAAACAATAGAAGTGTGACACATATGTGATGAATATTAGTATGGTGTGTAGAATGCGTATGATGTGTAGATGTACAAATGTCGAAATGATATAGACTAAATGTAGAGTGTATGATGTAAGATGTAAGACATATGACGCGATATGTATGAAGATTCGAATTTGTAACTTATCTATTGTGCCATGTGTGGGGTTCATGTGAAGTATGCCCTCAAATAGTCAAGTGTGAACCAAGCACAAGAATATTTCATCGGGTAATGGTCAATGTTGCATTTAAGCATAGTATTTCTTAAGATGCATTATATTGAGTGGATTTTTGAGTGGTTTTCCTAAAAGGGTGGTAAGGTGATAAACTCCACCACCAAGTTTTTCAGTGATAATGTATGGACCAAGCCAATTGGGCTTGAATTTTCCTTTGAGAGGTGCCTCAACATTTATATTATTTTGATTCTCTTTTAAGACGAGGTCACTAATGTTGAACTCACGAGAATGAGCTTTGCAATTGTACGCATGTGTGATGCAATATTGATATTCGTGAAGATGTTCGAGTGCTTGGACACAATGCGAGTCTAACATTTCTAGCTCATGTAAGCGATTTTTGTGATATTTATTGTCTTTAAGGATGTCTTTAAGAGATATTTTCAAAGATAGCATTTCGAGCTCAAGCGGGATAACAACCTCGGCACCATAAACCAAGGAAAAGGGGTAGCATTAGTAGGTGTGCAAACGCTAGTACGATAGGCCCATAGAGCATAGAATAGTTGGTTATGCCAATTGGTACCACTAGAATCAATGGTCTTGCATAAGATTTTGACAATGGTTTTGTTGGTGGCCTCAGCTTGGCCATTTCCTTGTGGATAGTAAGGGGTAGAAAAATATTTCTTTATTTTGAATTTGGCACAAAAAAATTAACATCCTTATTTTTGAAGGAAGACCCATTATCAGTGATTATAACATAAGGCACACCAAAACGTGTGATAATATGCATGGTGAGAAAGTTACAAATGTATGTGTTAGTGACCATTCATAGGGGAGCTACTTTGACCCATTTATTAAAGTATTGAAGCAGTAATGATGAATTTATGTTCGTTGGCAGACTCAAGATTGATCATACCAATGAGGTCAAGTCCCCAAAGGGAGAAAGGCCAAGTAGGTGCAATGGGTTGGAGGTCATACATTGGTGCATGATGGAGATTACCATTTTTTTGGCATTTTTCACAATGAGTGGCATATTCAAGAAATCTTGTTCCATTAAAAGGAATGATAACCAAGTCGTACCAAGCCAAGAACTCAAATGTTAATCAAACACCACGATCAATAAGATGAAAGCAATTCGCTATAATAACTTTACATAAACCTTTGCAAACAAATGAGCAGCAATATCATATATTATTATGGAACTCAATGAAATACAATGAGAATGGGCCTTACTTATATAGGCAAGAAATAACAATCTAAGAACTAGTCAAGAACATAGATCAAGAAAATAATTATACCTAACAACTAGATAATATCCCCCTAATATCTAAATAAATAAAAAGAAATATCCACACACATAAGTGGGTGAGGATAAATACAATAAAGGTAAATAAAGTACCTAGGTGAACATGAGCTAAGGTAAATACCTACTCTACCACCCCCTCAAGTGAAGCTAAGGGCCAAAATAGAAGTGGCATGTCCATAGTATGAGTCTAAAAATCTAGGCCTGATGAGGTACTCATGTACAATAACTGGGAAAAAGGGACGCCACAAGGTACCCAATACTAGTAATAAAGTAGAGAGAGAAAAAACCCGCTGCAAGGCATCCCAAGAAGCTCGGCTCAAAAAAACTTGTACAATGTTGAAGAATTTTGGTGCACTTGTGGTCTAAATCCACTTCTCAATCACAAAACTCAAAAACAAATGACACTAGGCTTCACCATAATAGCTCCATACAAGGAGATTGTCAATGGAGTGATGTCAAAAGTGCAAAAAAACACCAAACATAATTCGATCAACTATTGCAAATAGGTGTGCCATGATCCAAGAATAATAACCAAAGAAACAAGGCAAGGACACAAAATCCAAAGTGTCACGATCCAAGAAAATCCAAGGTAACAAGGCAAGGAAACAAAACCCAAAGGCAAACATAATTTGATCAATCTGCAAATAGGTGTGCCATCCAAGAATAATAACCAAAGCAACAAGGTAATGACCAATATCCAAAGTGTCACGATCCAAGAAAATCCAAGGTAACAAGGAAAGGACACAAAACTCGAAGAAGCAAGATCAATACCACACCCTCCCATACTGTTGAATGGGTGGAGTGACATTGTAAATCTATATGAGTTGTCAAAATAACTACTTGAACACTGAAAAAATAACACTGGACTTCACCAAAATAGGCGCCACAAGAGAGATTGTCAACATGTCAAAAGTTTTGAAAATATAGATACAAAATCTCCCAACAAACAAGACCTTCTAAAGAAAAATTCTCAAAACAAGTAGCATTATAATGCGAAGGTATAGAAAGTGGAGCAGAGGGTCAATGGTGGAGGAGCCATGCCTATAGAGTCCTCTCCACGAATGCCTCTGTATTGCCACAAATGATCATATATCCACCCCAAATCAACACAAATGGATGAATAATATGCCCACATATGACCTAGTGTAAAATGCATAATGGGTGCATGCAAAGGAACATCGAATGTGTGTCGGAGTTGATCATGTATAACAGATGAAATATTAGGTTTATCAAGCTTGAGTGAAGGTGCGTAACTCATGTGTTGCTTATGATCCTCGGAAAGTCGAGTGAAAAAAATAGAACTCATGTAGTATATGATCCCAATGAAGTACATTAGTGCAAATTCACACTTCCTGGATGTTGATTAGATTTCTAGGTTGATCATACTAGCATCCAATGCAGTGATTGCACAACATTGAATCCTTTCTCCAAGTGTGGGACTTGAAAAAATGAGAAAGGAATCTCCAGAGAAGGCTGGTTCCTATTCCTCTGTTCAGATGCACACAAAAAAATGCAGAGGGTTTACTCAAAATCTAATCTAACTTGCCAAGGAGACAGGGTAAGAAGATGCATAAAAATAAACCTAAGCTAACAGAGGTGATGCACCGAGGAATGAAGAACACCTATCTTGCCAATAAACACAAACCATTAAAATGTGATGCAAGATCATGCACAGATAACAAAATTTGCAGTGAAAGATCAGGAGGATGCAAATGAACACAGAGAGGGTTGAGAATCATCCACAGACATGCATTACTTGATCCAAAGATTGATACAATACACTACAAAATGCCAAGAGGCAAAGTTGCATTACAGTTTTAAATGGGAGGTTCGAACTCCACAAATTCACCTGCCAAAGAGAAGAAGGGAGGGGCAAAACAAGAATGTCTAACGCTTAGAAAGAATCCCCTCTTTACAATTTATAGGAAGAATGAGAGAGGGAAGAGAGAGGAAAGTCAGATCTACCCCAACCACTTCTAGGTTGCATTTAATTTATCTCATTATGGCAAGTGAGAACCCAGCAAAAGCAAATTGTATTTTGCATTAAAGTTGGTTGTTGAAACGTCAGTTCTGGCCATTACCACACGCCAGAGACGTTTCTTGATTTTCTCTCTCTAAAATGAACCAAAATGCAAGATTGACCTTGGAATCGTGTAGATAATTTCACCAGCTTTCCATTGATATAAAGAACGCGAAAATCTGAGCTCTGGATCGAAAGTTATGGCGATCTGAAGATTTAGGGAAAAAACAGGCCAAAACGGATCAGCGGGAAAATATTTGAATTTTTCCCGTCTCGCCACTGGATGACACGTGTCAGGCTCTGATTCATCCATGGGTTCATCCTCTGAAAATTCCTTTTGGGCCCTTAAACTTGGACACGTGGCACTATTTTATTGGTTCGGGCCTGAGGGGCACATTTTTACCTTGCGCCAAACACTTAGCAACTTTTCAACCTTCCGTCACATGGCATGTTCTGATTCGTCTTGGGCCTCCTTGTCTCTTTTCAGCCATTTCACCTTTTCACCCACGTCCCTCGCGTACCTTTGTCCCGGATGTCCTGGATGAAAACCTCCGAACCTTCCCGAAATGGACCTTTTGCAAAAACGGCCGATTCGGCCCACGCGTACCTCACGTACCTTTGTCCCAACTGTCTCGAACTGCCCGGGACAAATATCTCCGAACCACCCAAATGGACCGACTTGCAGAAACCGCCTGATCGACCATGTCCCTCAAGCGTGTACCTTTGTCCCAATTGTCCCAATCCGCAGACAAAAAGACTTAGGCAATTTTTTCCTCTTTCACCGATTCGGCTTTTCACGTCCCACGCGTCCCGACATCCCAACTATCCCACAGACCCTGGGACTAGGACTTAGCTGATTTTCTTCATTTTTTCAGCCCCAAGCTTGGTACAACAAACCTCAGTACGACCCGAACCCTTCAGACCCGAAATGCCTTAACACAGTCCTGCAACCTTATTTTTGCATTTCTTCCATTTTCTCAACTCATTGGGATTTCTTCTTGGGTGGGGAGTTAGAAAAGGCCGAGGGGACCCCAAAAACATGATTTTGGGCCTCGAATCAATCTTACTTGCTCGGGACTGAATAATCTGATGCATGTTATCAAAATTACCTTGGGGTGAATTTTGGATAACAATTTGGCGACTCAGTGGGGTCATCTGCCTGCTAGATGAAGTTACTAGTTACCTGAAGCATCCATTGGGCATGGAGTCATGAGTTGTAGCCTACAAACTGATCTAAACTTTGAAAACCTCCTCTCTGAGCCACTTGGAAACCCACTGAAATGGACTGTGCAAGAGCAAAACCAACACCACAAAAACTATGTACAAAACTAAAAATCATACATGCTCCAAATGGAACATGCAGAGTGTGCACAAGCACTTCTTTTACTGAAAGCAAACCTACCTACTTTATTCTAACTGGAAGCAAAGGTAAGCTAAACAAACCCTGCAACTGGTTGTGCAAAATAGCTTCCTTTCTTCAAAATTGGCAACCATGCAACTGATTTGGCATTGAACATGGCTGATTGGATGAATGGAAAATCAACAAGAAGCTGGTCTTCCACCCAAATCATCAAGGTATCAGCTGAAGGAAAATTCAATACCTCTTTTAGTTGCTCTGCATTTGGATTGAAGAGGTATGACAACTGATCCTTGGTACTTTGTAGCTCATCCTCATGCTTAGAAGCAAGCATGACTAGTTGTGACTTCTCCTTTGACTCCAATAAAGTCAAATACCTTATTGGGCAAGGTATGGTCCGTTTGATATGCCCATAGCTCTGATTTTCAACTCCAAAAATGGAGTCTTCTTGTAGACCTTCTTGAATGGATGGTGTGGAAGCAATGGTAGAATCTTTGTGCCCTTTCTCTTCCTCCAATGAAGGACATGAAAGATTAAAATCTTCCAATCTTGGTTCCAAAGAGCTGCTATAAGATGCGTGTTGCTTGCAAATGGGTGCTCTCCTTCATGACAGTAGGCTTAGGTGTTTGGGACGTGGAAGATGAAAGAAGGAATGGTGGGAACTCAACCGGTTCTTCTTCATCAAAACAATCCTCCAAATCTGACAGATAAACTACCTCATTGTTGTCCTGCTGCAAATGCTCAACTTCCTCCATGGTCTCCTCTTGATCTGTAACTTGATCATCATGGTTTCTTTCATCCTCCAACATTGAGTTTGAGAGATCAAACTCTTCTTCAGCACTAGAGCTTGAGAGAGATGAAGTAGAAAGAAGAACTAAAGGTTCTCCCAGTAGCCTTGCTTTTGCTCAAAGCCCTTGGATCTGCAATTTTCTCCTCCACAACTAGAATGTGCTCCTCTTCTTTTGGATTTGGAGCAGCTTCTCCCTCTTCTACTACTTGAAGACAATCTTGCTCTTGATGGAACTCTTCTTCTAGCATGAAGTTGGTCAAGTCAAACTCTTCAATCTGCTGCTCTAGAGGACAAGTTGGGACTGTAAGATCTTCTTCTGAGCTTTCTTCCTCTATGGCTGATTGTGCAACTTGAATTGAATCAGCATTCTCTTCAAATAGAATGCTAACATGGACACTACTTTCTGAGAAAACTGACTGCTGATCTGCTTCTTCTTTTTTTTGCTCTTCTCCTGCTGCAACAAATTCAGTCCTAACCACCACTTGTTTTCCAACTCCAACCTCTTCAAAGGCTTAACCATCAAGGGGATCTTTGTCATCCCAAATTTAAGAGCCCAACTCTTCAGACTTTGAATTTCTTTATCTTTGTTTGGCTCTTCTTTCTGCTGTTGTTTTCCTTGACTGGCATTCTGATTTTTATCCTCCCAACATGGATTTGGGAATGCAAGAGGAGAAGTGGATTGTAACTCAATTGATTTGGCAATTTTTCGTGGTGGTGGAGGAGGTAGAAACTCTTGTTTCTTTGGAGGGAATGGCTGTTTGGAAGGGAAAAGGACAGAAGAATCGAGATGTGGTGGAAGACTAGGGAATGGAGAAATGGAATTAACTCCTGGGGCAGCATTGACTGGATTTAGAATTTGAAATTCCAAATGAGATGATGTTGCTTGAGTAATGGGAAGAGAAAAACTAGATGATGGTGTAGAACTTACCCATTGACAAGGTTGTTCAACACCAAGTGTATAGGCCTCTATTTCTGTTGTCCATTGTGCAAGTTGGGGCAGCATCTTCATCATAAAGTCCAGCTTCTCCTGAGGGCTGAAGTGTCTTGGAAAAGGGCCTCCCCATGGACAAGGAGTCCGGCAACCAATTCTGAAAGCCTTCATTTGAGCTTTACGCTCTTGATTGCACCATCTTTGCCTCCATCTTTTGGATTTTTTCCACAAAATCTGCATCTTCCATTTGATTGTCTTCATTGCATGCGTACCCTTGCTCTCGATGTGCTTCACAACCAAACTGACTTTGGCACTGCTGCTCATATGGGTAGATATGCTGATTTTGAATTTGATCAAAATGCTGATTTGGAGGATTTGTAAAACATGTTGGAGGTGTGATATACTGCTGTTGTAAATGTGAATTCCATGATGGAAATGAAGTCATGATTACACAACTTCATGGAATGGAAAAGGATGAAAGAGATGGAAAGAAGGATGGATGGAAATGGATGAAAAAGTGGTCTGCAACTCAGAGAATGAGTTATTTACCAGATGGAGTCACCAGATGTGCTTTTGAAAGTGCCTCCAAAAGGCTGAATCTTTAACAGGAACACACCAACCTGTCAAAGATAAAGTGAAAGACCTCTAAGGTCCCACCGGCATGCCAAAACTGTTAGTGTGAATCACAACAACCCCTAGATGTTGATCAGATTTCTAGGTTGATCATACTAGCATCCAGTGTGATTGCACAACATTGAATCCTTTCTCCAAGTGTGGGACTTGAAAAATGAGAAAGGAATCTCCAGAGAAGGCTGGTTCCTATTCCTCTGTTCAGATGCACACAAAAAAAATGCGCAGAGGGTTTACTCAAAATCTAATCTAACTTGCCAAGGAGACAGGGTAAGAAGATGCATAAAAATAAACCTAAGCTAACGAGGTGATGCACTAGAGGAATGAAGAACACCTATCTTGCCAATAAACACAAACCATTAAAATGTGATGCAAGATCATGCACAGATAACAAAATTTGTAGTGAAAGATCAAGAGGATGCAAATGAACACAGAGAGGGTTGAGAATCATCCACATACATGCATTACTTGCTCCAAAGATTGATACAATACACTACAAAATGCCAAGAGGTAAATTTGCATTACAGTTTTAAATGGGAGGTTCGAACTCCACAAATTCACCTGCCAAAGAGAAGAAGGGAGGGGCAAAACAAGAATGTTCGACCTTTAGAAAGAAGCCCCTCTTTACAATTTATAGGAAGAATGAGAGAGGGAAGAGAGAGGAAAGTCAGATCTACCCCAACCACTTCTAGGTTGCATTTAATTTATCTCATTATGGCGGTGGGTGAGAACCCTAGCAAAAGCGGCGAATCCGATTTTGCATTAAAGCTAGTTGTTAAAACATCGCTTCGCCATTACCACGCCACAGAGAGACATTTCTTGATTTTCTCTCTCCAAACTGAACCAAAATGCAAGATTGACCCTGAATCATGTAGATAATTTCACCAGCTTTCCATTGATATAAAGAACGTGAAAATCCGAGCTCTGGATCGAAAGTTATGGCGATCTGAAGATTTAGGGAAAAAAACAGGCCAAAACGGATCAACGGGAAAATATTTGAATTTTTCCCGCGCTCTGCCACTTGGATGACACGTGTCGGGCTCTGATTCATCCATGGGTTCATCCTCTGAAAATTCCTTTTGGGCCCTTAAACTTGGACACGTGGCACTATTTTATTGGTTCGGGCCTGAGGGGCGCATTTTTACCTTGCGCCAAACACTTAGCAACTTTTCAACCTTCTGACATGTGGCATGTTCTGATTCGTCCACGGGCCTCCTTGTCTCTTTTCGGCCATTTCACCTTTTCACGTCCCATGCGTCCTCGCATACTTTGTCCTGCTTCCCATCCCGACGAAAACCTCCGAACCGCCTTCCCACGGACCTTTTTGAGGTGAAAACCTGGCCGATTCGCGCCCCACGCATACCTCGTGTACCTTTGTCCCAACCCCATGTCCCCATCGCTCTGGGACAAATATCTCCGAACCGCCCTGAAATGGACCGACTTGCGCCAAACCGGATTCATCGATCCATGTCCCACGTGTACCTTTGTCCCAACTGTCCCAAACTGCCCGGAAACAAAAGACTTAGGCAATTTTTTCCTCTTTCGGCCGATTCGGCTTTTTCGCATGTCCCGACGTCCCAACTGTCCTGCAGAGACCGCCTAGACTAGGACTTAGCCAATTTTCTTCATTTTTTCAGCCCCAAGCTTGGTACAACGAACCTCAGTACGACCGAACCCTTCAGACCCGAAATGCCTTAACACAGTCCTGCAACCTTATTTTTTGCATTTCTTCCATTTTCTCAACCTGTTGGGATTTCTTCTTGGGTGGGGAGTTAGAAAAGGTCGAGGGGGACCCCAAAAACATGATTTTGGGCCTCAAATCAATCTTACTTTCTCGGGACCGAATAATCTGATGCATGTTATCAAAATTACCCTGGGGTGAATTTTGGATAACAAGACTCTACTCAAAACGAATGCCATGACGATAATTCCACTTAACATGTGGAATAGGGAAACAATACCCTATGAATATCTACCAATACCTCTTCCAAAAAACCCATAAATGGAGCATGTGAGAACCAAATATAGTGGTATGCTTCTCAAAAGAGCCATGCATGTGAGCAGAAGTAGGATACACATCATGTGTAACTATAATAGGCACAGAGCACACAAAATAACATGCAATAACAAGCCTAATAGGCTTAGGAGCATCAAGAGCAAGAGCATGCTCAAAAACTGATAGATCAAGGTCAAGTGGGTACAAGAGAAATAGTTGCAAGTGGACTAGGAGCATGGATATGATTGTCCATAATATGATGTTGATGTTGCAGGCTAGCAAGTTTTTACCGCAGGAGTGTATTAGTGTATCCTTATCGTGAATGAGTGCTTGTAGAAGAGAATTTCTCTTCTTGAGCAATCTATTTTCTTCCAAAAAATTTACAATATCCTCTTGAAGTTTGCACACTTTAGAGAAAATCATATTGTTCTCAGAATCCATGATAGATACAAGAATGCAACTCCCAAAAGTTTAGGATGTCGACTCAACCGAAATTACGTCCACAAGTGATTACAACACCCCTCCATATTTGGCACTTTATAATGAGTGTGTGTTACAATATGAAAATTTAAAATTATAGTAATATTTATTCTCAAAATAAATATTTCTAATGGAAAGAGCACGAAAAAACAAGCACTTTTGCAAAAAATGGCACTCAAAACCAAGTTGCCGATCAAAAGATACAAGCTTTACAAGTTTATGCTCTGCTTATTTATTTTAGTTACCACTAAAACAAAATAAAATGCTCTTTCCTTCACCACAAAAATAAAATGAAAGGGGGCTAGAGTTAAGCACCTACTAGTAGGAATCACAAGCTTAAGCCCTCATATGACCATACCATATGACCAGGGGATAAGGATTTCAATGATGCCCTTCCGAAATAGCTTGCTTCACGTCTCCTAAAAAAATTGTCTCAAACAAAAATACCCATTCGGATCTCGAAAACCCAGAAATTGATTTTCTAGGTTTTCCTCTCGCTGATGTAGATTCCGAGGCAAACCTGTGTGTGTCTCTGCAACAACAAAAAAACCAAAAATAACTGCCTCTAGAAATGGTCAAGTTTACAGTCAATATTAGGGTTTTCCCGCATTCCGATCCAATAAAAGGCTATGTTTTGCATAAAAAACACGCAACAAAAAAAAAAATATGGACAAATCCCGAATATATGAATATACAAAATAATATTTGCAAATGAAACTTATAGATGATGTCAACAAAAATCTCCTGCTATGATACCATAAAAGGAATGATAACTAGATTGTACTAAGCTAAGAACTCAGATGCTAATCAAACACCACGATCAATAAGATGAAAACAATTCACCATAATAAATTTACATAAACCTTTACAAATAAATGAGCAGCAATATCATATATTATTATGGAACTCAATGAAATACAATGAGAATGGGCCTTGCTTATATAGGCAAGGAATAACAATCTAAGAACTAGTCAAGGTCGTAGATCAAGCCATAAATCAAGGAAAGAACTAGTCATCAAAGAACTAGTCAAGACCATAGATCAAGGAAAGAACTATACCTAACAACTAGATAATATCCCCCTAATATCTAAATAAATAAAAATAAATATCCACACACATAAGTGGGTGAGAATAAATACAATAAAGGTAAATAAAGTACCTAGGTGAACATGAGTTAAGGTAAATACCTACTCTAACATCCATTGTAGGCCAATAGTACCCCTGGCATAAAAGTTTTTGTGACATAGCTTTACTAGAAAAATGACCACCACACATGCTATCATGTATCTGTGAGATGGCAGTGGGTATATCTACAAGTGCAAGGCAACGTAAGAGGCGACCATCAATTACACACTTAAATAATTATGTACCACAAATGACATAAATACTATCCTCACGTTGTAACCTTTTATCCTCATGAGGTTGTAGATTGTCAAGTATAGTCTGCTTATATAAGTAATTGTAAATAGGTGAAAACCATTCAGATTTGTCTTGACTATGCGTTATGGCGCAAGTCTGCAAGAGGTAATGCAAAGATAGAAGGATTTTGTAAGTGTGTAATGATGAATGTGGCTTATTCATCTATGATGTCTTGTGGGATGAGTGACACAACACTATCCATGGCATTTGCATGACGATTATCCTTACGAGGAATGGTAGTAATGGAATAGGAATCGAATGTAGCTAGGAGATCTTTGACAAGCGTGTTATATGGGATTAGATGCTCCTCTTTTGTGTATATGTATCATTAAATAATTGATGACTAATTGAGAGTCATCGTGTATGCATAAGTTGTGAATGAGAATTTTTGAGCGGTAAGTAGGCCTAAAATGAGAGCTTTGTACTCTATGATGTTATTTGTACAAGAAAACCCTAATCAATATGTAAAGGGGAGTGGGTCACCATGTGGGGTAATAAAGACTATCCTAGCTCTAGCACCAAATCGAAAACAAGATCCATAAAAATACATTGTCCATGTTTGTGAAATCGTCACGAAAAGAATAAAAAATGGGTGATGCATCTGAGAGGGGTGTTACAGCTAATTGATCGGCTATAACTTGTCCTTTGATGGATTTATGTGGTATAAAATTGAAATAAAACTCAGTGAGAATCATAACCCATCATGTCAAGTGTCCTAATAGATGTGTGTGAGATAATAAGTACCACAAAGGATCAACTTTAGTGATAATATGTACTTCATTATTTAGGAGATAATGTCACAATTTATCCGCAACAAAAACCAAGCCGAGACATAGTTTTTCAATGTAGCTATAGTTACATTCATAAGAAAGTAGGGTACAAATGATATAATATATCATTCTTTCACGTTGAGAATCATCATGTTGTGCCAGTAGAGCACCTAATGCATGAAACGTAATGGAGATATATAATAAAAAGGATTAGTCAACTGAAGGGGGATTAAGATAGACGGGTTTAACAAGTAGGATTTGATATCATCGAATGTTTGTTGACATTGCTCATCCCAAATGAATTTAGTATCTTTCTTCATGAGTTGTGTAAATGGTTGAGTCTTATCGTGAGTTGTGTAATGAATCACCGAATAGCCTGAATTTTTCCTTGTAATGATCATAATTGATGTAAATTTTTGGGTGGAGGCATATCGATAATGGATTTAATTTTGTTAGGATCAATCTCAATGCCACATTGGGAGATAATATATCCAAGGAGCTTACTCGTTGTGACCCAAAAACACACTTTTTGGGATTTAGATGCACACAATATTGTCGTAGTCATTCGAATAGTATTCGTAGATCCTGTGCATGGGAAGAACATCGTCTAGATTTGGCCAAAATGTTATCTACGTAATCTTCGATGATCTTGTGAATATAATCATGGAATATATGTGTCATTTCCATTGATAAGTAGCTCCCGCATTTTTAAGACCGAAGGGCATAACAATATAGAAAAATGTTCCCCATGGCATGGTGAAGGAGGTCTTTTCTTTGTCAATAAGGTTGATTTTAATTTGATTGTAACCCACAAATCCATCCATAAAATAAAGAATATCATATCCGATTATAGAATCGATAATAGCATCGATGTGTGGTAAAGGAAAACTATCCTTAGGAAAAACTTTGTTTAAATCACGAAATCCATTGCAACAACAAACTTGACCATCTAGTTTCATTACTAGAATGATATTAGATACCCATTCGGGATATTCAACACACGAATAAAACCAAAGTTTCGAGAAGCTTCTAAATATCTTCTTTAACTAAAATTACTACTTTGGGATGTATTATGCAATTTTTGCTTGACGGGTTTAGCACCAAGGTTGAGGACAATATTGTGCATTGTGATCATGGATCAATACTCGGCATATCACTATAGTCCCATGCAAAAATATCAATAAATCATGAAGGACTTGCTTGATATATTTTTGTTCGGAAGGAGTAAGGGAGGCAACTAAAAAAATTATGCATGGATTTTCAAATGTACCCAAGTTGTATTGAATTATTTCTTCATTGAGAAGGGTCGAGTGATCTATAATATATGGATTAGTAGGAATAGTGTAGGGAGGATCGGGAATGTCGGGGGATATATCATATTCTCGAAATAAGCTATATCATTAAGAGATGAAGGAGATGTTGTTTATGGTGAAAAGAAGGAAAATGATCGTAAACACCCATATAACCTAGTAGAGCATCATTAGTAGGAAAAGTATCTAAGGTATCCCAAGTGGTAGACATGTCATTACTGATACATGCTTGGAAATTCTATAAAAGCAACTAATAGAGATGGAGGAAGGAGCTAGAGATGCTTCTAACATACCTAAATGATGAAGGAAAGTGATGTTACAAATGTTAAGGCCATATCCATTGTCAACTAAGGCATGTTTGACCCCGAATTTGTTAACAAAATTGAATATACAAGGGAGGGTCATGTTGTAGTATTTCTTGAGAAGGTAAGTCATCGGTTGTGAAAGTTATTTGATCCTCATTGAGGGATAGAGCAAAAGTGAACTTATGGTATACATATTCAGTGAAATGTGAGGAGGAATATAATTAGTAGCTAAGTACTTTTTAAGCTTACTGATACAATCAGGGTGATTTTGTAGATAAGTGTGAATAGAGATATTCATGATGAGAAAACCCTAAGATGATAAGCAATGAGTGAAGGTCCTATAAGCATGAAGATTGAGTATGGGTTCACCAAAATGATTAACTAAAATGTGGAATTAATTTTATTTCTATAGCTAATATAATATAAAGAACAACATAAAAATGAGATATAAGCCTAAAATAAATTACCCAAGTAATCTAAGCCATGAAAATGTAAGGAGGGTTAGATAGAGCTTAGTTGATTCGATGAAGGTGTTGAATTGTGTTGGAGAATAAACTGGATGAACCGAATGCGGGAATGAACATAGAGAAGCTATAGAAAACACGAATCTGGAATAATAGGCTTGATTGGACCACATGGAGAGGTACAGGGGCGCCTATGGGCACCCTAGTCTAAGATATGGGTGCCTTGGTCTGTGAAAAATTTATGTAAACCTCCTCTAAGGTGTCGCTTGATATTCCTCTTCCTTTGTTTTATCTCGCACTAACTTTACTTGGATCAAGGCAGATGTCCCTAGAAATCGGTGATGAAGGAGAGACTTGCAAAATCCTAAGAAAAATATCAAACCCCTAAAAAAGAAAGATGCGTATGAAGGGATCAAAATTTCATCAGTGGCCACAATGGTGGACTTACTAATTGAGTGTTGCACTACATCTTAGACCCGATGTAGTTCTATGTGTGTGTGTACAATCATGCCCTAGGTGCTCTTATGTCAGTCACACTTTGTGAAAGTAGCGAGCAATAACTATGTGTAGAAATGTAATAAAATGGTGGATGGAATAGAATAAACTTCCCTCCTATGCAGTGTGATACGATGAACCAGCCTTGTGCCTTGTGATGGAGCTAGATGGATGCAAATGGAGCCTTTGATGGATGCAACCTTAGGTGATGATAGTAGTTCTTAGTGTTTGGTCCCTCATTATGGTCTCATAACTTTATATTTATATGGTTCTCTTGATCTAATTTTGTAATTAACCTTGAAAATTCCGACCACTAAAAAGATAGAAATCTCAAATGGCTAGAAAGTGCCCAAAAAGTGGCGGGAAAGTGTAAAAGGCTCAGGGCACCCTAAATGGGACCAAGGCGCCCGGCATGGGCCAAGCACCTAGTCAAAGATAAAACAATGTCTAATGACAACTGATTGGGAGAATAGATGCGGGAGGTCGAAGTGATGACAACAAACAAAATAAAATGGCCAAAGGACATGGGTTAGTTAGTAATTTCTTCACTCAAAAACCATATGAATAGTAGTATGAGACTAGGACTAAATAATGTCTAAAGTGCGTGATTTTTTAACTAAATTTATGCAATCCCGAGCATGTTGAAACAACGTATTAATAGTTTGAATAAATCTAGGACCAAATCCAGGGCTTGTAGCACATGTATGATGAAATGTCATTCAATCCTATCATAAGATTTTTTGAAATCAATTTTAATAAACATACATTTCTAATCAAATTGTTTAGCCCATTTCATACCTTCCCAAACTAAAATAACATTTTCAAGAGTATATCTATGTTGGATGAACCAATATGCTCACTTATGACGAATGAGGGTAAGAAGGTTTCATAGTAAAAGATTCGAGAGCTTTGAAAAAGATTTTGTAAGATACATTGAACAATGAAATAGGTCTTCAATT
The DNA here is from genome assembly GCA_018340775.1 of Taxus wallichiana var. yunnanensis. NCBI lineage: Eukaryota > Viridiplantae > Streptophyta > Pinopsida > Cupressales > Taxaceae > Taxus > Taxus wallichiana. The sequence continues at coordinate 467,341 of CM031238.1, forward strand.
AGTGATCTATTCAGGTATTCCATTTTGGGGACCGTAATTGTTATCATCATCATAATCTAATTTATGCACTATAGATGTAATGTGTGGAGAAGGTATTCCCATTATGTTATAAGTCACCTATAGACCTAAAAACATGTCAGCATGATATCATGGACTATAACAATAATTATTATTATAATGGTGAGGCTACATAGTCATGTACGGATCAAATTTAAAGGGGATAAATGGTATCTATTCATCCAACCCTTTCATAAAGATACCTTGGGAAAAATAATTGAACTTCTCTTGACACCACTAAATTAAGTACACATTTAATTTTTTTAAATGTGTTAAATAAAATATTTCCTTCAAATTCTTAGAGAATTCAATTTTAATAACATGTTTGAGTGACTTGGAAGGACTAATTAAAAAAGAGTATCTTTGTGAAAAATAATACTTTTAAAATTAGAAGAAATAAGTGAGGATTTTTATATTATTTATGAGATGATACATCACATGCATTTAGGTGTGAACAATCTCACTCTCCCATCATTTAAAATAAGTTCAAACTATTATTTATATTACTATTACAATTATATAAGTTTAAAGAATATTAAAAATTATAAGACTTAATGAATCGATCTTTTGAATTCCTAATAAGTTGTGTGATTTGATTCCAAAACTATTACTACCTAACTAATAATAAATGTTAATATATTGTCCTTCCCAATTACAAGACCATAAGATACAAAAATAATCCTTGCATAAGCATTGTTGTACCATGCAAAATCACACACCTAACATATCACAATAAACAATTTTAGTACCCAAATCAATTAACAAAATATAAACAATTAATTAAGTATAGCCTTTAAAATACCTCCATTCATATTATAACATTGATGTTGAGACAAAAATTATGATCTAAAACTACACTTTCATTAGTAATTATAATATTATATGATATATGAATGTAACACTTAGAGGTATTTAGATCCCGAAGGTGTATCTAAGGAATAATTACATCATGTAGATTGTAAGTGGGTAATTTTTACTCACATAGATTTTAATTTATTATTATTGTTTGGCTGATATTTTTATTGACATTAGTATTGGAATAAAGATTCTCGTAATTTGTATGGTTATGTCCATGTGGTTTATTTAACTCATATAACAATATTGTTTTTGTTTTTATATAATGTACAATACCTATAATTAATGCGGTCTCTTTTGTTATTGTAATGTGTAGTTGTATACTAATAAAATATAGTTTTTTTTTTTATTTCACATTTGGTATCAAAGTAGGGAGACTTTGAGTCTATTAGGAAGGTGCTTGAAAATTTTAGAAATCGTTTAGAAGGTTTAGGAGATTGTAACATCCCGACTTTTGGAACTCAATATTTTTAATAAGGCTTAATTGGAATGATATTTTGTGGAATTCTAATTTTTAATTATCTTGGCATTAACTTATGTGTTAATTATTCCTCGTGGAATGTGGCACATAGTTTTATTTAAAATAAATAAATAAAATAATTAAATTTAGCCTAAAGCTAAGTGGAGGCATTTTTGAAGTTTAATTATATTTAAATAGATTTTGGAATCCATGAAATAAAGGAGAGTTAGGTTTTGATATTTACCATTTAGCATGGTGAAGAGACGAGGAGATAGAGGGGAGACCATGTCAAAAACAAATCTGGAAGATTTCATGGAAAGTTTTACGACATCCGGAGCTGATTTTGGGCCTGTATTTTGGGATCTTTCCATTCTTTATTACAACAATGTTGGGGAGAAATTTTCTAGAAAAATAAATAAGGTTTTGGAGTTTTATTTTGTACGGTGTGGAGCTAAGAAGCTGGAGGAAGAAAAATAGAGAAGGAAAGAGGAAATCACAAAGGGTTTTTGGTCTTCTTCATCTCGAATCTTTCAGGCAAGGGTTTCTTATTTTTGTCTATGCAATATTTTACAAATAAATGCATATTCAGTTTATTCCTCTTCTGGGTAATGAGAAATATGGATTATCTATTGTGGGTATTAATATTTTCGAATCAATCCTTTATGGGTATTTGGAAAATGTGTTTATTTTAATATGGGCATTATATATTTCAAATCTCTCAAGTATGAGAGCCAGAGATTTTGTTTTTAAATCCTTACTTGATAAATGGAATCAATGAGGTTATTCTTTGGGTGTTGAGAGAAGATTTCTTGACATTTTCGCTATGGGTTTTGGATTGATATCCAAGCTGCATTTTTAAATGTTGGAATGTTGTTTTTGTTGGTTGATTTGTTGGTCTGCTACAACTGTTATAAGTTGTGTTGTTGTTGCTGTAATAACTGCTAGAAGAGTTGTGTTCTTTAAGGATTTATTGGTGTGGTAACAACTGCTAGAAGTGTTGTTTTTATTAAATTATTGCTACATTTGTTATTGCAGCATTGGCTATTATAACACCAAGTTTTGGGTTAATTCCTTGTTGCGTGTAGTTATTATTTGAGGTGTTATTTTGCTGCAACATTAGCTATCAAAGCACAGTGCTTTGGGGTGATTTCTATGCTCCATATTTGTTGTTGATTGCTATTTTCTTTGCTGCAATTTTTTTCTGCTAAGTACGATGCATTTCGTCAAATGGTTAGTGTGCAATCATTTGCATAGCATTTTAAAAGAATGTTGTGCTATGACATTTTGTCAAACGGTTAGTGTGAAATCATTTGGATAGAATATTTAAAGAATGAGGTGTTGTGACATTACATCAAATAGTTGATATGTAATCTTTTATTGGCATAAATACATGAGTATGGATTATGGCATTTTATCATGTCTTGAAATGAATTTGTTGGAATTGAAGTGAATATCTTTATGGCATTTTATTATGCTACTGGAACAAATTCGTTTGAATTTATGTGAAGTTATTTTATGGCATTTTATCATGCTACTAGATTGGATTCATTGGAATTTATGTGAAATTATTTTATGACACTTTTTCATGCTCACTTTGAAATGCATTCTTGGATTATATTGAAGGTTATATTATGACATTTTGTCATATGGTTCACATGCATTCTTTGAGTAAAAAGGATTTGTTGTGCTTGTTGAAAATGCATTATGTTGCTGATTTGATTTGGCATATTGTTCATTTTGAGCTTGTGAAGTGAAGTTCATGATATGAAATTTTGTCATACAATTGGTATGCATTCCTTGGAATATATGTGAAGTTCATTATATGACATTTTGTCATATAGTTGGCATGCATTCTTGGGTATAAAGGATCTTTTTTTCCTCTTGGAAATTATGTTATGTTGCTGATCTGATTTGGCATAATGTTCATTGTAAGAATTGTAAAGTGAAGTTCATGTTGATGCTTTGACAATTGCTTATCATGCCTTCTCCTTTTTATATGGAGCCTATATGTGACATTTCTTCAAATAGTTGGTATGCTGATTTGATTTGGCATGAAATAATATTATGAAATGCATTATGTAATCAGCCTTACGTGAGGTAAGTTTTATGCATTTTCATGTAAGATGGTTAAAGACACCACTCTTGAAAGATATTCTGAACTTGGATAGTTCATGCATGTATACATGCTTTTTGAAATCATTATTATAATAATGAATGAATTAGTATGCTTGATGCATGACTGTATATTCTAAATACGTTTTCATTTGTAGAATACTACATATATGAAAATGGAAATCCTTTCCAGTTCAATTTGAGCTGACCCTTTGTGGAAAATACAGGCCATTCTAGAGATAAGGGAAAGGAAAGAATTTGAAGGGATTCAAGCTAATTTCAGATCTTTCTTAGTTCTTGTTATATTTTAGTTATCGAATAAATTGTATCTTGGATGTACTTGCTGAAATAATGAGTATATTATATAAGCTTATGAGGCTCTTTGTCATTGCATGTAACCTTATAAGATCTTATTGAGATATTAAAAATAATGAAATATCGTTTGGACTCAAAGCTGATTTTTATCAATGGGTTTAGCACATATGATTTGCTTGTATAATTGTATGATTTGATTATGCATGAAATCAGCATATCAATTAAGCAATGGGATTATTAGAAGTAATGGAAAAAAATTGGACCTCGCTTTTGAGGTCCTTACAGAGATATTATGAAAAGAGAGATAAGAGAGAGTATCCAAATGAAGCATCCTCATCCTCTTGCTTCCTCTTAGTCCCAACCTCATTCTACATCCCCTACACTTTGATGCACAAAGTAGCATAATTAATTGCTCTCGGATGCAAAATGTCTAAAAGAATCAAAGTTTGTAGAGCATGAAAGAAGGAGTCACTTAGGAATTATCTTCTACACCATACCTCTTATATGTTAGTGTTGTTCCATTAAAAATTACCTTATATGGGGTTACATGATTTAGTAACAAATCTTAATCTTTATAAAAATAAAAAAAATGCATACAAAAATTTACAGGGATTTCTCCTCTAGATTTAAAGGACCCCTTTAGCTGTAAATAATTTAAGTGGGCCCTTAAATTTGGATGAACCTATTGCAGATCTCAACCTCATTGAATTGATTGAGGTTGAATTGATTTCAATGGAGTGAGTTCACATAAGCCTTCAACAAAACAATGGAGACTCCCGGCTCTCTTGGAATATACTATTTCAAATCCTAGTGGACAAGCTCCAAGACCAAAAGAAACCCATTCTTGTGAGAAGACCTACAAAACTACAAAAAGAGAAAGGAAAAAATGAGATGAATTAAAATAAAATACACAAAGGTAAATAGCCCTAAATCTAGGTTGTTAACATGTCATTCAAGAATAAAACCGAGGCTCCACCATTTGCGTGTAGAGGCAACCCTAAACACTTTGGGTTTGAGTGTAGATGGCAAAAAAATTAAGGGATGAAACCCACCCACTACATGTGGGGATTAAACCTTTTTTAAAATAATCTATTTATATCTTCTAAAAGATAAAAAATGATTTTCCCATATGTCTTTAATGTGCATAGCAATGGAAATGGTTAGAGCTATTTTCTATCAAAAAAATAATGGGAGGGCAGAGGCATTAGGATCGAACCCCAACCTATCCCCTTTCCTAAGGAATTTACTCCTTATAGCACCTTAGTTAAGCAAACCACCAACTTAAAAAAGCCACCTAACCTCTTAAAGACCTATAACTATTTTTAGAGCTATAACTCTTAATAAGAGTCAAAAACATTTTATTATTATTTTTCATATTTCATAATTCAAGCATATATTATAAACAAAAAGAGGCCATATAGCCTATTTTTCTCAATTTATCGCATTCATTTTATAACATTGTAATTTTTCTATTTTTAAGGGAAGACCAAAAAAGAGCTCAAAGTGCTTTATATATTCAAAATTCCATTTTTTCCGGGAGAAATTTTTTTTTTTAAGTTGTAAATTATTATGCTAATTTATAGAGTTAAGAACCACTTTATCACCCAATCTCCATTATGGCTACAAAAGCTCCTAAATATTTTATGTCAAATTCCTAGTTCCCGAGAGGAGATGATTATGTTGCATTGAAAGACTAAAATCGAGAACTCAACTAGAGTTTGAGGACATATGTAATTTGGTTGAAGGAACTCTCATTCAACTTGACAATGATGTTAATGGTCAAAAAAATTTGATGAGCCAACTAGATGGCTAAGTTCATCATCTTGTTTGCAATCTCAAATGAGATGAAACCACACATTGGGATGTCGAATGGCCAAATAAGCATGGGATAAACTAAGTATTTTTGAGACTAAAAATAGAAATATCATTATGTGCCTACATGTTCATCTTCATTTTCTCAAATAAAATAGTGGTGATAAAATTGAGGTCTTTTACAAGACATGTTGCAACCTTGAGAGAATCACTCTAAGCATTGGAAGAGGAAGTGATAAATGACTCTCTTTTACCCATTATCTTGAGAGCACTACTCCTTATAGAATCTTTGTGACCACTTTCAATGTCATGGGATAAACACTAAGCTTTGAGAATTTGGTGAATATGTTGTAACAGAAGATTCCATGCACACTAGAGAAGAATAAGAGGAACATGCTCTTGCTTCACACAAGAAATGGAAGAAACATATGAAATCATTCAAACAACCCCAAAAGTAAAGTATTAAACAAAATCAAGAAGGGAAAAAATAACATAAACATTATCTTATTTATAGTCACAAGGGCCACAAGTAAAAATATTTTTGGTGCAATGCATTCCAATAAGTATTTTCTAGTGGTAAAAATCCACCTAACTAACATTCATCTTAGGGACAACAAAATAAGAAAGAAGGAAAACCAAAGGGAATTAGAGAAAGAGGCCCCAAGAATAAGGCAATATTGTTAAATAGGAAGATCATTATAATGATGGATACTTCACGTATGATTTTCAATCACATGAAGAATCCACTTCACACAATTTTATGTGGTATGTTAATTTGGGTAAAACCCAAAGACATGTGACTAGACATAAGGATTGGTTCTTCACTCTAAGTGACACACCCATGAAAAATCATTTTTTTAGGTGATGATATCTCCTACTATGTCCAAGGTATCGGTAATATTTCTTTACCTCTTGGAATACATACTTGTATAATCACTTATTTTGTATATGTTCTTGGTTTGAAAAATAATCTACTATAAGTCACCAACTATTGGAACACAATCAAGATTAATTTTGACTTATAAAGTGGTGAAAGATGTGTCTTATTAGAGATAAATCCAAAAGCTCTAAATTATTTGCATGAGATTCTAAAGTGGCTCGTATATTCCAAATTTATTTTATTTAAAGAGACAATTAGGCTCTTATGGAAAAGGACATACCTCAAAGACAATTGTAACATGAGAGACTTGGACACGTAAGTTATGGATATCTAAACATACTTCACCATCTTGATATGTACCTCTCATAAAGGATTCCAATAAATGCCAACATTTTTAGTAGGAAAAAACATAGAGTTCTATTATAGAAGAGTTCATTTTGGGCTCTAGTGCAAGCTTGATCCGGTGCATATCGATCTTTACGGACCATGAGACCTAGTTGTGATGGTTTTCAATATTGATGATTTCTCATGTAAAATGTGCATATGTTTTCTTCATACTAAAGATGAATCTTTTGAGAATTTCATGAAATTTAAATTTTTGTTGAAACCAAGATTGGTCATAAAATAAGAATTTTTGATCATATCAAAGGGGAATACACCAACAATGAGTTCAAAGCATTTTGAAAACTTGTGGAATTTTTTGTAAAATGCCTCATCCACATATTCCACAACAAAATGGTGTTTTTAATGGATAAATTATATTGTCACGAAATTGTGTGATGTATGATCATTGATTCATGTTTTTCAAATACATGTTGGGGTGAAATATCCAAACAAAAAGTATGCTTATTGAATAGAGTTCCTACCATTTCTCTTGATGGGGTAATGTACCACAGGAAGTTTAGTCAAGGTTAAATCCATAAATTACACATCTCATAGTTTTTGGATGCAAAGCTAGCATGAATATTCCAAAGAAGAGAACTAAATTGGATATGAAAGAAAAATAATATATCTTAGGGTACAGTGAAGAAGAACTCGGTCATAGACTAGCAAATAGGTCTAAACACTAGCAAGGATGTTGATTTTTTTATAAGAAATTAAAAATGATCCTTCCACAAGCTCGCTTGATGAATAAATCAGTCATGTTGTGAAGAAATAAGATGTTCTCCTCCGATGAAGATAGTTATTATCGTGATGATGGTGATGATTCAATAGGACCACCACCCATAAGAGCAACTAAGTTTATGCCTAAATGGTAGATTAATGTGATACAATATGCTAATTAGATGGTGTTTGAGACACATCCACACCTAGACCACATATTCACAATATGGATAGATTTAAGGTAAATGTTACCTAAATGAGTACTATTGTTGAATATTTTGAGCCCTCCATAGTTCAAGAATTCCTACAAGACAAATTCAAACCTTGGAAATATACCATGGATATATACTATTAATTTTTATGAAGAATAACACATAGAAGCTTGTTGAACTTCCACCTTGAAAGAATCCCATTAGATGTAGATGGATATTCAAAATGAAGTAAAAATAAGATGGAAATATTGACAAGCATAAGGTGAGGCTAGTAGCGAAGGGGTATACTTATAAATAAGGCATTGACTACAAGGAGAATTTTTCTCCCACGTATAATATAAAAACTATCATGATGATTTTTTCTCTACATGCATAGTTTGGTTAGAAATTATACCAAATGGATGTGAACAATGCCTTTCTAAATGGAGATTTTAGGAAGAAGTATACATGACTCAACCGAAAGGTTTTGTCACACCTATAAAAGAAGTAAAGGTATGTAGACTCATCAAGTCACTATATGGTCTCAAATAGGATTCTTGGGCATGGTACTTTAAGATTGATTAGTAACTTGTTCATCATGGATTCTAGAGGAATCCTTATGACCCGAATGTCTACCTCAAAAAGAAAGGGGAGATTATTATTTTTGTTTTCTATGTTTATGATCTATTCATAATTAGAAGTTTGGTGAAGATGATTGATGTTATTAAGAAAAAACCAATCATTTGACATAACAGATCTTGGGCTATTGCACTTTTTCATGGTTTGGAAGTTTAGAAAAGGGAAAATCACATATTTGTGTCATAGTTGAAATACACCAAGAAAATGCTCAATAATTTTAGAATGATGAATTGTAAGCCAATTATCATGCCTTTGGAGAAAATACTTATGTTTTATCATACATATCTATCTCCACAATTGAATTCAACTCTCTATTAACAGTTTATTAGGAGTATTATTTACTTAACCGACATTAGGCCATATACTAGCTATGTTGTTTCTATCTCTCACAATTTATGCAAGAACAAAGGGGATGTCACTAGAAAGTAGCAAATCATATTTTGAGGTATATCACAGGCACATTGTATTTTGAACTATAATATAGAAAGGTGACCAATCCTTCTTAATAGGGTATTCTAAGTCATATCATGTAGGTAATATTGATTATAGAAATTCTAGACATTTTTATTTTTGGTATTTGTTACGATAACATGGGGAGAAATAAACAAACCTTTTTATCTTCAATTGAAGATGAATATCATGTTGTAGGAGGATTTTTCTATGAAGTGATATAGTTATGTTACATACTTGAGGGATTAGAAGTTCCACATAAGTAAGAAATCATCCTATATTTTGAGATTTAAGGAGTTATAAAACTTGTTTACAATTCAATTTTTCATGAATGGATAGTGCACATTAAGGTATAAGTACATTTAATATGTGAGCATGTTCTACAACACAAAATCTAATCTAATTTTATCGACACAAGAACAATGTGTAAATGTCTTCACCAAGTCACTAGCCCAGGGATAAATTTTAGGCATTTAGAGAATATTTCTTTCATTCTCTCGAGACCACGATGAATTAAGGGGGATGTAAGGAATAATTACATCATGGTAGATTGTAAGCGGTAGATTTTACTCATCTAGGTTAATTTATTTTTATTGTTTTGTTGATATTATTATTAGCATTATTTTGGGAATAATGATTCCTATAATTATTATGTTTTAATGTTTGTGGGTTTGTTAAAAAATACAACAATCTTTTCACGGTTATTATAGACTATACAATACCTATAATTATTGTATCCCTTCTTGTTATTGTAATGTCTGATTTTATATTAATAAGATACAACATCTTGCTAGTTTTTGTTTCCCATAAAATAAGTCTCCATTATTTTTAATGACAATGAATTATATGAGATGGTTATCTCCATAATGTAATGGGGATGGTAATACCAACGTAGGAGTAATTTTTTTAATGCATAAATACTTTTGGCTAGAGTTATAAGCCAATATTACATTCAACCATCGAAAACCTCAAATTCACTTCATTTGGTTACAAAAATCAAATTCACATAATTTGGCCATAAATGGCCTCAATTCTAGATCATTCATCCCAATATGGAATGTGCCTACTGATATTTAAATCTACGTGGAGTGTGAAATAACCATCCTACTTTAACAACTCGTTAACACCTCATCGGCCATTATATAAGTAATTGGTAATCCCTAAACAAGAAATATTAAATAAAAACCTAAATTAGTGGCTTTGTATTTCTATAAATTTCCATTGGATATCATGCAATGATATTGAGAAAATATAAAGAAACTAACATGATCTTACATTTCATAGTATAACTATGTTTTTTTCACATTAAGAGAAGATGTGCATCTCAAATTAAAAGCAAAGATGAAAGTCATGTATATACATATAACGAGTCTTTGTAGGAAGATAAAATGATGGGAAGATTTTATCCATACATAAGGATGAGTCCATTATAAATATTTGGTGCCAAGGTCGAATTAAGAAAGCAATGTGAGTGGAACACCATTCAAACTGATATAAGAGATTTGGCTTTTGAATTTGGCTATCTCTCATATTCAACCTAGCCATATTTAGGAGAAGAAACCAAAAGGAGCAACCATTGAGGCCCTATATTTAATCCAACTATTTTGAGGGAGTTTTGATTGATTATATAGAATCTATCACTATCTAGTAATGTCTCATCGATGTCTAGTTAGATAATAGGAAATAGTGAACGCTTGCATTTTTTCAACACAATCATCATAGTAGAAACACTACTTATTTCTTCACAAATAAAAATAATAAGTCATAAAAATATTTTAAATTATAAGTAACCTAATATTACTAAAATATTTGAATAAAATGTCAATGAAATACAAATATATTTTTTTCCTTAAATATAGAGGAAGATGAACAAATATGTCATATTTGGATAGGCTTGAATAAAGAGAAAGATGGGAAATTTACAATGAGAAATGATAAAGGGAAGAGAATAATATGTATTTTAACTCTTCACATCCAAATTATTCTTATGAAATTAAATAATAATTAGTATATCATATTTATAACCTTCCTCATAAAAATATTTTAAAATATATCCTTTATAAATGACAAATAAAATTCAAAAATAACATTTCCTTTTGAGGAATGATTTTTGAATTACACTTGAACTCCTTAGAAGGGTTGTGAATGGTTCAATTTTAAGAACTCACTAGTCTATATGTAGAGAGAAAAAAGTATTATTAGTGAATCCATGGATAACTAGCGATTAAGGCCTATTCTTAGAGTGGGGAAACTTTTATTATACTAAAACTAGTATAATTTATATCTTAAATAAATTTATTTGACATTTAGTATATCTCTATAGACTCGTGTGTGTGTGTGTGTGTGTGTGTGTGTGTGTGTGTGTGTGTGTGTGTGTGTGTGTGTGTGTGTGTGTGTGTGTGTGTGAGTGAGAGAGAGAGAGAGAGAGAGTTTTTACTCCTTAATTCATCCATTTGGATAGAGGTAAATTATCTAGCAAATCTTTCTAGTGACCACTGGATACTAGCAACAACTTATAACCATCTCTATCCAAAATTCACTTTAACACATGGGTTCATTTTAGTGGTCAATCTACGCTATAATTTAGTGTTGAATTGTGCAAGAAATCATCCTAGGGATGCTTATATCAAAAAATCATAAAGGTCATTTAGATGATCTATTTCAAAATAACAATCATCTAGGACTAAGGAAATGATCTATTAAGAGACCACTCCAAGCAATCAAAAGAAAAGTCAATTTAACATCTAATTCTATCCAAATTTTTCCCTCAATCAGTTTATTTTTTTTGATGTGTTTTATGCCAAGAGAAGGATTTATATTATTGCATTGATTTATCCTATAGGGAAAGAGAAGGAACGACTCTTCTCGATCACATGGGAACTATATTTTTGTAGAACTACATGATCCTTAATTCCACACTAATATGTAGCACAAAACCTCTTATTGGAGATATCCCAAACCATTTTTTCCTTCCATGTTTCTTTGAGTGGAATGTGAGGATTTTAGATAGATCACTTGGAAGAAGTTGTATACAAAAAATTGATTCCATCACATAGATCCAAGATGGAAATTTCAAGATTGTAAGTAGATAAATACATGGGTCAAGATCCATAACAGATGATGGAAAATACACAAAACTAACAATGAGTGGAGGGTGGGATTTATGGTTCCCAATACTATCTAAGGAACTATCAATAACAACTACTATCTCAATTTCTAATACTATTTCATATACCTAATAAATAATTAAAACTTCTTGAGACTATTTTCATCTTGTTACTAAATTTGTTTCAATATTTTAAGTCTTATTTCAATGAAATTTTCTACATAATTTAAGGTAGGTACGTTTACCATGCTTTTACACTCTCTCCTTCTCGATTTCATTCAATTTAAATTTCCTTTTTAGACCCTATAATTTATTGTATTAGATTAGGATCTAAACATGGTCATCTTTTGTGTAATCTAGGTCAGTATGCTTTTTAAAAATATTTTAAATTAGTGAAACCCTTTATGAATGGAGAAATATTGGTGCAAAAATTTTTTCCTAGGACTCATCATTATATAGTTTTGCATCAAGGATCTTTACCTTTCCTTTAATGGTCTTTCGATCAAGCTTGCGCTTAAAATCCTCACCCAAAGTATGGTATAGGAGACTTGGTAACCTCAAGGTTATAGAGTGACAAGAAGAACATAGCCAAGTGTCCAAACTTGTAAATAAAAATACAATACCCCATCATAATACTTGTCTAATATATATTTTTCAAATCAATCCATAATTCATACAATAGACATACACAGAACACTTGATTCTTATTATATCTTAGAATAAATTACAATTTTGAATAAAATTCATATGTAGATTCTCTATAGTATAATCATATTACATCAACATTATAGTATGATCCTAATAGCCTAACATATTATAAAATCTACATAGTAACTCTCTCCTTCTCCACATGCTCTCCCTAACTCTATCTTCACGCACTTGTATCAGCTCAAAAAATGTAATAAGTAATCATCCCCTTTACATGACACACTCCTCTCCTATTTATAAATTTTATTGGATATTCACATTCCTTAAATATATTTGTATGATTCCTATTCTCTTTTGGATCTTAAGTATCTTTCTAGTTTTTAAAATGTCTTCACATGTCTCACCTTGTGGTATTTATTTTATGTTTTCCTAAAATCCCCTATCAACATCTCCCATACTAAAACTCTTGTTCATTATCAAACAAGGTTTTGTGTTCCATTTCTTTAAAAAAATAATGTAATCACCACAAAGAATCAAAATAATTAACCCCTTCATTCCACCTCTATATCTCCATCTCTTTGAACCATTAATTCATGCACACTCTACTAGACATCTATGAAGTAACCATTATGCCTTGTTAAATCCTCATGGTGGTCCATCTAAATGACCCACATATATTTAAACCATTGTGTGTTTCACTTGGGGTGTTTTTCATGCATTTATAATTTTTAATCATCCTCCCATTTATTACATAAAAACCTCCTTGGGACCGCAACCAACTTCTCTTCCTCTACTTTTAGCTTAATAAATACCTCTTTCTCAACATTTGGTCTCACTCCTTCTCATCAACATCAAACACAGAGTTTACATGCACAATATCCTCATCATCATCCTTTTAAATTTCTATTTGATTATTTTGGGTTTCCAAATACACTCTTGGTCCTACATCACTATAGTCTCTAAGGATTTGGAAATTTCAAGACATGTATATGAATTACAGTCATTGCATTAAAAAGAATCACGTACTCACAATTCTCTTCTTTTTTCTCAAAGTCATTTACCAAGCTTGGAGAAATGATCTCTTTCTTACCGGGGTGTTTGTAGTCCTCCTCTTCCTCCTACACAAGTGCAATAAAAATCATGGATGGCTTTCTATTTCTCATGGAAGCCCTCTTTATCTTCAAGGTCAAGAGATCCCCTACCTTATGATCATGAACATATTCTTATTCGACCTTCATTAGACCATATTTGGTGGCGGGGTCCTCCTTGATTGGATAACATAAATTTGATCTCACTCAAGGAGGACCCCGCCACATAAAATTCTTCATAAATTTTGAGTCATTTCACTCTTAGATAGTCATTTTTTTGTTTCCATTGATGAATTTGATCTCAATAGGCCATGAAGTACTTATAAGAGGTTGGCCTCTAATTATCTCTTGAAGAAGACTTTTTTGACCTCAAGTTCCCAAGTTTTCTCTCCAAATGGTTTGGATACTCCTCCTCATGTTATTTCTCTTGAATCTCAAGTGAAACCAAAGTATTAGGCCTTATTTTAGCCTACTCTTGTGATTCTTTTTATTTTCACAAGATTGATCCATTTGAGTTAATTTGGTAGGCCTTGGTTGGGTGCAAGGGTGGTGGAGGGATGTAATGTTGTTCAAATGGAAGGAAATATGGGACTCTACCAAATGATATTGATGTTACACAGAGAGAGGGATGGAAGAAATCATAAAATATGGAACGAATATGTCTTAGGATGAGTTTTTAGGGGTCCAAATGATGGTGGAGGTATACCATATTGTTTGGGAGGAAGGGAAGCTTTTGTAAATTTTAAAAAGGATGTTAAATCATGTTCTCTAGGCTAATAGTATTGTGGTTTTTGGATGATTGACCACATGGGATATATGATCATGTAAAAGTGTTACCCTATCGATAGGGATACTTTGGACCACACTAGTCATCCTTTTTCTATTCTATTAGGGCCCACATTCTCATTATCTTGTCTTTATAAATCTTGAGTCTTTGCTACCTCTTAAGGTCGGGAAAGAATTCACATTCATCACATACATACTCCTACTTCATATAAACACCACATTTAATAGGAAATCAATGTGCATCAATTTGATGTAGTGAATATGCATATATATTATTAAAATAATGATATCTTTTATACTTAGGAAAGATTTGATTATATATTAGGTAGGAAGTAGAAGGAATATAGTGTTTTTATTCATCAAAATTAGGGTGAGATTTCCAATTAGGGAAAGGAAGAGATCTTGGAAGATTCATGGAAGTGTAAAAACATTAAAATATGTGTGGAGATGAAGGGAGTGGTCTATAAATGAAATAACAAGTTCATGATTCAATGGATTCTCCAAGTGATAGGTTTATGTTACCAAAAGTAAATGGAATTAATATTGTATGATGTAGAAAGATAAATTCTCATATGGGTTATCAAATATAGGGATCAAATCTAAGTCTCGTACACGTAATATAGATACCAAAGGTGCTTAAGGAGTGTAGTTTCATAATTCTAGAGGGAAATGACTCTAACCCTAAGATAGATATAGGTTTCCAAGGAATATATCTAAAATAGAGATATGTATCCTCAAAATAGGAGTAATTCAAGATATGGATAGATCTAAGTGGCATAGTATATTAATACAATATAATAAATTAAATAAAACATACCTCAAATCTAGTATATAGAAATGAATGATCAATCAATAACATAAAAGCAAAAATTAAAGTACTAAGAAGGATTCAAAATACTTACCTATGGTGTGATTGTTGATACATAATATTCCTCGGAGGAAAAACACTAAGAGACAATTTTTACAAGTGGAGAATGGGAAATCTCAATAAGAACACCTCATTTCCTAACTTAATATGGTAACCCAAATGTAAAAGGGTAAGCTTCAAATCCTCAATCCCAACAATTAGGTGCAAATTAATGCAAAACTATGTGAGAAAATAATTCCTTTATGTTTGATTAATTAATAGTGTGATGATTTAATACTAAAATGAAAATAAGGGAGGGGTATATATACCCAATACCATCACCTTTTGGTGATGGCATCGATCATGGTACTACCAAATTTGACACCATTTCCCATGGGTGATGACATTGGCCTTGGGGGAACCATAAGGAAATGGGGTGAAAAATAAGGCAAGATGGAAGCGTGAAGATAAATAGGGATAATGACGAAGATCAAGAATTACTGAAAGAAATAATAAGAGCATGTAATGAGCATAAACAAGTGAACACAATGAGATAAGTAGACATGATGTGCATAATGCGTGAATAAAATTAATAAATGAGGTAAGGGTAAGGAAACTATGGCATAATAGATTCATCTCTTGAATGTTGTCTACCCCATGTTACCAATACCAATCACACCCAAATCCTAGAAGGGCCCTTAAGGCACACCTGCTCGGGAGGGAAAATTCATCGGCATCCCCTGCACAAAACAAATGATTAACAAACATCAAACATGAGGTATATACATATGCCCCAACTAAATATCAAAGCATGTCACAATATTGAAACGTGAAATGGTATCTAGAAAATATTTATGCAATGCCTTAAATTGAAAGTAAATGTTGAAAGTAAAGTAGTAACGAAAGTGTTATAAAGAAATAATAAACTCCACAAAATTAAATATACCTACCTAATACTTAGATGTCGGTGTCATTTGGATTTCCTATTGTGGTACAATAGTTATTACAAACATTAAAGAAGTAAGACTCAAAAAACACTAGAATACCAAGGGATGATGGATTTGAGTGTCGTAATGACAAAATATAAGGATTTTTTCGGCATTAGTAGATTTATTTTAAATATGTTGAAATGATCATCTTATCACCATGATTGTGGTGTAATTTATAGAATATTTTTAGGTTTTATCATTTGAAATATATGAAATTTTGAATATTGATAGAGATCACCAAAAATTAGTTATAAGAATTATTATAAATAGTAAGGAGAGAAATTTATCTGTCACTTTGCTAATTGAAATTTGAGAGAAAATAAGTTCTAAGATTATCTAATTTTAGTGATGATGGAAAGAGTGCAAGGAAGTGGTCAAGGTGGTCAAGATGGTCAAAATGGGGCATGCATCAGTGTGAATATTAGGTAGGTTTTATTTTTAATTAGGAAAGGGTAACTAGGAGTAAAAATAGAAAAATGTATGCTAGGGGAAAATTGGATAGCAAAATTTTGAACCAAAGATGATTGAAATGTAGATCGGGTCTAGTCCTATGTGGGTTTGAGAGTATTTTGATTGTTAGGTTCATTAGTTTAATTTTTGTATTTATTGGTAGGGGAGGTTGTGGACCCTTGATACAAATAGGATCTGTAATAATAGATCATTCAATTGCATCATGATTGATGGTGTTGAGGTTATTGAGCATAAACGATGGCATTTACGCTTAGGTGGTTGATAACATTTGGATGGGTGGAATTTTCAATGATGGTTGATGGAATTATGCCATGGTGACCCATATAGTAGAAACAAAGTTCAATTTTTCTCATGGGTTGATCATGTAAATAATTAAAATGGATGGTGTTTAAAATTATTTAATTGTCTTGATTTTTGGTAATTTGAGTTGCATTTTTATTATTATTTTGCTGGATTTGAGATATAATGGGTACTTTTTGTTTGATATGTTATAAGTTCCATAGAGGTTTTTACTATGGAGATCGATGGATGTGCCATGGATTTCAAATTTATTGAGGGTTTATCTACACATGATATTATAGAGTTAGAGGGCCATGATTTTGTAGGTGTTATGTAGATGGTGTAAATACTATTGGATATGGATTTGCTTCGGATATTGTTGGGATGTTAGGAGTTCAAGTGGAAGCTGGGAGAGGGGGTGGAAGTGAGCAGGGCAAGAGAGGAATGGGAACAGGTTTCGGTGGAAGGTCGGAGGATAGAATATCAAGGCTATAGTTACATTGAAATATGTGTATGTGATCCTTGGGATTCCCATTGCAGTGTTCATTTTTTTATGTGTCAATGAGCATGTAAAGAGGAGTCCCTTAGCATAGTGGGCCGTAGTAGAAATGATTATCACCTAAGCTTGTTTATGGTTTGGTTGAGTTTCATATTCATTTCTCGATTTTGGATACATTTATTTATCGAAAGGAATTATTGGTATGATTGTGGCACAAATATTATGCCACAAGATAGATGTATTAGTACCCTTATTTTTAATTATGGCATGTAGGGATTCCTTAGAGTCGAAATTTATTATAGTTGGGAATTCTACATGGATGAGGTTGGTGCATGATTTTTATATGATTAGTATGGTAGTAAATGGCCACGGGACCCATTATACTATTTACGGTATGGATTTATGAGTGCTTCCTATGTATAGACCTATAAGGACACCACTACAACCTGGTAGGGATTCCCTTAGGACATGAAAGTAGGAGAGGGTCCTAACAATAAGGATGGTAGGTATATATATGAGGTTAGTTGAGTGATACATTATTAGGAATTATGGGATCCGTATATTGGTACAATTGATTAGTGGCTCGATTGTTTGATGATACTAGTTGTTGAGGGGACCATGGACACTATTAGTAATTATGTGTGGTGGGTGGAGACAACCAATAGAGAGAGTTCCTTTACAATTTGGGAACCCAACTCATGTGTTATCCCTACCTCTCCTAGATTATCAATAATACCATGCTAGACAGAGAGGGAGTGAGCGAGTCTAGAGTTTTCTACACCACCATTGAGACATCATCAAGTTATGTGTACCTCATAGTTATGTGTCACGTGTAAGTGATGGAGGGAGCAGAGGGACCTCATTTTATAGAGGTGAGGGTAGCTATACATAGTATATTTGGCATTGGTAACCTACGCACTCAAGATCGATCACCTAGATAGCCGAAAAGTGGTAAGATGATGTGAAAATGGGGGTCATGTATGGTGATGAAGATAATAGATAATGGTCAATATTATAAGATGCATATGGATAATGATCGGGATGAGGTAGATAATGAATCCTTTTTCAATAGGTTTGTAAGTGTGTAACTTGCTTGTCTAGGGAAATGAAATTCCTATTTAATTTGTCTCAAGGGATACTAATATAGAGAATGATGGAGACATAAATCTCTTGATCTATGTCAGTGACACATTATAAGTTATTGTTAGGTTGCAAGACTCTTGGAAAATACATGTTTCTTTCGAGGTGCTCTTCTACTAACAGGGTAATGCAACTAGATAGGTGAAGATGGGTTGAATGGATTATTGGTTTACACCTTTGGGTGGGTGCCCTTTATCACACCAAAATTTCTCAACATTGTTAAGATGCTCATTGAGTGCTTAGATTTGGAAAATGATTAGTCGGGAAAAGGAGTAGATCAAAATACCAACATGTGTAGTCTTAAGTAAATGTCACCTTAGTACTGGGTCAATACCTAGGGAATTGAAGATGGGTTCGAAAAAAAATTGTGAGGTTTGTTTAGACCAGAAATAGTCATGTGTAGTCCCTAAATCATGAGTAATAAATGAACAAAAATAAATAGGGGCTAATTTCAAGTAGTGTGGATTCCCTAATAGCTAAGTTTTGATGTTTTTGGCTTTTTCAGTTGATTTAACACAAAGTGAATGAACAATTAAACAAACTTATTTAAAGAAAATATTCAAATATATTTTTAATTTAATGAAATTGCATTTAATTTCTCATTCAATAAATAAATAAAAATTATTCTAAATTCTTTGTTTTCGAATTTTCAAAGAATATCTCTTAAATGAAATAAAAGTATAACTAACAATTAACTAATATTTGTGTGAATTTCAAATGTCTCATAATAACTAAAACAATTAACTAGTTAGCATAAATTAATTAATTAATTAATTTGTTGTTCCTTTAAAATAAATAAAACTAAACATGGGGTAATTGTAGTGTAGGATTTATTTTCCTCGCTTTATTTGTATTATCCTACTCGGATATTCCACCTCACTTGGAGTTTCCCTACACTTATGGGATATGCTTGCTTAGGTGTACACTTGACTACACTATTCTAGGTGTTGGTTACCACTTGACTACACTATTCTAGGTGTGAGTCACCACTTGACTACACCATTCTAGCTATTGGTTACCACTATTCTAGGTGGATATTGCCATGATTCTAGGAGGAGGTTACACATTCACCTCCTATATGTACATCTCTTGCATTATTCTATTTGATTGTATTGAGTTGGAGCTATTTTTGTGTTATTACAATTATCTCTCTTGCATTTTCATATTTTTGCAGTCTTGTATGCTTGCATTGTTTTGTCTTGGAACAATTCACGTCTCACATCATTCACCTATGCAATCTTCGAACCAGTAGATCTAGAGCACTTCTCCGATATGGTATCAAAGTCAAGTTGGTATTGAGATTGTCTAGTTATTATTCTACAAATTTATTTTTCATTTGAGATCATTATTTGTAAGTATTTGGGTGTTATTTGGTGTTGGTTTTCCTGGTTTGTGGGTATATATCCTATTTATAGGATTCTAAGGTTTACAGAGTCTACATAGTGCATATACAGGTTCTAGAGATTGCTTTTTTGCAGGCCCTAAATCATTATTGTAGGATCCTGGAAGATTTATCCAGATCTAGTGTTTTTCAAACCTATGAAGGGCATTTTCACCTATGGTAGTGCTTTTCTTTCATGTTCGGACTTAAGTAAAGTGTGTTTTTTTATAAATATGTGTTTCAGACCTATAACCGAGTTTCCAACAGCCCATACATGCATTTCTAATCCGGATTCGATCATTTTTTTAGTCTTGTAGTAGTGCGGTTTGATACACTCATTTCTCGCAGCAATTTCAAGGTCGTTGTGAATATTTTTTGATCCAACATGGTCACAATACAGATACAGAAAAAAATGTTCATCAAACCCTCCTCCTTTTTTGCTAAAATTGTTTTTTAGTAAAAAAGTGCATTTCAATTTTAGTGCAAATTCATTTAAAATAGGGCTTATTTATGGGAAATAGTTATTGTAAAACTTTTGATTGGTAGCTCAATATTGAGTTCCATTTTTGTAAAAGTTAAATATTTTTCATTTCCCAAAGCATTGTACTTTTTTTTTTTTGTCAAATTCACTTAAGTTATAGAGTGCCAATATTGTGGGTGGATTTTGATATAGTTTTGGGGGTGTACAGGGTGTTTCCTCTCTTGTTCAGAACTTCTTTCTTTCTGCACATTTCTTTATTTTCTGCAACAACTACCACAACCTTTCTTTCTACAATAATGGATCTAAGTTCAATTAACCCACTTACACCTTTTAACTACCATGAATGGAAATCAAAAATCTCCATTGGACTAAGGAGTAAAGGGTTGTATTGTATCACAATGGGGTTAGAACCAAAGCCTAGTACGATGCAAAAAAAGTTAAGTGGTATAATAAGTGTGATGAAGCATTTGGTATTTTGTGTCTTTTAATGTCTCCTAAACTCCTTTTTCACATAGATTCAGCCAAATCTCCCAATGAGGTGTGGAAAACCTTAGAAAAATTATTTGGAAAAGTTGACACTATGAGGGGTCATGAGCTAGAAATAAAACTTATCAACTTAAGTCCTAGAAACTTTGACACCTTGGAATATTTCTTTACCAAGCTCAAGTCCTTATGATTGTAGTTAAAATAATGTGGAATAGAAAATAAGGATGAACAACTTGTTTTTCCATGCTTGCCAAACTAGGTCTTGACTACTTTGTCTTTGTTTCTACATTTTATGCTACCAAGAGAGATCTTGGAGCCACATGGTCTATGTCATCCTTAGATGATTTCATTTCTAATTTGACTAAGGAGCAAGACAATTTAATTCAAATGGGTACCTTGAATTCATCCAAACCTCAAGCCCTCATTTCTGGGAATGGGAAACAAAAATCTTCTAGCAACCAAGAGAAGAAGCAAAAGAGTAAGGATCTAGAAAATAAGAAAGAACAAAAATCCACTACCTCTTCCAAGTCTACCACTAAAACCTCTAGTTCAAATGGGAAGCCTAAAAAGGAAAAGGTTAAGTGTGCCTATTGCAAGAAACTTGGGCATGATGAGCACAAATGTATGAAGAAGCAAATTGACCACCTCAGTCATCTCCTTGAGAAGAACAACATAGGGGTCCCTGAATCTATCAAACAGTCTTCATCAACCCAAGAATCTACTAAGGAAAAGGAAAAAGATAAAGAGAAACATAAGGGAAAATCACTAGTTACAGTTGCATCCTCATCTACTCCTTCATGGGTTATCAACTCTGGTGCTTCACACCACATGGGTTCATCACAGGTTGAGTTTTCTTCCTTAGAGCCCTACAACATGTCCTCCATCACTTTGGGTGATGATACTCTAGCCACAATTTCAAGGAGAGGGTCTGTTGAATTCGAAGGTGGAACATTCACAAATGTTCTTAGTGTACCTTCACTTTCAACTAATCTCTTGTCAATGTATCAGATGACTCATATAGGGAAGGGCATGAGAGTCCTATTTGATCCAGATTTAGTTGAGATTAGGGAGTTGCATAGTGACACTACAGTAGCAATGGGAAGGGCATATCACCATGTTATACCTTCTCACACTTTTCACCTGATGTTTCCCCTACTGCATTTCTCACACACTCATATGGAGTTAATAGATTATGGCATGAGTGGTTTGGCCATCTTAACTACCGTTACCTTAAGCGGCTCACCAATAATGTAGCCAAATTTTGAACACACTCAATATACTACAAATAATTTGAACTCCAAAATAAAATATATCTCCTTCTTCATTATTGAATCATGAATTACAATGTTTCCTAAATAGGAAAACAACTCCCAACTAGAGTTTCCAAGAAAACTCTAACTAACTTTGACTAAAACTACTTTAGGTGACAAAAATTATTGTTTTTAGTAGTTTGCTAAAACCTACTATTCTTAGTAAGATTACATGTTTATTCATATGGACACATAAATTTCCACACATATTCTACATTCCTAAATTAGAGTAATTTCAAACTTTCCAACTTGTATGAATCTAAGAGACTAACATTAACTAATGCCTAAAATAGTAAAAACTGAATTACAAATTCAATCCTAATTTTTCAGCACTCATGTGGTAGAATTTTTCGCCCGAAAATGTGCACAAATGTGCTCCAACTAGCTAGGTAGGTTGACCAGTGTGTTTGTTTCATCTAAATGGGTTCTTTAAAAAAATGGACCCAATTGGACACCCAGAGCACAAGTTATGACCTTTTCAGTTCCCTCGCTAATTTTAGTGCATCATTCATCATGACATGGCTACAATATTTCCTAGAGTTCATTTCTCAAAGGGACTTTGCAAGGGTTGTGCTCTTGGAAAACACCTTGAAGAGAAATTTGACAAGGGAAAAGCTTGGAGAGCTTCAGCACCTTTAGATTTGATTCACAATGATGTCACAGGGGCTTTTCCCCATCCTTATTTCACTAGGGCCAAATATGCTCTCACCTTCATAGATGACTTTTCCTAGATATACATGGGTCTACTTAGGAAAAATATGAAGTGTTCGATTACTTTTGGGACTTCAAGGCACTTATTGAGAATCAATTTGGGAAAAGCATCAAATTTATTTGAATAGATAATGGGGGGGTATGTTAGCAACATATTTGAGTAGTTTTACACCACTGAGGGAATTTATTTACTTGTGTACAGTTCCTTACACTCCTCAGCAAAATGGTGTGGCAGAACACAAAAATCAGTCCTTGAAAGAGATGGCAAACTGTATGATCCACTCTAAATCTTTGACTCCACAGTTTTGGGTAGAAGCCATCAATTGTGCATGTTATATACAAAACTAGGTTCCCCATAAAGCTTTAAAAGGTATAACTCCCTTTGAATCTTGGCACAACAGGAAACTAGAAGTTAAGAACTTTAGGGTCTTTAGATCACTAGCAATGGCATACATTCCCAAAATAAATGCAAGGCAATGGAGCCTCAATCCAAACCTTACATCTTTTTTGGGTATCCAGAGGGGGTCAAGGGCTATAGACTTATCCATCCTACTACTCATGAGTTGTTCATCGAGAGAAGTGTTAAGTTTCAAGAGAGTCCCACTAACTCTTTACTTGACACTTCTCCATCTACTTTGGCTTCACTTAGTTTTGATGAGTAGTCTAAGGATTCAGATCATCCACAACAGGTTCCTGAGGCGAGTCTTCTACTTCTTCTAGTTCTGACAACGAGCATAGTAATGAGGAGTCATCCTCATCTACTTCTAGTCATACTTCAGAGGATGAGGATTCAGCACATGACTCACCCACTTCAAGCCCTCTTTGGGCTAGGTAGACACTTCGAGTGCAGGGAATTTGGGTAGGGGATCCAGAGGATGATAGACGTACTCGGGAAGACTATCAGAGTAGGCCACATGCCTTTTATGCTTCAGTGACATATCCACAAACATTCCAAGAGGCATCAGGCATACCTGAGTGGGATAGTGCTATGCATGAGGAATATAATTCCTTAATCAATAATCACACTTGGGATTTGACTTCACTTCCTAAGGGAAGGAAGATGGTTCAATGTCGATGGATATATTGGACCAAATTTACAGCAGATGGGTCAGTTGATAAGTACAAGGCTCGGTTAGTAGCCAAGGGTTTTTCACAGGTAGTTGGCATAGACTACTCGAGATATTTGCACCCATAGCCAAGATGAATTTGATTAGACTCACACTTTCTTTAACCGTAGCACATGGTTGGAGTGTGCACCAAATGGATGTGAAGATTTATTTTCTTCACAAAGACCTACAGGAGGAGATCTACATGGAGCAAACCACTATGTTTTGTTCAAGATTCATCCTTAGTTTTCAGACTTAGGAAATTTATCTATGGCCTCAAATAGGCCCCTCAAGCTTGGTATGCCAAGATGGATTCCTTCCTCCTAGATTCTAGTTTTACATAGTGTCATTTAGATTCCAATGTATATATATTGTGGCGGGATGATTCATTACTGATATTGGTACTTTATGTTGATGACATTTTGATCACTGGGAGTACTTCATCAGCTATCTTAGTAGTGAAGACAACTCTTCAAGATAGATTTTCCATGACTAACTTGGGTCTACTACACTACTTCCTTGGCATTGAGATCATACAATCTGATTTAGGGATTTCACTTGCACAACCCAAGTACTCTCTTGATCTTTTGGCTTGGTTTCACATGGCTGACTATAAGCCATCTCTAACTCCTTTCTTATCTGGAGTCAAGCTTGAGGTTGATTGTTCCACACCCTTGGTTGATGTTACTTTGTATCGACAACTTGTTGGCAACCTTATTTACTTGACTCACACCAGACCTGATATCTCCTATGTCGTTAGTATTGTTTGAGGTACATGTAGGAACCCCATGAGCTACATTGGAAAGCAACTAAGAGGATTTTTCACTACATTCAAGGATCACATAGATATGGGATTCACTATAGGGTTGGTTCATACATTGACTTGGTCGGCTACACAAACTCAGATTGGGTTGGCAACACTAAGTGTCGTAATTCCACTTCAAGTTATAGTTTCTCATTGGGTTCTGTCCTATCAGTTGGTCAAGAAAGAAGCAGAATGTTATTTCTCTATCATCCACAGAGGCATAGTATAGGGGAGTTGTTAACGCAACTACTGAGGCTATTTGGCTTCAGGGGATTCTTTTTGAGCTTGGTATCCAAATCAAGAAGCCTACAATCATCTTTTGTGACAACCAGAGCACCATCTAAATATGTAGGAATCTGGTTCTTCATTAGAGGACCAAACACATTGAGATTCACATGCACTTCATTCAGGATCTCATTCATGAGTAGGTCATCAATTTGATATTTTTCCAGTCTTCAGAGTAGGTTGCTGACATCTTCACCAAACCTTTCACTAAGAGCAAGTTCATTCATCTACGAGCTCTTCTTGGGGTGTAGTCTACATCAATAAGCTTCATCATCTTCGGGGCCTTCTATCCTCTTCACTTCTTCATGTCTCTCTTTTGGGGGATTTTTTCCCACTAGGTTTTCTCCTTTTACTCTATCTTATGAGAGATTGCATTGTACGTGGGTACCTCATCAGGCCTTGTTGCCAAGACCCACTTTCATTTTCACTGCCCACCTAAGTTGTGCTTATGGGGGTGTTAGTGTAGGATTTATTTTCCTCACTTTATTTTTATTATCCTACTCGGGATATTCCACCTCACTTGGAGTTTCCCTACACTTATGGGATATGTTTTCTTAGGTGTACACTTGACTACACTATTCTAGGTGTTGGTTACCACTTGAATACACTATTCTAGGTATGGTTCACTACTTGACTACACCATTCTAGCTATTGGTTACCACTATTCTAGGTGGATATTGCCATGATTCTAGGAGGAGGTTACACATTCACCTCCTATATGTACATCTCTTGCATTATTCTATTTGATTGTATTGAGTTGGAGTTATTTATGTGTTATTGCAATTATCTCTCTTGCATTTTCATATTTTTGCAGTCTTGTATGCTTGCATTGTTTTGTCTTAGAACAATTCACATCTCGCATCATTCACTTGTGTAATATTTGAACCAATAGATCCTGGAGCGCTTCTCTAATATTAATTGGCTATAGTCACCTCCAAGTTGCATAATATTATCTAAAAAATAAACTTCCACTAAATAAATACAATCTCAATTTTTAAAGCAAAGCTTCTTATAGGAATGTTTTTACCTCAATTTTTCAAGACAGAAAAGTTCTCATAAGATTTTTCCTTCAACTCCGATGAAATTTTTCCTCGTAAAATTCCCTTTTT
Source organism: Taxus wallichiana var. yunnanensis (assembly GCA_018340775.1). Taxonomy (NCBI): domain Eukaryota; kingdom Viridiplantae; phylum Streptophyta; class Pinopsida; order Cupressales; family Taxaceae; genus Taxus; species Taxus wallichiana. Next base: position 493,743 of record CM031238.1, read on the forward strand.
GATACGTAAGATATAGAATTTAAATCCTCTTTCCCGATTCCAATCTTTCCTTGAGAAAACCTATAAGAGAATAAGCTAGGAATCAATTGAACCAATAGATCCGGAGCGCTTCTCTAATATTAATTAGCTATAGTCACCTCCATGTTGCATAATATTATCTAAAAATAAACTTTCACTAAATAAATACAATCTCAATTTTTAAAGCAAAGCTTCTTATAAGAATGTTTTTACCTCAATTTTTCAAGACAGAAAAGTTCTCATAAGATTTTTCCTTCAACCTGATGAAATTTTTCCTAGTAAAATTCCCTTTTGATACGTAAGATATAGAATTTAAATCCTCTTTCCCGATTCCAATCTTTCCTTGAGAAAACCTATAAGAGAATAAGCTAGGAATCAATTATCATCAATGAGTATTTCCTCTTACAAACATATTTGAGGTAACAAAGTAAGGGAAATGTTTATATAACCATTTTAACTTAGTGTGAATGCAAATAAATTCTATAGGAATGAAGAAATAAAATTAAAAATCTTTAAAATATCCTTTAAAATTAATTTTCTCAAAACCAATATAAATAAAATGCATCTCCAACTCGGTCATTGTAGTCATGTGGCAAGTTGATTCCAAGTTGTGATGATTTTTATCTCCTCATAATGTGTGCTCCCTCTAATGTGTAGATTTTAATATGATCTAGGTAGGTATTGATGGAAGAAATAACAATGGCGATCAAATTTCTTCAAATACTTAGTTAGTCTAAAGCAAATTAATGGTTGGAATGTGTGTGAAGATAGATTTAAAGAAAGAAATGATTGTTTGCATCAAAAATATTAAGAAAATAGTTACATAACCCTAATTATAAACCAAAAATTCAACCCATGATCAAACCGGAAGTGGGATATTTTAATATTCTTGTAATTGAAGAAATATAATTTGGACTATTACTTTGGATAGGTTGACTCCTCTAATCATAATGAATCAACGAACTAGATATGGAAAATTGAATGGACATGGGGAGATAATTTAAATGAGCCTAAACTTAGTAAATTTGACAAATTAATTGGGGCAAAAATTAAATAGCAATTGATTGGGCAATAAAAATAGGTACTACATGCATCTAAAATGTTGACATGATTAATTATGATTAATTTATCCCGCAAACATCCCAACATCATCCATATAATAATTAATCGCAATATTAATTATTATTATTTAATCCATTTTATCTTATTTACCCCTTATCATTATTTATCATTCCATCATTAATCCTTTTAAATCATTATTTTCATCCTTAATCCCTTTTATTTCATTATAACATCATATTATCCTATCATAATCCTTATTAACATTTTATAGGAATTTAATATTCCTACATCTACCTACCCACCTACCCTACACATCCCTACACCTATCCTTTCCATGTAATCTCACATCTAATCATCTTTATTAACCTAATATAATTATAATCCTAATCATATCCTCACCTCTAAATCTAGAGGCTTCTATTTCTAGAAGCCTCTCTAAATTTCCCTCTTTCATATTTAAAAATTCAAATATATCTCCCTCCTCAATTGAATTTTTAATTCAATGGAGACTTCTCTCAAATTCTAGAATTCTCCATTCTTCTCATGCATTCTCCACCCTTGATCCAAATCCAACATGGCTTCATCCTAGCCATTGAATCCTCCACTCCTCAACTATAAATTTATCTCTCCTCCATGAGAGCCATGTCACAAATTCATAACTAATCTCTTCCCATTTTTTCATTCTTTTGATCTTTTAATCCGCTCTATTGATCCATCTTCAATCCAATCATCATACAATCCTTCATCTTCATTAAGCAAATCCAAGCACAATCAAAGGGGAGATGTTACCCAAGTGTGTCCAAAAATATAAAGCAATACAAAATCTATCTAAGAGAAATTCAACACATCAAAGGAGGATTTTTACAATCTTGTAGGTAAGTGCGGGTATTATATTCTCTCTCATTTCCATCTATTACTCTATCTAATATTTTGTTTGAGAAGACTAGATTTAGGAATCAATTACTTTTTTTGGTTTCTAACTTTCATCTAATATTTTATTTAATTAAATTTTGGCACCCACCGTGGGGCTTACTCCCCACTTCTTTATCATTTTAAATAGTATATCATCCCTAAAACAAGATGTCAAAATTTGAAGAATTTTCATTTTCATTTGCACCTTCAAAATTTGAATTTTCGTGTTCATTTGTCATTTTTCACACGTTTTGTTAGGAATATTTATATTATGGTGTGAACATAGAATATTATGTGTTGTAATAGTTAATTTCATTATTGTAAATGTAATTATGAGTGGGTGAGTAAATATTGTTATGAGTTGTTGAGTAAACAACTCATTAACAATATTAGTTTTGTGAGAAAACAAAATCTCACGTAAAATAACATGGAGTTGTTTTAGGAGTTGTGTGTGGAGATATTTATGGAGATTATCTCTCCTTAAATATAGGAACAACCTCTCCTATATAAATGGGTGTAATACTTCCTATGTAATAAAAATAATGAAGAGTAATATTTTGAATTTACTTTATGTAATTATGATATTAAATTTTCATTTGGTACCAGAGTAGGTCTGATGCGGGAAATTTCAGTGTTTTCTTGATCAAATATGTCTCAAAGAACAACTTATATTGTTTGTTTCCATATTTTATTTTTATATAATTTTTCACGAAAAATAACGTGTTGGTCAGAAACTATAGAAGAAATTTCAGCGAGAACTAGGTTCATAGTTTTGAAGAAATATGGATTTCACTATGCAGCTATCAAATTCAACACATCAATTCTTCTACTGAAAGTTTTCTCCAATTTCCAATAATGTTGAATTGTTAATACAAAGTCTTGGCTTGCTTGGAGGTTCAAAGGTATTCTATATAAAAAATTTAAAGTACCTGATTCAATTCTGTATTTTTTTATCAGTATTGTACAAAATAATGGAGAAATTAAATCTGATTGAAAAGTTTGAAGGACAAGATTTCCATACATGGCAACTACAGATGCAATTGCATTTAATAGAAAAGGACTTATGGGATGTAGTTAAAGCTAATGCAATTCCACCAACGACTACAAATGATCTAGCTAAATGGAATGCAAAAGATCAGAGAGCTTTGGGTACCATTGGTCTAGGCTTATCAAAATCTTATCTGCATCATGTGGATTTCACAAAATCTGCAAAATAAATTTGGGAGTCTCTTAACAAATTGTTTGGTTCTGAAGCTGAAATAGCAAAGACTACATTGAAGCAACACTTGTATGGGTTGAAAATGGAAGAGAACTCAAAAATGAAAGATCATATAAGTAAGTTCTGCTCTTTGCTAAATCAACTAGCTAGAATTAAAGAGTCAAAAAAATGATGATGCTAAAGCAATACTCCTAAATAGTATGCCTAAAAGTTATTCAAATATTGTGTTTACTTTAAGCAAGGTAACAATTAGCTTAGAAGGAGTAATCTCCACATTACTTGATCAAAGTAATTATGAAGAATATGAAGAAGTAATGTATGTATAGAATAAAGCAAGTACTTCATCTAAGAAAGGAAAGTTCAAACCAAAACCTTTCCCTTCTAAAGGTAAAATGAAATGCTATTACTATGATGAATCGGGACATGTAGCCTTGAACTATAAAAAGAGGGAAAAATATCTACTTGATGACAAAATAGATCAAAAATATCTTTTGGTTGAAGAAGAAACTGATTGGGATGAATACTCTAAAGATGAAGAACTTTCTTGTCCTAGTGATGAGGAATTCTTATGGTAAATAGTTCACTTACTGGAGGTCGGAGGCAACAGAGGATGGATGTAGTGCCCGCCTCGAGACACCGAAAAAGGATCAAAAAGACGGAATTTTTTTAAAAAAATAGTGAACTAATGATCTTCTTAACCCCTTTTCATTAATATTTAATTCATATTAATTATTAATTTCTAAAGTTGCCTAAACGCTAGCCCAATGCAAACTTGATTATTTTATTCTACTAAGTATTAATTTAAAAACACAAAGTTTACTAAGTCTATACAACCTTTTTAATTTGATTAGTCTCCCTTTTTATTTAATTGCCCCATACCCCTTTTTAAATTTGTTTTCTCACTCCCATAAAATGTTCATGACTTAAGATGTGTAGGAGTAAACATGGGCCCTTGGATCTAATCTAATCCTGGCCCTTGATTTGAAATTTGCCCTAATGCTGCCCTAACTTTCTCTATGTTTTCTTTTCCATCTCTTTTCTCTTCCATTCCTTCATTTTGAAATGTGCAGGTTTTGGGAGAAGCCATGAATGTTCAAGAAGAGATCTCAAGTTTCCCTTGTGTTTTATTCTTGGTTTTGGTTTATTTATATATACAAATAAATCAATATATATATATATATATATATATATAACGGCTAGGGTTTTTTTTTTTTTTTTAAAGATACATTTATTTATATGTATATTTTTTTCGTTTATTTTTTTGATGGGGCGGATCTGGTGAGGGAGGGTTACGCGATTGTGTGGTAGGGCAAACGCACACGGAGGTCGGCCGGAACAGGGACAGCCGTGGAGAGGGAGTAGTGTGGAGGAAGTCGGGGGTTGTGAAGGCTAGAGAGGGGGCGGCATGGACAAGGGCAAAGGCGTGGCGATAACGTGAGGGGGTCGGGGACAGTGTTGCGTGTGGAGGGTGGCGGGGGTCGGCGAAGGGTGGAGCGGAGCCGGCACAGGCAAGGTAGGGGGGAACAATGGATGGGTGGGGGAGGGGTTCGGCCCTCCCCAAACAACATCAAAACACAATTTTATTTTATTTTGTTTATTTTTTGGTAAACTTTTAAACAATGTTTATTATTATTATTATTTTGTTTTAAATTTATTACTTTATAATATATATATATATATATATATTTATTATTATTATTATTATTATATATTAATTATCTATTTAATATATATATATATATAATAAAATAATTGGTATAATAAATTATTTTATTTTTATTTTTTAAGAGATGTACTTAATACAAAAGTTCTAAACTGCTTCATGGAAGAAAAAAATACTTTCATTTCATTTAATAATAATACCAAACAATTACAAGAGGAGGAATATTTGCAAGAATGAGGCATAATGCAAGAAGAATCATATTTCCATACAATATGAAATCCTAAATCTTCCTATTTGACAACCTTCTCTTTTCAAAGGTGGTAACTAAATAATTATTTCAGATTTACACACAAATAAAAATCTCCAACAATTAATATATTTTCTTTTCAATCTAGCTCCACTTAGTTTTTAAATCCATGATAATTTACAAGAGATGTATATTTCAAAATGGTAATAGTTTCTTTCAATATTAAATAGAAACTTCATATAACCAAATAGATTTTATTTCCAATAAATGATCCCTTTTTTTTTGTCAAAACAATATTCCAAAAACAAAGCATGTTAAAGAAATGTAAATATATTCTACTAAGTGTATTTTAAAGGAGTACAATATTTTACAAGGCTTCTTTTGCAAAAATTCCTCAATACATCATACTTCAAAATCATGCTAAAATACCTAAGAAGACCACCCAACAAACTCCTTCCCAAGTTGAAAGAAGGTTTGCAAATACAAATGAAATATAAATCTTACAAGTGATTTTCCAATACAAAAAGGAAGAGGAATTTCAACAAAGAGGAAGTATATTTTTTTCTTCAAGCCATATCCCAAAAAGGGTTACAATGAGGTAATATCCACAAATAAAATGAAGATGACCAAGAGCTCCAACCAACATCCAACTTTGAGATCCAAATGCACATGCCTTCAAGGAATCCAAACAAGGAGAAGAAGCTTGTTTTGCCACCCAACCATAGGCATCATTACATGCCTTTCCCAAGGTTGGGATGCATGCTAGCCTCCCCCAAGCCCATGGGAAAGAGGACAACTAACCACAACTATGCACAAGAATGAGGGTGACAAACAACATTACATTCATACAAAAACAAGGCAAAGACTAAGACAAGACTCCAAATTTTACAAAGATGAACAAGAGGAGAAACCATGTTCTACCTCAAAAATGGGGAAGAGAAAAGAAAGTTCTCCAAAATTTTGCAACCATCATTATTTGTACAAAACAAGATCTCCATACCCTCCTTATTTCTCCAATTTCATTCAAGCCCTCCTTATTCCTCCACCCTTTCACCAATCCTTCTTGGAAGGATTTTCAAACCCCAAGGACTTTGGGGAAGGGGGTTCAAAATGACCCACCTTCCAAATTTGGGATTTCCTTACAAGCTCCATAAGGATTGAGAGGAAAAATTCCCCTCTCTTCCCCCACAAGCTCCAAAACTCCATCATGCCATATGATGGAGGGAGCAAAATCAAATAAACAACAAACAAAATTCTCATACAACAAACATTTCCAAGAAAACAACTAATATCTAACATGTTATAACAAATACAAAGAAGCTCAAGAAGCCTACCTCAAAGAAAAGCTCTCCAAAATTCAATCTCTTCCACTTCTTGACCCAAGCAAACTCTAGCTCCAAATCCACAAGACTCCAAGCAATAGCTCCAAAAAAAAAAAGTTCTCTTCTTTTCCCATGAGGGGGAATTTGAAGAGGAGCAAGCAAAAATCCTCACAAATGAGGGGGTGACATGTGTCACCCCTCTCCTCCTTCAAGGTCAAAGATGCCAAAATAAAAGAGAAAGGATAAAATGACTTTTAGCCCTCTTCTCCCAAATTACCCTAAATGATAACAAAACAATTCTTGTGTAACTTTTAACAAGCACACTAATCCATACCCCTTACATGGATGTGACCAAAGGAGAGGAAAAAGGGAGGGAAAACTCCCTCTAGCCTTGGAAATAAGCCCCCTACCTATTAGGTAGGGTCTAAGGGCTCATTTTCATGTTAAGGGAACTCCCAAACTAAAAAGGGGTCCTTAAAAATGCCTAAAATAACCTAATTTCTGGTTTGGTAAATTTGGCACAAGGTTAGAGGGTGTGGGGCCCACCCAAGGGTTCACATGTGACCCTAAACCCTCTAGATTAAGTACATCATTAAACTAATTCAAAACTTAATGCAAGTGGGGTCATTAATTCCCCAAAACAAGTTTACAACACAACTAGACACCCTAAGCAAAATTAATAATTACAAGACATATTACATTACAAATGAGGGTCACCCATGGTGCCCAAAACAATAATTCTAATGCTAAGGCCTCAAGTAATAAACATGGCTAGGACTTAGCCCGTGGGCTTACTTGTGTAAAGTTGTATAGCTAGCCTGAGTCCCACGTTCTCCTGTGACCTGTCACCTGCACACTCATTGCACACATTAAACACACATATCCGATAAAATATAAATCAACTACTAAATAAGATATCAATGAATTCTAGACTAACATTTCATCTTTCTGGAATCGAAAGTGCGACAACGTGCACAACTATACATAATTCACCATAAGTTAGTCATAATGATAAAATGACATGTATCCATAGAATCCCAACATGCAACAAACTGAGTATCCATCAATATAATTATGTTCCAAAACAACATCATATCAATTAGTATCCATGACATCATAAGATAATGCAAACAACATAGTAATCAAGCTAAATCAGCGTTATACGCCTAAATGTCCATACATGTCTAATCAGATCAAATCTCCTAATGTAATGTCCAAAATATAACAAATCCCTGTCAAAACATGTCTAATAGTAAGAGGAACAACAAGTAACTGAGCTATAAAAGTGTGGGCACTACAATGGAGGGTGATCAACGCCTCTTTTCACCACCAACGATGGGGTCACATATAGCATTGGTGGCACATTTTAATAATATTTTCAGTTGTTTGCTTTGAGTGACGTGTGCAGAAATAAAACATGTTCCTTGTCAAAGATTGAAAAGAGGAGGATGTGCATTTTGGATGCTGAGAACATTTGTTTATAGGAGGGAAGCTTCTACGTATGATCCTTTGACTATCGTATGGTCCTCTGACTTCCGTACTTCATTGGAAGATGATCAGTCGGTGAATAGATTCACATGGAGAGGTGATCATGATCAGCTGGTGAGCTAGAGAGGTGATCATGTGCAGCAAGATCCAGACAACAAGATCCAAAGTAGCAATTGCAAACTCTATCATACTCATGTTTTCAGGTGCTCTTGCCCCATGTTCACACTAAGGGGTGAATGTTAGGAATATTTATATTGTAGTGTGAACATAGAATATTATATGTTGTAATAGTTAATTACATTATTGTAAATGTAATTATGAGTGGGTGAGTAAATATTGTTATGAGTTGTTGAGTAAACAACTCATTAACAATATTAGTTTTGTGAGAAAACAAAATCTCACGTAAAATAACATGGAGTTGTTTTAGGAGTTGTGTGTGGAGATATTTATGGAGATTATCTCTCCTTAAATATAGGAACAACCTCTCCTATATAAATGGGTGTAATACTTCCTATGAAATAACAAGAATGAAGAGTAAGATTTCAATTTACTTTATGTAATTATGATATTAAATTTTCACATTTTGGCCCCTTTTCTTTGTGTATTGGCACATTTGTAGCATGCAAAGTGGCGCCTTTGCCTTAGATTAGTGTTTTTGTGCACATTTTAGTACTTTTTCATGTTTTGACACCTATGCAAATAGTTCAGCACCTATGATCTATGTTGTAACGCTTTTGTTACCTAAATTCTAAGAGCCATAACTTTTGAGATCCTAATCTCGGAAAAACTCTATTTTTTTAGAAAGGTATTGAAAAGATCTATGTAATGAAAGTGTTAATTTAGCATTTTATAAGATAATTTATTCATGGTTTTCATTTTCCTAAATATTTTCATTTTAACTACACATTGAGTTATATTTTCTTGTTCCAAACTACTAACACTTTGTGTGTAGCTTCCTACACTTACCAAAGATAAAAATCAATCTAAAACTACTAACCCTTTGTTTTGCAGCTTGTTTGATCCAAGACATTTGGGGTGAAAATCAAACTACTAACCCTTGTTTTGTAGGGCCTCCTCTTGAAGACCCAATCATCAAACTACTAATATTTTTCATTTCATTTTATCATCTAGCATTTAATTATCTTGCATTTATCATCCTTTTGTGTGTTTTTCCTTTGTTTTTTGTTCATCCCGAAGGTGAAACCATGTATGCTCTCCTCTCATGTCCTAAGACGATCTTGAGGATCAAAATCAGCTAGCCTTCCCATTTTTCTTTTGTAGGGGAAACGTGACGTGGAAGTGATATCCACGCACTTTTCATAGTCTTAGGGGTCTCGTGACCATGGGCTTCATCTCCATGCACATAGACACACCATGTGTTCCGGTAGGGTATACAAATTCTTGGAGAGTTGTCATTATCAACTAAGCAATTTCTTGATTTAAGAGCAGCGTGAAGTGAGGGGATTCCACATCCCAATACCCAGGCCTTAGATAACATCCTTGCAACACAGACTTGGGCCCCACATATCGCAAGGTATATCAACATCCCTTAGTGAGCTTGTACATCCTAGACTAGGAAACCTTTTGGCCACATATCAAGCTATAGTGCAAGGAGGTCGCACTCCCCAAGATCACTTGCTATCCAACCCCACATTGAAACATAGGTGGAGAGCCAATTTTGGCACCATCATTGGTGTGTGGTATTAAAATTAGGATATATCTTGATTACAATCCCACTTGACTAGTTAGGGTATGTGTTGCATGTTTGTTGTTTGTTTGTGAACACCCTTAACCATCCCATTACTTTAAAATTTAAATCAATTAAACATCATCATAATTAACTATCCTTAATCACACAATCCAAATCCAAATCCCATCACCATCCTTAATCAACCAACCTAATCCAAATCTAATCCCCCACACATCCTATCAAACCATGGCCTTTGATCCTCAATCCCCATCCTCTCCAAACCAACATCCAAACCCCTACCTCTTTTCTAAATCCATCAACCAAGCTATCCCATCATCCCCCACCCATAAAATTCAACCATCTTGCTTTGATCATGAAATCCCACACACTATCCAACACCTTAATAAACAAATCTCAAATATCACATCCTACCTTAACCAATCCCATCCTCGCCATCCAAATCAACCATCCCATGTTGATCCTAACATCTTAAAAACCATCCAACAACTTAATCAACAAATATCTGATCTTCAATCTTCAATCAATCAATCACCCCCTAAACTATCATCTCTTAACCAACTCCATCCATGATTTCCCCTTCCTAAGATCCCTACCCCTCACCCCATTGACTTCCTCTTTGAGGAACCTAAATCATCCCAATCCACACCATGACCTAATCAACATAAACCACTATCCCCACAAGCCAATTACATTGACTTTGACAACCTCACTAACTTTGACCTAGACCAAGAGGACCTCCTTTATGTCCTTACTAATCTAGCCACCAATCCCAAACCCACACAACCATCCCAAACTCCAACCTCCAAATCCCCTATCAATCATCATGACCTACATCTTCCTCCCATCAAAACTCATACAAATAATCCACCATCATCCAAAACCTCAACTCCTAAATCCAATCATCATAAAACCTATCATCGAGTCCCATTCACATATCCACAACAACCCCAACAACTTCATCCAAATTATCATTCCCCCATCTCATCTTAGTCCTCCATCCTTTTCATCTTCATCATCCCAATCTGATCCTATGGAATTTCTCCTAAATAGTCCCACATCCCATAATCCACCATCGAATCCATCCTCCAAGCCTATTTCATCCTCTCTCGTCACCTAAGCCCAATCATGTCAAAATTATCTCATCCACCATGAATCCTAAGTCACCCTCATCCCATTCTACCCCCAATCCTAAATCATCTAATGTGGATCCTACACCACCCTCATCATCTTCATCCACATATAATCCTAATTCATCCCCTTCATCACCTAAATCTAACACTATCCTATCCTCTAATCCTATTTCATCTCCCCATCCCAATCCTAAAACATCTAAAGTGACTCCTAAGTCACCAAATCCTAAACCTAACAAATCCAATCCCAATCCTCTCCCCACCCCATCTCCTACCCAATATAATGAGGCTTATTATGCCACCTTCATCTACTTCATCCCCTAAATCGACCAAATCTAATGTGGTTCCTACACCACACCCATCTCCCAAATCCCCTCCATCCCCAACATCACCCAAATCTAATGTGACCCCATATCACACCCATACCCTTCATTTATGTCTGCAAATCCCAAACAATCTAATCCTAAGCCAAAACCATCTACCTCAAAACCACATACTCTAACCAATCCAAAATCAACCAAATCTACTTCGCCTCCAAGCCCAAACCATCCACTTCAGCCCTCGAGCCTAACCCATCCCCTTCATCTTCTAAGCCACAAAATCTAATCCAACTCATAAATATAAATCAATCAAAACATATCATAATCCACCCCATTGTGCACTTGTTCTTCCTACTCCCCCAAAACCATTTAACCTAAGCCACTTCACTCCTTTAGGATAATCCATAACCCCATATTCCATCGACTAAAAACATCAACATGATCATCCATCCCCAATCAAATCACATGATCAAAACCTTCCCAAACCATCTTGGTATCAAGAACACTATTATTGTGACTTCCATCGCACCCATGGACATTTGACCAATCGTTGCATGTAATTTAGGTCTTATGTCCAAAACCTCATTAACCAAGGGCTTCTTGTCCTTGTACCTCTTTATCCACCACATTTCCATCCCAATCCTCTCCCTAACCATTTTCCACCATCCAAATCCCACTTGACATCCAAACATCGTCAGCCATCCAAATCTCATTGTACATCCAAACATCCCTCACCAACCAAAACCAAAACAAATCTCACCTCCCATCCTTGTTAATTTTGGCCTCTTAGTGGATGACAAAACTACAACCCCAGTCTCATGATGACCACATGGCATCATCTTCCCCATCCACTTCATACCCTATATCCAAAAATATGTTTGATAATATGAAACATTGAGGCATAATATGAAACATTGAGGCAAAGGATTAGGCATCCATGAACAAGGCATTCATGAACCCATCTCCCTTCATCAAAATCCAGGTCATTTAGGCTTAGGGTATAAACCTAACACTAACAACGTCCCTCCCACTACTCCATCACAACCCATTTCTACCACTCCTCTTATTTATCCTACCATCCCAACCACTCAACCCAATCACAAATCATTTAATCCCCCTACAAATACCAAACACCTAAAAATGGATTGAACACATAATTCGTCGCTTGCACATGGATGTTCTTTCCTTCCCACCCATCCTCCTTCCATCCAACATCTACATCCCTTTGCATCTAATCCATTCTTATCATCACATCCATTTATATCCTCTTCCAATCCATTCATTTAAACACTTGATCAACTTGCTCACACATGTTGTAAGACAATAGTACCTACTACAATTGTGTGACCTTGGTCTATCATTACCTCCAACATTCAAGCACCATTGTCCTCCTAGAGATCCACACACTTTAACACACTTAATCAACTTGTGGTGAAGACCCTTGGGTGTGTCTTTTAACACTCTAGCCAATGTCATCTCCACACTCATTTCCATCCCCCCATCAAGCCACTAGTGATTCTTAACCCCTTGAGAGTTCTCAAGAGAGTGGAACATCTTTATGAAAAATATCAAAATATCAAAATATAAAAATTCATATCAAAATTA
>CM031238.1:506539-577071 GCA_018340775.1 Taxus wallichiana var. yunnanensis
GACAATGAAATTTGGAGAAGTGAAGAAAAATCAATTTTTGTGAATTAAGTCGGATAGAATATCAACCCGGAAATCTAAGTATGAGGAAAATGGGTCTGAAACACTTAGAACCAGCCGAATGCACCAAATACGAAGGAAGAGTGTGAAAGGAAGAAGAAAATGAAGCACATAACCTCAAAACTCAAAACACAACTCAAGAAAAAAGCTAAGAAAAACAAAAAAATCCTACAAGTGAATTTGTATGTTTATCTTATGTTATTTAAGATTGACTTGTCAATTTAGAACATAGCTTTTTAGTGGAAGGCATCCTATGAAGAGGTAAAATCTAAGGGTGGTTTCAAGTTATGTTTTGGTGGGGGCGATCATTTCTCTGCATTAATGAATGGAAAGATAAACCAGCCGGGTGCCCATCGTCAATCCTCCGATCATGTGATCATTGAAAAATTGTTTAAGAAGATGTGTGAATTTTTATTTTTATAGTTTGAAAAAGAGAGAGAGAAGAGAAAGTGCTTTCTGAATTCAATTATGTCAACCATCGCCTAGGCATGTCTTCCAAAGATATAGGTTTCCCTCGCTTTAATGTGAGCTAAAAATGCAAGCATATAAGTATGAAATGCAAATATTTTAGAACCCAAATCTAAATATGATATTTGATGTAAATAGAGAGTAAACATGAGAGAGAAAGACTTTTATTATCGCAAAATAAGAAGAAAATGAAGGATTATTTTTAGTCTCAAATATAAATATCACTCGGACAAATAGAAGAAAGAGAAGATTCCCAAGGATAATATTTAATATTGACTTTATTTTTGAAAAGAAACAAACATGAAAAATATTTCCTAAGAATGAATGAATGTGAGGAACCCCAGATGGGTCCCACCAAGCATGCCAAAATGTTTCACCGATTCTTGATAAAATTAATGAAACAGATAGAGGGTGATAGGCCAAGGAGGAATACCTATTTTTTAAGCCGGTTGAAGGTTGTGCGCGCATTCTAATTTCTTGATCCAATGCTGATTATGAATACTACCTTTTGGCTAGGAGGAACTACCTGTAAAATGCAAAACAATACCACCATATAGAGTTAAATAAAACAAGTGGAATGCCTAGCAAGCTAGATCCGAGAAGCATGATGCCTCCCGAATAGGTTGTCAATCTTTTCTAAATAATAGTATTAATTATATACAAAGTAAACATGAAATAACAGCTTTTATTGAATTGAACGATTTTGGTATATCAATCAAAACAAATAATAAAGGTCAAGTAAAAGGTGATTGAGGTCAAAATGGGTCAGGTGATGGGATAATATTGGGTTACAGGTGTCAAGTAAAAGCTTCTAGGTAAGGTCTAGTCAAGATTAGGAGTGATTCTGGGTTGTTAGGGAATGGGTATGAGCTCATTGTCTGGGATATGTTTCCAGAGACATAGTAATCGGTGTCACTGTGTGACCGATGCTAGTTTGGAAGGGTGATCGACGTCGCTTGGCCAACTAAAATCGGTAGGGGAAGTTAATAAAAATCTCTTAGAAATGGTCTTCAGACTCTCTGTGATTGCACAAAGGCTAGAAATGGTGGGGGTGAGGTCATGGAATGGTCTAAAAGGTTCAGAGATGATTAGGATAAGGGGAAGATAGGTGGAAGGTCTAGGTATGGTAGGGTGATATGTTGGTGGGAGGAAGGGAGGTGTATGGATGTATAGAAGAATAAATTACTGAGATGAATAATAAATCCTACTGAAAGCAAATAGAGATAAATGAAGAGGTATTAGATACTTACTAAAGAGTAGATACAAAGAGTGCAAGTGATGAAAATAATGATGGCAGAGATCCGAAGAGAAGGGAAATTGTATATGTTTTGTGGCAGCTTGAGTCTTTGAGTGAATCTATGATCATGAAGAAGGTGATGGATGCCAATGGTTGTTGGTAGTGTTCTCATTTTTTCCTTTTCCTGAGTGCTTCAGAAAATCCCAAAGTGCTCCAAGTCTCTATTCGTATGAGATCCTGAATCGAATGACCAACCTCAAAAAAGGATTTTGGAAATTTATTTAACCTAACCAATGATGGTTAGGGGACCGACATCAGTTGAGGTATAATTGACATCGGTTAAGGTGGGAATATCTAGGTTGGCCAAAAATAGCTTGATTGTTTCTATTTTTGGCATGGTCTTCAATCTTCGTCCAGTCTCGAGTGATAGACCACAAAGGAATGAGTAAGAGTCCTCTTAGGTTTGTTAATAAGAGTTAAGTCTAGGTTTAGACTAAGTCCTAGTTGGTTAGGATAGGCTTAGACTTGGTCTTAGGTCATTAATGGGGTTTGAGTGGGTCATGGAGTGAGGTGGCTAGGTGAGTTGGTTGGGTGAGGTGGTCAAGTGAGGATGTTAATTAAATTAATTCAATTAATCATATGCAATATGGGATATGAATAGGTAAGGTATGGTTAATTTAATTAATGGGGTTATAAGGGTAGTATGACCTAATTTTGGTGTCTACATTTCTCTAATAACTAGTGGTCTTTGCCTTGGTACTTCCCTCGCACACAGCCTTTAGCTCGCGCCATAACTAAGACAGCTCTAGCTCCGAATCGCGCATCACCGATGGCATCCATCAGTGAATCATAATTCCTCATACTTACCATCCCGATGCCTTTGTCTTTCCGGGTGCTGCTAGATATATGTTCAAATAGTGTGGACAATCCTCATACTTATGTTTTTTTTCCACACCAAGACCATTATAACAGTGTCTAGGTATTCGTGCTTATAGTTCTCTGTAGACCAAAAATTGTAAAAGGTTCAACATGGGAACTCACTTCTCCCTCCTCCCCATTTCCCATGAAGATGAAATCCTCCTCGAAAACCTCTTTCATGTGCCCCTTCATAGTTATGAACATCATCCTTGGGATTTTTGCGAGGCTAGTTTGGCACACACCAATATCAATAGCATCATGTATCTGGTCAATCAATCTACAATCTTTTGTGTCATGAGTAGTAGACATGAAAATATTGTAATAACATGACACATTCTTATGGATCTCATCAGTAGCAAGTGGACATCTAATTACATCATGATCTCTATGGAAAATTTCACAGTCTATCATCATGGTGCGTATCGATATCCTAGGGCAACTATCCTCAGTATGTCCCTCTACCTCACAATCCATGCATCATATACCACTGTGAGTCTCATGCACCGGGTTCGAGATAGATTATCCAACTACTTTGCCATTGTAGTAATTTGAGCCTCAAGGAAGGGGCTAACATTGGTATCCATGCTTCGATAGCCTCAATGCATAGGGCAGCCTCCAAGGCCTCACACGGGTCTATGAAAGTCTTGTGTGAAAGTGCTCTCCTAAATAGTGTTATCAATCCTCCAAAAAACCACTGAGCATGCTAAGAGGGGTGAATATCATAGGATAGATTTGATAAGAGAGTCTTGAAATGTGTGTTGTACTCCCACACACTTTCTTCCATTCCTTGTTGAATATCCTTAAGCGTGTTGTTGCTCTTGTTTAAATTTATGGATATGAAATTCAGCCAAGAAAGCATTCCACAACATGTAATCTACCAATATCTCGATGGGGTTCATACTTCCTACCAACCAACTATGCGTGCGTCCTCGCAACGTCATTGCAAACTCGACTTACCTTCCGCTCCAAGGTAGTGATCCCTTTGCGCGCCATAGGAGTTCACGCTTGTGTACATGCTCAGTAACATCCTCAATACCTTTATAGTCCGGCAGGTGTAAATACATCTTAAAAAAACTTGCTAAGGTGGTTGAGGCATGTGTCCTCCTAATACGTAACCCTAGATTTCCTTCGGTGTTGCCTCCACTATAAAATCCACTAGATCCACCAGGTCATGTTCCTCCTAACCCACTAGATCCTCTAGATCCGCCAGTCCTCCAGCTCCTATATAACCGATGCACCTCCTGGCGCGTGAATGGGATTGAAGTGGTCACATTGAATTAAGAACCAATATTTTGTGATATTTCACCACTACTAGATGTGTTTCATGCACCACTCCTAGATATGATACCAAAGCTTTATGCGCACCCAATTTTTTTCCAAACGCGTTGTTCCCGCATAATACTCCTCCAAACATAGGAATTGATTGTGCATCCATAGATGTACCAAATGAAAAGTTATATCTCCTAGGTGTAGATCAGTCACTCCCACCAATACCAACTAGGTTAACAATACTTATCTCTTGATTTGGAAGACTAAGTGCCAAGGGTTGGTCACTAGGTGGATTTGAATGAGTGATGATGAATCTCTTTTCTCCAAGTGATGAAATCTCATCAGAAGCTAAAGGGGTCTCTCTCCCACACTTGCTAAGATGGGGTAAAACAGATTGCTTAGGCTCCACATCCTCTGCATGAACCTAAATTCCTTCTCGTAATGTCTACCTCCATAAATCCATCACTCCCACAACCTCACGTTGTCTAGCCATATCCCTTTCATGCGCTTTGCTATACTTAATTTGTATCTCATATCTTTATTTTTTATCCGCAATGTCTGCCATCTTCCTCCACCCTAGCTTCCTCGCTTAAAACTTAGAGAAGCTTATCCATCCATAGGAAATTCTTCCAAACTCGGGTAATGATTAGTATCTTTATAGCTAAAGGGATAGCACATGTAAAACGATCCTCTGGCTCCCTAATAAATCAAACTCAGCAACCTCAGACAAGAATACATAGAAATAGTATATTCCAAGGTATAACTGGTTAGCACTCTTTTCCACCAATGATCAACAACATGTGTCCAAGTTAGGTCAACATCCTGCAGCCTCCGATACTCCTCTTAGGCCCAAAAACAAGATCTATAGTACCATCTTGATCTAGATGAATACATAGAAATCCATTCATATAACTCTACTAGAAAGTAGTAAAAGAAGGTCTCATACAACTCATGATATATGGTGTTCTTCTACCCATTTGTGTGCATCAAACTTAGGTCTAGTACTAAATATTTAAGAAAACTCATCCTCTGTGCTCTTAAACCATGCTTCGACATTTTGCAAGGTCAAGTGCTTTGTCATCACACATCATTCTCACAAAAACTTTGAAAATAGGTCCCGACAACAGAACCAAGATGTAGTCATTTTTACCCATCTACTAACTTCTAACCCCATGTGTGCCATCCTATCACCTAGCGGGCGCTGGGCACTCACTCGAGGCATGTGCGGGTGTCGAGCCCCTCCTTTATGTGAGCATTGTGAGAAGATATTTCCATTGTTATAGGATTAGTTGCAGAGAAGTAAATATTCATGTAAACGTAAACATGAGCTATCATATCATTGTTAGGAATATCTTGTTTAGTGCTTCACATTATAATATAGTTTGTGTATTATTATAATGTAATTTGGTGACATTATTGTTATGTAACAATAATGTATATTAGGAGTTTGTTGTGTACGTGAGTTTACAGTTATTTATGGAGGAGTGGTTGTAGCCACCTCCTTGTTTATAGGAACAACATTGCCTATATATTTGTAATATCCCGGATGATGATATATAGTGAAGAATATTATTCTGTGAAATAATATATTGAAGTTCTATAACTGTGTATTCATTGTATAAATCTGTTTCAGAGCTTACATTTGGTATCGGAGCAGTTACTGATCATCCTAAGATGGAGAGATAATTCCTTTTGAATGGGGCAGTGATAGATTGATATCTATTTTCCCCCAGCTTCTGAGATTTCTTTCATCAGATTTGTTGAGTTTGAGAATTAGGCATGTGTAGTCCATGCACCAATCTTGAATCTTGTCGACCTGTCCATTATCAATTCGACATCATATGAATCGGATTTCTTCAGTAGAGCATTGGAGATTTAGCACAGATCTGAGACTATTACCTCAGACATATCCTCACACTATCATCATTGGCGATTTGTATTGATCTTCGACAATACCATGGAAGATTAAATCGACTGAATTTTTGTGCAAAATACCATATACGCATCTACCATTTTCTTCGCCATGCAGAGTGTGTGGACTGTCTGTATAAGATTGGGAGGTTTTATATAGTTTTACTCGCTGGAAAATATCATACTGACATTTGCTAAAGAGATCTCAAACTCACTGCAAATATCATACTATTTTTGATTCTCTACGACCTGCATTGTTGGCAGCGATCTGCATCAAAGCGCATCATTTGTGCATATCCACGTGTGGCTCAGGAGGAATGCATGGTAGTCAGCCACGTGTCTATATTGCATAACTCGCTGCAATAGTCGATGTCTCCATGCACAATAATATTTATGGGCTATGCGAATAAGGTATTTATAGTTAGTCGAGTCTAGTTGTATTTAGTGGTCGGTTTTACCAATTCATCAGCCTTAATATTGTGAGTCTTATTTAGTTTTTGTTTGCATAGTTTTGTGATAATGGTCAAAAGGTCCATCCGTTAAGCTGATTTGATTTATCTTAGTTATCTAATTCTCAATTTTAAGGTCGGTCATAGCATTCATGTCGTTTTATGTTATTTTTTGTGTAAAAATTATAATCTATTATGTATAGATTATTAATTTATTTTACAAAAACATTTGGGTCACAAGTGTACAATTGTGAGTAATTTTCATTTTAGGTCTAAATATTGTTGTTCATCAAGATAAAGAGTATTTTTGGTCTAGTCAAGTCAAAAGTATATTGTAAAAGTTTCGTCATTGTCAAGGTGATTTTAGGTTATCTGTCTAGTCATGTCTTCTTGTCCAAGTCAATAGTGTTATATGGTTAGTCAAACCATAAAGTTTTGTTTTGTGAGTCAAAACTTGTAAAAATAAAAAATTGCCTCACGAACGCATTTTCGGTGGAATCCGACGTTCAAGGCATGTTATTGAGCCCCAAGATCACATTCGGCTGAGTTAGCAGCAGATTTACCAGAGGAGGATGGAGGCAATGGAGGTTGGAGGTCGAACAACGACCTCTCGTCGACCACCAATGATGGAGCCACGAATACGTGAAGGCGTGGTGGTGGCATATGTATGGTGTGAGTATATCATTTTCAGTGTGGTTTCCATTTTTTTAGTTTTTCGGTGTTCCTATTTTGTGTGGTATTTGATGGATGTTGGAAAGAGAGTTGTGTTGGAGTGCACAGATGACTGTCAGTGATCCTCTGACTGACTTGGTCCTCTGACTGCCGTACTTCGTTGGAAGATGGTCAGCTAGAAGAATACGTTCACTAGCATTAGTGACCATGTGCAGCAAGACCTAACTAGCAAGATCCATTCAGGAGTATGTTCTTCGATGCATTTTTCTTCTCAGTATCTATATGAGTGGAATTTCACATTGTGGGGGGGAATACATACCAATGTTCCATTCCCATTCTGCACCCAAAACGACTTAGTCAAGGAAAGCTTCCAGTGGCAGTGGTAGTTTTCTATGTTGTTCGAGATCGAGTGGCAGCGATCAATGACAGAGACTACGATTAAGAACATTACGATTCTTATAGGAAGTAATGTGAAATATTTTCAGTATTTCTTCTATTATGTGGTTTTGTAATATGCAAGTTGTGTTTCCTACATAATTCCCTGATGTATAAGCATAGTGGTGAACAGTAGCACCAGAGTAAGTCAGTTCATGGATCTTGAAAGGGTTTGTGGGAGGATCCAGAAAACCACACGAGGTCGACAGTTGATGAGGTTCCTGTCACTTCAAGGTTTGTGGTAAGCCTGTTTAAAACCATGGAAGGAGAGAGCCTTTCTTTTGGATCAAGGTCATGAGTCACAGAGTTGGACATGCCACAGGGGTGAGCATACTGCAGAGGAGTGTGTGGATGTTTTTCTACCATGTTCGCACTAAGGGGGGGAATGTTAGGAATATCTTGTTTAGTGCTTCACATTATAATATAGTTTGTGTATTATTATAATGTAATTTGGTGACATTATTGTTATGTAACAATAATGTATATTAGGAGTTTGTTGTGTACGTGAGTTTACAGTTATTTATGGAGGAGTGGTTGTAGCCACCTCCTTGTTTATAGGAACAACATTGCCTATATATTTGTAATATCCCGGATGATGATATGTAGTGAAGAATATTATTCTGTGAAATAATATATTGAAGTTCTATAACTGTGTATTCATTGTATAAATCTGTTTGAGAGCTTACAATCATTATATCCAATCATTTAATAACAAGAGAAACATCATGACATGAAATACAAAGAACAGATCTGTCATAAAATATAAGGAAATAACACTAGGGTTTACACCCTTGAACCAAATATTTAGAACAGAGCCATATATTTATATTGATCATAGTCTCAACAACCACATTACATTCAAAAGGTTGTATCAGACCAAATGTATCAAGACAAGGATCTAACCCATATATCAGAGGTCCTAGCTATGCTTTCTTTATTACAAAAATTTTACAGACCCATCCCTTAGACATGATAACATTCCTACAGTCCTCTAATGAGAACCCCAACTCCTAGGGCCTCCTAATATTTTCTACAAAGATTTGCTTTCCTCATACTATATGTCTTCCATCTATGTCTTCCTCGGTATATCTTCCTCCTTGTCTCTTCTTATACTCGAGCACCTCTTCTTATAGAACTAACACCCACCACCATGCCTTTCTTTAGGAGTAGATCAGATGCCAAGTGTCTTATTATGCTCCGAGATCTCCACTTTCTATAATGATGTCTTCCTAGGAATATTCCATGCATGGAATATTATTTCCTTGACCACCAAATCTTCCAGGCTGACATCTTATCCACTCGGCATGCTTAGTTAGGTAAATTTTTTCCTCAGTGCCTCTAGAATGCCTTATATGGATAATTCCTTGGACTCTATGTATTTCACTACACATGCGCACTAGTTTTTCTTAAACCCTTCTTAAACCCTTGTCTTACACATTTTTTCCCACATGCCTTTCTTCCTATTTGTCCCCCGCACTAACGCACCCTTTAGCACTTAGCCAATATTTCAAGGCCCAACATCACCCCACACTAATCTTGTTCTCCATCCTCGAAACATACTACTCCTTTAAATAATAAAGAATGGTGGGACCCAGAAAATTTGAGTAAAGAATGGAAGAATGAAGAATAGAAGAAATGAAAGAATCGAAGATCTTGCTACTACTACAAGAGGAGTGGGAACTCCTTCCTTATTGTTTCCTTCTTTGGTGCCATCTTCTTGTCGGGTTACTAAAACAACCTCTTCCTTGTTCCTCTTCCTTTCTCTGCTCAAATTTGTGGCTTTCCTTCGTGAAAAATCCCTTTACTCCCATGCCCTAGCTACAAAACCCTAACCTAGACAATCCTTCCACAAGATGGCATACCCTTTTGAAACCTTCTTCCCTATGCCTGTGTACTCCTTCCACTTTGTTTTGCAGATCAAATTAGTCACACACCCGATTCTTACTATTTTTACTTCACACAAATATTCTTCACGATGCCCTAGTTCATAAGATATATTCTTTATCACAAACACAAGGTAAATAATAATGTTCCCAACCTTCTACTTATAGCTTTTTCTTCTCTCCCACAATAAATGTTATGCCACCTACAAACTCATGTTGGGGTTAGCACACCGGTTGTATAGACAATATATCAAATCTAAGCATACATGCAAATAAAAGTGGATATTCTACTAGAATAATTATACAAAACAAGAGACATAAATCAACACCAGATTTAACGTGGTTCACCCAATGTGGGCTACATCCACCAAGAAACAAGCCAATCTATTATCCAAATCTTTGACAAGATATACAATGAATATTTACAATCTTCCACACCTCTCAGATGTTCAATATTGTCTTCCTTAAATATTTTTGCCTTCTTCACCAAGAATTCTCTCCCTCACAATTATCTTGTAATTATGATCAATCCTCTTACTCTAAACCCTAGCTTTATGCTTTAAATAGTCATTTAAGACTTTAGGGAACTTAGCCATGCAATTACATTCATTAAATCTATTCTTATGCTAAAAATAGAAATAAAACCCGAGAGTTAATTAAAACCTCGTTACACAGTAATCGACGCCGCTTCTACCCAAGCCGTTGTCGGTTCCAACTTTCCCGACTGATGCGAGTCATGCCATAACCAATGTCGGTTACTTTCATTTTCCCGCAAGTTCAATTGCATACTAAAACATGAGTAATTTAGCTCCATACTCAACAATCTCCCACTTGGAGATTAATTACTACACACTATACCGCATAGCGCTATTCTTGGTTCCTCCTTGGCTTTATTTCTTCCTCCTCGAGCCTCAAACTCGAAGACCAATAGAAGTGGAGTGTAGCTCCAACTTCTCCTTTGCTAAAAACGTTTTTAGCATATCCATGAGGTTCTTACTTGTATGAATCTTTTCCAGATTCAACTGTCCATCCTCCAATACCTTTTGTATGAAGTGATACCTCAACTAAATGTGTTTCATTCTTGAATGAAATGCTGAGTTCTTTGCCAAATGAATTACACTCTGACTATCACTGAACAGTTTACAATTACTTTACTCCTTTCCCAACTCTTCCATGAACCTACTCATCCATATCATCTCCTTTGCTTAGCCTCTGTAGCTGCAACATACTCTGCCTCTGTAGTAGACAAAGCCACAACCTTCTACAATCTTGAAATCCAACTAACTACCATTCCACCTACTGTGAAAATATATCTAGTAGTGCTCCTCCTACCATCTAGATCTCCATCCATATCTGAATCAACATAGCCACGTAATGAAATATCCAAACCTCCATAGCATAACTGCATGCTAGATGTCCCTTTCAAATATCTGAGTATCTATTGGACTACTTTCCAATGCTCTTTACTTGGATTAGCCATATATCTACTCATAACTCCCACTACCTATGTAATGTCTGGTCTTGTACAAACCATAACATACATGAGACTTCCAACTACTGAAGCATATGGCACTCGTGTCATGTATTTTACCTCCTCTTGTGATGAAGGACACTGATCTTTACTCAATTTGAAGTGTCCAGCCATAGGTGTACCAACAGGTTTTGAATTCTACATATTAAACCTTTCCAACACCTTATTAATATAAGCTTCCTGAGACAAATATAATTTCTTATTTTTCCTATCTCTGTGTATTTGCATGCCAAGGATTTTCTTTACAGCTCCTAAATCCTTCATTACAAATGTGTGAGCTAGCTTTCTCTTAAGCTCACCAATGTCCTGCATACTAGATCATGTAATAAGCATATCATCCACATACAATAACAAAATAATATAGCTCCCATTTACAAGTTTCTTTAAATAAACACAATGGTCGATTCACATCTCAAGTAACCATGCTCATGCATAAAACTATCAAATCTCATGTACCATTTCTGGGAGCTTGCTTAAGCCCATATATGCTTTTTTCAACCTACACAGTTCTCCTTACCCTTGAATTCATACCTAAGTGGTGGTGTATATAAATCTCTTCATACAAATCACCATGAAGGAAATCCATCTTCACATCTAGTTGCTCTAAATGTAAATCGTCTATCTGCAACTAAACTCAATACAGTACGAATAGAAGTCATCTTAACAACAGGAGAAAATATTTCACCAAATTCAATACCTACCTTTTGTGCAAATCCCTTTACTACAAGCCTTGCCTTGTACCTTTTTTGTCCACCCTATTCTTCCTTAATTCTATAAACCCACTTGTTCTACAATGTTCTCTTTCCTGCTGGCAATTTAACCAAATCCCAAGTTTTCTTCTATTCCAAAGAGTTCATCTCCTCATCCATGCCATGCTTCTACTAAACGTGAGTTTTATCCTCGCATTGCTTCTTCAAATCTTTCTCGGTTCACCACTATCGCTTAATAATAGATAAAATAGAGAAGGTGAAAATCTTTCTAGAAGTTTACTTACCCTTTGTGACCTTATCACAGAATTTGGGGTACCGAGAGGCTCAATCTGGACCTCTTAGACATTAGTATCAACTACTTTGACAAAGTGACTAACACTGGTCACCTATAACCAACATCGTTCGGATAACCGACACTGATTATGATCCTTGTAACCATTGGCAGCGCTTTATCTCGACCGATGCTGCGTAGGGCCTAACTAACGACATGGTTACTGTGTATTTCTGTAGGTGTTTCTTTAAAACCCGAGAGTTCATTTTCATCAATAAACTTCTCAATTTTCTCATCCTTGGGTACCAAAATTTGATCCCTGTAAATTCTCTTTTCATTCCATTCAACATCACGACTCCTAACAATTTTAGAATTCTCTAAATCCCAAAAATGAAAACCAAAATCACCAAATCCATAACCAATGAAAGTGCACCTCTTGGATTTTGCATCCAATTTTTTTATTTTCTCTATCAACATGCACAAAAGCTTCGAACAAAAATTTAAGAAAAGAGAGATCTACCTCTTTTCCGGTCCATGCTTCCTCCGGTATTCCTCCATCTAGTGAACTTAAAGGGCCAATAATCCTCTATCTGCATCCTCCATACTTGATAATTTCAGTCACAAATTTCTCTACCTTGTATTTGTTCTCTTCATCCATTGTTGTAGCTCCCACTCAATCAAAAACCCTATGTGAGTAAATTTGTCAACACATAAAACCCTAAAAAAAAGCTATGATACTAGTTGTTGGGGTTAGCACACTAGTTGTCACGAGATAATATATCGATCTAAGCATACATGTAAATAAAAGTGGATATTCTACCGTAAGAATTATACAAAATAAGAGACATAAATCAACACCGTTTAACATGGTTCACCTAGTGTGGGCTACGTCCACCAAGAAACAAGCCAATCTATTATCCAAAGCTTTGACAAGATATACAATCTTCCACACCTCTCGGATGTTCATTCTTGTCTTCTTTCAATCTTTTTGCCTTCTTCACCAAGAATTATCTCTCTCATAATTATCTTGTAATTATGATCAATCCTCTTACTCTAAACCCTAGCTTTATGCTTTAAATAGTCGTTTAAGAATTTAGGGAACTTAGCCATGCAATTACATTCATTAAATCTATTCTTATGCTAAAAATAGAAATAAAACCCGAGAGTTAATTAAAACCTTGTTACATAGCTTACCGACATCGGTTCCAACTTGCCTCGACCGATGTCGGTCACACCATAACTCGATTATGGTTATTGTCATTTTCCCACAAGTTCAATTACATACTAAAACATGAGTAATTTAGCTCCATACTCAACACAAACGTACTTTTTGCAATAAAGGTGGATTTTTCCACTAAGTTAACCTTAAGCACTCTTACCCCGTGCCCAATCCTGTGTGAAAAATCCTTACTAACCGAAGATCATTACTCATGTACTTGCAACACCAAGGCACTTCTTCTTTGTCCTTAACCTGATTTTTTCCCTCGCTTACCTCATGTTTTTCATGCACTTCTCATCCTTTATACATGGTCTTTGTAAAGCTATCCTGACACCAAAATTCCTTATGTCCACCTTTTCTACATGCGCTCTTCCACACTACATGCCTTCAATCCGGGCCATCGAAACACAACTACTACCAACTTCCATTTTACTTCACATTACTCCACCCCACACAAAAACATATGTGCGGTCCTCTGCATACACAACCTTTTGAAAATAATAAGTGGCTACCGGTGCATAAGGCGTGTAAAACAACAACACAAAGAGAAAGGAAAAATAATGAGAAAGGGAAACACAAGAAAAGAAATGCATAAAAGGAAATCCTAAGCTAAATGGAAATACTGCCTTATTTATGAACACAAGGAAGACTTATTTATAGTAGGGCTTCAGCCTACTCCCATTGAAATGACCTAGTAATCGTGTTCCATCAAGCGCTTGTAACTAGAAAGCACTTGAATCAAGGATGTATGAGATGATATATGACCCTAACCAATGGAATTTCAGTTTCCTAGGATGGCACAAAAACTTGGAATCATATAACAAAACCATCTCGCCCAACGTCGAATTATTTGTTCTCATATGGTGATCATGCCATGCTTTTTTCATGCCTTTTCAATCTTTTAACTCCATCTAGAAAGTGATATCCTTTCATCCAACTGCATTAACTTCTCCATGCACTCTTGAATTGCTTGTTCATCAGCTAACCCTCATACGTGTGCAATACACATCGATGGTAACATAAATTCAACCGATAAAATAGCCTCCACGCAAAACACTAAATAAAATGATGTGGCTTTGTTTAATCTCTTGAGGTTGTCCCGTATGCCCATACAATGGCTCATACCTTGTCATCCCAATCTGTTATCCCGTAAAATTGACAAAGGAAATTTTTCCGATAACCATACCGAAAATTTTGTTCCGATCCTCGTAAGGATCCTCAAGCGTCGAACGCGTTGCAAATCCCTTTTACGGAAATCTGGTTTTCCGAACTTAGTCATTTTTGGTCTTTTGGCTGGCGCATGGAATTACTATGTAACACCAACTTTTGGTGCGCCCCCTTTAAAACCTTTGGCGCATATTTTCCTATGTCAACAGACCTTTTGGTGCGCCTTGATATGTTGAGTCTTTCCTGCGTGCGCCGAGGCGCATGCGCCTTCGTGTCAACAACACTTTTGTTGCGCCACTTTTCGGTGTGCCAAAGGCACACATATTCTTGTGTCGACATCACTTTCGGTGTGCCAAAGGCGCACATAACTTTGTGTTGTCAGGTGCTTTGGTGCGCCAAGGGGCGCATGCTTCCTTATGTCGACAATGCATTCCATGCGCCACTTGAAAAGTTGGTGGCGCATTTATTACTTCTTCACCTATATATATTTGCGCACCTGCAAATGTCATTATCACCATAGAAATCACATTTTTATATTCTCTCGAACTCACAAAGACACCTTTGTCATTTTCAAACACATAGTGGACCCGTTTGCACGTTTTTCACTATTTATCCGGGTAAGAGGTTCTTATCTCTTTCGTGTGTTTTGCATTTTTTTGGTTCTTTGAATGCTTGTTGGTTTGGTTTTGGAATTGAAATATTGAACTAGCCCCCCTTGCTGTCTTTCCATATTCCTCCCCCTCTTTCCAGATCTGCTGGTAGAGGAAGTTGTTCTGAAAGCATGGTTTAAATCCCTTCTGGTTAAGCCATTTCATTACCCAAATAACCCTGCAAAAAGAGGAAAAGAAAAGAAAAGAGAAGCTAAACCATGTGAAAAACCCCTCTGAGGGTGATTAAAGCTCTAAAAAGACTGTGTTTTCCTTTTTCCCTTTGGCGCATTGGCACGTCCTGCAACATCAAAAACAGTTGCGCCCTTGGCGCATCTGTCACCCCTGCAACATGATTAAAATCTGCACCAATGGCACACCCATCATGCCTGTTACATCATGAACTTTTGTGCCCTCAAGGTGCTTCCTTCACATGCTGCAAGCGCTAGCCTTGCGCCCTCCTTGGCACACCCAAAGATCGGTGCAAAATCAGCATAATTCGTGCTAAGTACAAAGCTTTGAAGGTGCAAGCGCATTCCCCATTACAGCAACATCATGTTGTGTAGACCCTCGCATGTCTTTGCGCTAAGTTGCCTTTGGCGCACGAAAAGTTCTCATTATAAAATTCATACATGCGCCTTTGGCGCACTAATTTTCTATGCAACATGAAAGATACATGCGCCCTTTACAAAATGTACCCTGCAGTATCTATGCGCCATGCGCCTTTGGCGCTGATTTAACCCTTGCAACACCTTTTTTCTGTGCACCTTACCTATTTAGCCCTATAAGCTGCAGCTTTCATGCGCCCCTCGCACCCAGCCTCAAAATCACTAACTCTTTCTTCTGTTAACATTTCAATGGAAGATCAAATGGCTAACACAACCTTTTTGCGTTGGGTCTCGCTTCTTCTTCGTGCAGATCAACAACTAAGCTCAGAAGAACATATGTCAACATCAAGCAAAAGACCTACCAAATCCAAAGGGAAGGCCAAACTTACAGAAGAAGAGATGAAATACAAGTATCAGAGAGTCAGAATGCCCGACTCCCAGGCCGAATGCGACCTAGATATCAGGGACTCAGAGTTGGGTCACATTGATATGGAGGAATTCTGGGTCAGAACTCAGAAGGTAACAAGAAGTCCATGGATGGACAAACTGATAGGCAGTGCCCTACACCTCGCTGGAGGAATCCCAGTCAGCACCGTCGACAATGAATTCATGATGGTGGTCACCCGGTGCTACAACAAGGACACAAGGTGTGTCGTAAATGACAAGGGCGAGGTAGTCATTAACCTCACTGCCCGCCACTTTGAGATAATACTCGGCATCCCTCATCACCGGCACTTCGTGGCCGTCAGCCGAGAGGATTGCATTAAGGCCTGGGACGACAACGAAGATCAGTGCATGCAACTGATGAACGAGGTCTATTTGAAAAATAAAAAGGTGGTGACCCGATGGCCTCAAATCATCCACCGCAGCGACTTCTCAGAGGAGCTCAGTGACACCATCACATTCCTGAGCAGGGTCTTTGGGCTTCCTGATGCCCACTTTTTCCATAAATGGATGCTGCGGTACTTAGAGACCATGAATAAGAATATGCCCGATCAGCGCTTCGAATGGGCAGAGATTATAAGCAACACAATCTCTGAACAGCTTGACAATTTCTTACAACAGAAGATTCTACATGAACTCCTATGTTGTCTATCTTTGTAGCATCGAGAGAGACTTCCTAGCCTCGATGCGAAGTGGGGTTTTGCCTCGTGTCAAAATATATGAGTACTACCTGAATGAGGTCAAGAATAGCATCTCTCAATTCACAAAGATTAACGATGTGTTTTTCTATCACATCATCTACCTGTTGAGGCCAAATATGACTTACGGTCGCACGACCAAGAGCATAGTGGCAGCCACTGAGAAATGGGGGGCCCTGTTCACCCAATTTCCTACGTTCACCTATCTGAGGGCAGCCAACTGACTTCTTGGGAGAGCCACCCGTGACTCGCCGAGGTATCTTTGGGCCCAAGCTGATTTTGTTGGAGCTGTCAAGATAGCTGATTACATATCACGAGAAGTGCCTCAAAAGAAAGAAGGGTGGAACTCCTTTCCCCCTCACAGTGGGCCAATATACATGCCTTACCCACCACAAGGCAAAGGACATGTTCGCAGAGCTAGAGCTGCTTAATTTGAGACATGATTTCCCGGCCAGGCCTACCTTCGACCCAAGGAATTGTCTACCAAGGGTGAAACTCGATCCAATCCATGTCCCTCAGATCGAGGACATCTACATCAACATCATCCATGAGGTTGAGCTTAGGAGAAAGGATCATTCTCACTTAGCCTTGGCAGAAATCATCCAATATGGGGTAGCAATTGTCCCCAAAGGCTTCCAAACTATGGAAGATGAAATAGACCAAGTATATACTAACACGGATGGGGACAATTGGCCTTTTCCAGCCATTGATAGAACTAAGGCACCTCAGACGATTGAGGAGAGGATCAGGGAGACTCTGCGCAGCAGGACAGAGCATTGGTGCCGATGAACGGTTAATCTACCTTGGGGTTGATTTCAAAACCTCCCCATTGGGTAATGCACCTCCCCGATCTAAACAACAGCCTAAAGGCAAGGGCAAAGGCGTAGAAGGTGAATCTAGCACCATTCAAGAAGAAGCCCCTAAGATTCCTCCTTCCGCGGCACCCGAACAGGTAATAACTCTGGTTACGCCAGAGAAAGAAGTAGAAGAGGATATTCCAATAGGCCCATCCACTCAGGATGTCGGCATTGCTACAACAACCGAGGTCCTTTCTGTCCCTTCTTCTTCTCTTCCTTCCCCTCCTCGAGTGACTCAAGTGACCATCCCTTTGGTCATGTCCTCTCCCCCTTCTTCTACTATTCCTCCCGCTTCTTCGTCCATCTTCTCTTCCCTCGCCGATCTTTCCCCCTCCATTTCTTCCCTCATTTCGAGCTCCCTTCCTTCCTATGTCTTCCACAATGTAGTATCCCTTCCTCCCGTGGGCACTTCTTCGGCTATTCTCTCCATGCCACCTCCACGTGTCTCCACGTTTTTCCCCTCTACTACTGCAGCTGCCCCCTTCTCCGTTTCCGGCCCTTCTCCCATAGGTCCAGCCTGGATCTCCCAGCAGCTAAGTCAGCAAAAGAGGAAAGTTCCTATCACTCCGATGGACTTTTCGTAATCCCATCTAAGGGGGCAAAGAAGCGAAGCATGTCACATGCTTCTCTTAAAGTCTTTGTAGGAGAGAGGGTTATGGAGATCGCGTACCCCAATCCCCTCAAGGAGAAAGAGGATCTGTCTCCGACAGATTATACTGTGACCTAGGTCACAATGGGGACATCTTCTAAAAGCCTTCAAGGGGAGGCCCTTTCACTGATTGACGCCCTCTGCAAGAAGCTTGGAGGAGACAAAGGAAGAGAAAAGGTAATTGAAAGAGAAAACAAATATCTGCTCCAAGCCTTACGGAAGATGGGTAGTGCGCCTCCCACACCGCGCGAGACTTCCGAGCTTCTCATCGGAGAAAATTAAGACTTGTATTTGAACATCAACAAGGCAAATAAAGAGCTCCAAGCGTTAGTAGGACCCATATCGAAGAGCTAGAACATGCTGAAGACCGCAACACGAGACCTTCCAACAAATGTTCAACCTTCGGGCAAGATCCGGTCAAGTTCGGTGTCTTTGGCCATCCCAGGGCCCTCAACAAAATCATCTCCACTCTGGATTACCGGGTGGATCAGCTGGAATTTGTCCTAGAAAAGATTGACAAAGTGAAGGAAGAAGCCCTGGACGCGATGCACCAAATGGAACGGATCGTTCTTAACATGTTGCCAGGGTTACTTACTCCTTCCTTCACTTTAAGGAAAGCTGATGAAACCACCCAGATCTTCAAAGAGATCGTTTCTCAAGGGATGGGGCCAGAGGTCACTTTTGACGCAGAGTCTATCAACAACCTGCTGGCCTGCCGAGACTTCATTGGGTTACTCATTGAAGCGGAAAAAGACTATTCCAAACTCCCCGAGAAACTCATAGATGAGCGGGAGACTTGTGAGGCGATTAGTGATCGGCACAAGGATCCTTCCCAGGATCAGCTAGGGCCAATGATCAACAAGTTTATGGAATACCACTCTCAATTCCATATCTCGTCACCTGAGCAACAACAAAAGCAATCCACCCCCTTTCGGCCGCAGGATGACGACGACGAGTAGCTTCTTCTTCTTCTTCTTCTTCTCTCTCTCTCTTCTTGACTTTTTTTTGGGTAATATCTGGAGTATGTTGATACTAATGATGACATCATCCATGTTGCATCATGGGATGATGTCATCCATCAAGTTGTCAAAAGTCAACATGACTTTTAGATATTTTGTAAATATCTTTGTAAATAAGTTGTTGGCTCCTTTTTGCCTTCTTTTCTCTCCTTCTTCTATAAATACCCCAACACTTGTTGTATTGGGGATGGATGAGTGAATATCTTTCGGATGAAAAACAGAAGTGAGGAGAAAAGACTATGAGCTTTTTTAAATGTGAAGGAAAATATTAATACAATATTTAGACTTTGTCTTTGAATACATGTGTTATGTGCATTAGATCTTTCTTACGTCAGATCTGTGTGTTTATCCTGTTGGATCTGCTTCATTTTATTGTCATTTATTCGTCATCAGTATTGCTTTGCTCGTTTATGCAAGTAGGTTTGGCTCTGTTTACTACCAATCCCAAAACATAAACCTTCTGACCTTTCTGCTTTGGAATTCATTTCTTTTCTCCCTTCGGACCTACTCTTTCTTCATCCCCTCTTCTTTTCCTTTCTTTTCGCAGTCGGAAACACCCCTACTGGGATGAGATCCCAAACCCCCGAAGGCAGAATTTGTGAGACTTACATGATTCCTGCTGGTAGAATAGCAATAAACCAGTTTCGCTTTGCTGACTCAAAGAGGGGCTATGCCCTGCACACTGTTGGCTCGTTTATCCATAGATCTGCCCAAGCGATAGATTTTTAGACCAATATTTTTGGTGAATCTATCAGGATCGAATAGATCTATCAGATCTATGATGGTGGTAGGATAGAAAATCAGAAAAATAAGAAAATTGCTGCCTGTTTGCAAATCTGCATATTTTGTCAAAAATCCAAAATTTTGCAAAAGTGACTCAAATTGAAAAATTTTCTTCTGAGATCCATAGATCTGGCCTAGTTGGAGACCTTTAGTTCGCTGAGTTTTTATAAAAATCAGTATTTTGCCATAGATCTGAGTTTTTGACTATTTACCAAAAGTTTGAAACCCTTTGAAAAAGTTAAAATTAGATCCGAGAATCAGCTTGCTAATCTTCTCTGCCATTTTATCCTCAAGTTATTTGTCATTAACCACAATCGGTTTTCAAGAGGATAGTTTTTAAATATTTAAAAAGTACATCTTTGCTGGTTTTTGCCAGAAAAGCTAGAAAATCGAAAGTACATGACCAAAAATAAGTTTGAATCAGCGCTACAAAACCGCAGATCGGAAAGACACGCTGGCAGGTGAACCCTTTACGCGTAGCAGGAGAGCTCATGGAGAAACTGATCCTATTTTCGATTTGCTTCAAAGGCACAATTTCAGCGTAACACCGGCACATTTTTCAACGCTAAGCTCGGCTGACCGGTCATCCAGGAGTGTCTCACCTCCACGAAGAAAAAATCTTTCGCAAGGGGCATCCACATCCCTTTGTAGTGCCTTGCTACTCAGCGGAACCACACTTCCAGCTCATGTTCTTTTTCCGGCTTTTCAAATGGCGGTACCATGGGGAAATGCTATGGGTCCCTTGGCTTTACCACATCCAGTTCACGCACTCCCTCACGGAAACCGAAAGAATTTTCCCAAATTCGATGGGAGTGGAAATCAAAGCATGGATTCCCACATATCTGCATTCATTATGTCATGCAAGATCTGGATGTAACTCACGAGGACGTATCGGTTCACCTTTTACGGAAACTCTACAGGGCCATGTAGGCCGAATGGTTTCAGCATTTTCCGGCTTGGATCTATTACAGTGGGCCACCTTGCGGGATGCTTTTGAAGACAGTGCAAACCTTCGAAAGATGTGTTTGCATTATTATCATGGATCACTCACTGAAGAAGGAGGCAAATGAAACCATGCGCAATTTTATCGCCGAGTTCAATGCATTAATCAATCGTGTCCTTGTTGCCATGCTTCAACGCTGAAAATCAAAAGTGTTTCTTCGTAAACGCTATGAGCTCAAAAGTTAGTTTCTTGCTCCTTCAAGAGTGAGTGGCTACCTTAATCCTCACCAGTGCGCGCCATTCGAATAGAAGATAATTTGATAATATCTCGCGAATTGAAAAAGGAATCATCCAAGCCTAAATCTTCGGGCCCTTCACCCGCTTACTTAAATCGTCCGATCCCTTTCATAAGATGGCGAATGACTTGCTTGCATTAAAGAAGCAGTTGCCCGAGCCTCCCCATTTCTTCATACCGGGATATTCCACGGAGGAATTTCATTCCTAACAATATTTCACAAAGGCCGCTTTACCCTTAACTACTCCACGGTGGCACTTGAGGCTTCTCCACCAACGCCTCCGGTCGAAATCGAAGAAGAAGAGCAAGATATGAAGAACCTTCGTCTCAAGGCGAAGATGATCAAGATGTTGGTGAACCGACTAGCGACTCTACTATCGGGTATATGGAATTTGATGAGGAAGAATCTGATGAAGAGGAGGGTACCCAAGGATATGCAAGTGGACAAATCATACGCTGTTTTACCCGCTCCCAAGGAAAAGAAGTAGAGGTCGCGCCCATGTATACCGGGAGAAGGTCATGTCAAACACGCCTCCAATCATTGCTAAAAGAGGTAATCCTCTTCCTACTCAACTCCCCTGGCAAGTCTTTTACAAGGAAATATTTTCCCCATCTCTCCTCCAAATCAGTCCTCTCATGTTCCTACCAAGACCAAGTAATCCTATTCCACCATCGCAAAGTGAGGACTCATTCCTTTACCAACGCAACCCTTGGCCGCATTTGATATCATAGATCATGCAAAAAGACCAAGATCCAAATGTCTCAAGCCGAGTACCTTCAACCAAATCCCAAATAGCTTATAAGATTGACCAAGTATATTCAAAGTCAAGCTTTATTGTATCTAAGTAGGTTTCCCAAAAGGAATCCTTTCCACTCCTTCTCGAATCTTACATAAATGTTGCCTCAACATCTGCATCAGGCAAGATAGAGCCTTTCTATCTCTCCCTCCTAATCAATGGTCACAAGTTGAGTAATTGCATAATTGATTCCTGGAGCTTCTGATAACGTCATGCCGGCAAAAGTCGCCCATGCTTTGAGCCTCACCCTTACTACTAAGCCTTTTGGCAGATGTTATTCCTTGGAAACCAAGAAGGTGCCATTGATTGGTCAAATCAAAGACGTGTAATTTGCATTTGCGGCGTTCCCAGAGAAAAGGGTAAAGATGACCGTCCTTGTTGCCGACATTCTCGGCAGCATATGGAATTTTTCTCGGGAAGAAGTTTTTGCAAATGAAGTTGGTGGGGAGATTCATATGGACTGGTCTAAAAGCTAGAATCCCCGTCAAAAGGTGTAATGCGAGACTTTGGAGCCGAATCACAAAAGAAGTACTTGGTTACTAGCTCGAGAGACCCCAAAGCTCAAATCCTTTTCGAATCATCGTGGATGGGGAACTATTTCTTGTCTACGAAGGCCAAAAATGGGCGTCCTCGTCTGTGAGGGAGATCTTAATAAAATCTGGACATTGCGGTTTGATGGCAGTGCAACTAGTGGATGTGGCGCCGAGTCTGTCTTGATATCTCCCGAGGAAGAAGTCATTCCTCTCTCTTTTAAGTTACGCTTTTTAACACAAATAATATCATTGAGTATGAATCTTTGCTACTTGGCATGCAAGCCACAAAAGAAAGAGGGATTAAGAATCTGAAAGTGCAAGGTGATGCGGAGCTAGTTGTGAATCAAGTTAAAAGGATTTACCAAGTGAAGAATGAAAGGCTCAGGCATTACCGTAATGCGGTGTGGGACAACATTGAAGAGTTTGATGCTTTTTCAATTGAATCCATTCCAAGAGCCCAAAATGACATGGCCGATTCATTGGCTATTTCAGCATCCCTCATGCTTCCTCACCCAGGTTTGAAAACAAACAAATACACCATTGAGGTGGTTTTCCACCCGAGCGTGCCAGACAATTCTCAGCATTGGCAAGTGTTCAACGATGATAATCAACTCATTGCCTTTCTAGAGAAGGCGGAAAATTTTAAAGAATTGCACTTTGAAGGATCTACTTCCACTTGCCGTGAATCAGTCACCAATCAAGATGATGAATCAAGGGAATGGTGGCATATGTCACCAAAGGAAATAAAATTCCAAAGGGCTTAGTTTCTCTAGAACGGTTGTTCGGCGAGCATGACCGTTTTGTGAAAAATAAAAGGTTAAATGACCACTGACTCATCCCCGAAACCGAACCGCTTAATTTAGGTTCGGAAAGACATCCGTAATTTGTGAACATTGGAAAATGTTGCACGCCGAGGAGAAGCGAGAATTTGTCAAGTTCTTTGAAGAAATATATGGATGTATTGGCATGGTCCTATGCCGATCTAAAGTCTTTTAAGCCAAAGGACGTCCAAAGATGACATCCCATTGAAAGAAGATGTCAAAGCCTTTCACCAAGCGAGAGTAGGCACTATAATCCTAAGATCTCGGTACTATCCAGTGAAATCCAAAAATGCTTGGATGCGAGAATTATCTTTCCTATCCATCACAAGACTTGGGTAGCAAAAAATTGTGCCGGTGCGTAAGAAAATGGCGAGATACGCATATGCGTAGACTTTCACAATTTGAATCAGGCTTCCTTGAAAGATAACTACCCACTTCCTATAATGGATCAAGTTCTGCAAGCAAAGAATCGGATCGAGATGCTATCCATGCTTGATGGTTTTTCAAACAATTATATTGAATTTTTCCTGAAGATCAATTTAAAACAGCATTCACTACTCCCTGGGGTACATTTGCTTACAGCAGGATGCCTTTTGGCCTAACTAATGTTGGCGCCACTTTTCAGTGGGCCATGGACTTTGCATTCAAAGGTATGATGGGGAAGGTCATTTTGGTTTATCTAGATGACTTAACTGTGTTCTCTAAACGACGAAATGACCATTATGATCATTTGGAGCAAGTATTGGCAGTGTGCCGAGAACATGGGATCTCCCTAAACCTAAAAAAGTCTGCTTTTGGAGTCACGAAGGAAAATTGCTAGGGCATGTGGTTAGCAAAGAAGGAACAAAGATAGATACCGAAAGAGTTAAGGCTATTCAAATCCTTACTCTGCCTACAAGCAAGACCGGTGTTCATTCTTTCTTCGGAAAGGTGAACTTTCTCAGGCGTTTTGTTCCTGACTTTGCTGAGAAGACTCATCACATATTGAACATGATGAAGGGGTCACCAACTTTCGATGGAGCGAGGAAGGAAAAGGTCATTTGAAGAAATAAAAGCTTCAGTTGCTCACGCACTCGATCTGGTATGTCCCGATTTCTCCAAGGAATTCATCATGTATAGTTACGCATCTGAGCATACTGTGTCTGCAATCTTGATGCAAAAGAATTCGGAGGATGTTGAATCTCTGATTGCATTCATGAGCTCTCCCCTCAAGCCTCATGAATTAAAAATGTCTCAACTGGAAAAGCATGCCTTCGCCTGTTGTCAAAGCGATGAAAAATTTCAGGTATA
The DNA here is from genome assembly GCA_018340775.1 of Taxus wallichiana var. yunnanensis. Classification (NCBI taxonomy): domain Eukaryota; kingdom Viridiplantae; phylum Streptophyta; class Pinopsida; order Cupressales; family Taxaceae; genus Taxus; species Taxus wallichiana. The sequence continues at coordinate 531,120 of CM031238.1, forward strand.
ACATTCTAAACTCTCACACGGTGGTCTGGTCCCCGACACGGTGGTCAAATCAATTCTAACTCAACAGAGTTAGGAAGCTTGGTGTCACTCAGATTTCACCCTGAAATCTGCGACTACCCTATCCGAAATTTTTCGTACTTTTAAAATAATGGGTCATTTGTTGTTTTTATTGCCTGAAAGTTCTTGTATTGCGTCAAGATAATCCCAAAGAGCCATATTAGCCCTTTTCGCCAAATACCCAGATGCCCAAAATTGTTTTATTCTGTCATCGGGATTTGTCTGCGGGAAATTTGTATTTAATTATTTTGAGCCCCGTATGAGGCTATTTGCGCTCTGTTTTAACTCTATTATGAGCGAATATGTTATTATTCCTATGTGCTTAAGGATTTTAACTTATTTTAAGTTTTGGGCTTTATTCGTAACTTTTGGCAATTTTTCATGTTTTTGTGTGTCCTGCTCTGCTTTTCTCAAAATTTCTCTGAACAATTCCTTTGCCGGGTAAGCCCGATTTTTGGCTTGGAGCAACTGGAAAACATATACGCACATTATGCCCGAGGAAGTCGCCATCGGAGGTCTGGATCACTGGGAAAAAGCGAAGTCGTGCACAGAAAAGCCCCTGCGGGGATGGGCACATTTTTGGAAAACAAAGGATTTAAGCTGCAATGGGAAAAATAGAAGCCGCAGGCAGGGTGGGAATTTTATACCTGCCTGGCAGGGTACTTTTTCCGTGATATAAAATTCACTTAAGCTGCAGTGGGAAAGTTAGAGGTCAAAGAGTGCAAAGGGAATTTATTGCATGCCTTGTAGGGTAAAAATTCCCATGGTGAAATAAAAGAAAAGTGACTTAAGTGAAATCATGGGATTTTATTGCCTTCATGCAGGTAAATAATCCCATTGTCAAAGTCAAATCACTTAAGTGGATCATGGGATTTCCGGGGCTGCCTTGCAGGGTAAAGAATCCCATTGTCAGAAATTCTTAAAAATAGAATTCTATTATGCAAAAAAGTGCGACCCACCTTGGGTGAATAATAATGCATTAAATAAATATTTGTTAATATTTATTCACCCAATTTTGGCACCCAGGCTTGTGGAAAAGTCAACAAAAGCAAAGGGGAATAAATCAATTGGAAATAGAATTCTAAAATTAAATAAATTTAATTTATTTAATGCAACCTTTTGAGAAGGAATTAATACTTTTAAAGTATTAAATGATTATATTAATTCCTATTTTCAAAGTGGCTATGGTCAAAGCACAATCGTGAAGCTTAAGTGAAGTGAAGTGTGGAGGATTAAATTGGATTAATTTAATTTATTGGATGGCTGTCCTTAAACATGCTATTTTTTAAAAGAGAAAAGCATGATTTTTAATTAATTAATTGCCTTTAATTGTTAGGGCAATTATTAATTATAGAATTATGAAGGTTATATAAGCATGGGCAGCCATATGGATTTATTATTCAACACACAGGTAAAGAATTGCAGCAAGGAGAAAAAGTGCGCCCCCATTAGAGGAAGGATTTTGCACAGACAAAGTGCTAACAAAGGCTAAAAGCTTCCAGATTTGGCGCATGCTTTGGAAAAGGTTCATCTTCGTCTGCACAATTGTTTTCACAGGTGTTAAAGGAGCTCAGGTGTTGATTGAAAGGATTCATGCTCTCTTTATGTGCAAATTAGACACCAATTTTTGGGGCAGCAGGCTTGAAAAGTGCAGATTTTTATAATTTAAATTCACTATTCATACCCCGGTGGCCATTTTTGTCTGAATAAATTGCAGGAATTCATTACAGGTGCTTTATAAAAGAAGAGGAGCTTTTATCAATGTCCAATACATTGCATATATCCTCCGAATCTGAAGAATTGTCCAGATCTACACCAGTATTGAAGAATTCCAGTCAAATAAGAAGAAAAAGACATTCGACAAGATAGACAAAGCTATGGCGAAGAAAGATGAAAAAGAAACCTCTTGCTAAATTGATAGACAGATCCAGAGCAGAGAAACTTCACTCATGCGTGTAGATCAAAGCAAGTGAATTATTCAAGTTGCAGCTTTTCCATCCATAGCCCAGTTGCCAAAGTTTGTTATGCAGGTGCAGATCTATATCCAGATCCATATGCAGATCCAGATCCAGATCTCATAGTTGCAAAAGCTTCTGGCACAAAGGCTTCATCCTCTTGTTTTGAATGCAACCCGTGAAGAAGATAGTGCGTGGAAAATTCCTTCCAAGATCCGGTGCATGTGCTCTCATCTTCCAGTTGAAGCTTTCATTGAATTTTCATTCATCCGGAGTGCTTTCCAGAATTTTTAATTGCTCATATGCAATTAAAAATAAGGATGATGAGTTATCTACGGCCAACCTTGCACTGATGCATGTACAACAGAAGAACTGCAAAAGCTTCAAAGGATAAAAGAGAAGACAATGTGAAGGAAAAATTCCAGCTTGCTTCCAATTCCAACTGCTTGCAATTCCAGCTTGTTTCCAGATCCAGCTTGCTTCCAATTCCAACTGCTTGCAATTCCAGCTTGTTTCCAGATCCAGCCGCTTCAAGATCCAACTAATTCTAGCTTGTTTCCAGATCCAGTTTGAATCAGCTGCATGCAGACATGAAAAAAGACAAAGTTAGCTTTCCTCTTCCTTCTTCTTTCCTCCGACAAAGTCAGCTTTCCTCTTCCTTCTTCTTTCCTTCGACAAAGTAATTGAGCGATCAATTCAATTATACAACTTAAGTGATTGGTTTAAAAGCCATTACTTGAAGAAGTCAATTACTTGGAGATAGGTGGCGGACGTGCATAATAGAAGGTTCTATTTTCAGTTGCAAATCATACATGTCACGCAAAGAGGAATTCCAGGAAGGAGATTGCCAGCTGTTTCTTTTTCGACTTCCACATGTGCCGCTCAACTAAAGCTTCCACTTGTAATGCCCCTCTACATTCTATAAGTAGAGGAAGAACCTTCAAGGTTAATCATCGATCGAAATTTGTAAGAAGCAATCTTGTGTTCTAGACTTTGTGCTTGAACCCCGAGAGCCACTTGTTGTCGATGCAGAGGAATACAAAGAAGCGAGTTTCCTAGAGAACTTTGTGTCACGGCGTACTGTGTTTCTTGCTTTAAATCTTAGATCTTTAAGTAAACTTTGTGTTATTTTAGATCTAGATCTAGAGCTGCCTTTGTTTCATAATTCTGTGTGTTCAAATCTATTTGAGTTTCTTCTATGTGCATGTGATTAGCTCTGCAATCTACTAATTAGGATGCACATCTTCCTTACTTCCTCTCTGTAATACCTTGAATTTCTTCTTCTTTCATTCTTCCTTTCTTAAACAGCTGCTTACTTGCTGCAAAACTTCTTAGTTATGGTTCATGAACTAAGTTGTTAAAGTAAAACCCCTGATAGATAGAAACACATTTTTATTGACAAATCTGACACGGGAGCCTCACCGGTTAAATGAGGGAGATTTATCTCATGACTGCCTAGGTTTGATGCTATGCAGAAAATCTAGCCAACAGTTTTTGGCGACTCCTGGGAACAACTATCTTTGCAGATCAAAGCTTATCTTTTGAAGATCAGAGTGTTTTCCATACAAATCTCAACTTGGCTGAACGTGCATTCACCCGATCCGTGAAGGCACAAGGAAGGACTGATCATTTCTTCCGACTGCAGGAGCAATTCAATTTCAATCATCCTCCTCAAGTTAGAAGCCGCAGATCTAGTCTCTCACCAGGAAGGAGAGTGCACACCCATCCAGATCCGGATCATCTTCAGCATAATCCGGCAGCTGGAATTATTCATCAAGTCTACTCTTGGAGAGGACGTGCCCCGTTCATCATGCTGAACCGAAACCCACTTGCCCCTGCAGCGCCTGTTCCATGGGGTGCAGCCTTTGGACCTCTGAATCTGACTCCTCCTATGCATGATCTACCTAAAGGGACGAGAAAGAATTTTCCAAAATTCTTTGGAGATGGAAAGCAAAACCCGGATGATCATTTGGCGGCTTTCTTCATATCCTGTGGAGTGCTTGCAGTCGAACATGAAGATGTATCTGTTCGGCTCTTCATAGAGACTCTGCATGACTTGGCTGGAGAATGGTTCTACCGGCTAGCTCCTGGTACCATAACCAATCAAGCTCTTATGCGGGATGCATTCTGAAAAGATTCAGGCAGTGAAGATTCCAAAGACATTGATTACTCAACTCACTCAGTTGAAGAAGGAGCCACATGAGCACATGCGGGATTTTATTGCAAAATTCCAAAGATTACTGTACAAAATTCCGGCTTCTGCTTCTCTGAATGACGAGAATCAAAAGGTGTTCTTCATCAATGCTTTGCTTCCTGAAGTAAGCTATCAATTGCGAAGAGCACGTCCTGCTGATTTGTTAGCAGCTCAAAACATGGCGGTTGAAATTGAAGATGACCTCATCATGGCTGGAAAGATAAAGAGCAACACTTCTAGAGCTGAAAGTTCATCCTCTGCTACTACATCCGATTCACTATTGCAAAAGTTAGCAAATGAGATGATGCAGATGAAGAAACAAATGGCTCAAATGGCTCAAGGCAACAATACCGCCCCTTTCTAAATTTCAACAACAACCGAACCGCATTGCTTTGGTTCCCAAAGATTAGCAATTGAAGCTGCTCCCAGAAACAACGTGGAGATGAATGAAGAAGACCAGGAAGCTGATGCTGATCAGTTCGAGAATGATGATTTTGTAGCTCCTGCTGGCGACTCCAACATTAATTTCCTAAACTACAAATCTAAACATGACGATGAGAAACTTTATGAAGATGATCATGGTCATGCATATGCATACTTACAAGATCACAAACTCGCCAAGTCAGGCATTAATCGATGAACAAAGAAGGGCAGCCCTTTACCTTATTCCTTGGCTCCTAGAGATAAGAATGTGAGTTCTTCATCTCAACCACGTAAAGTGGCTCGTATCTCGAATCTATTTCTTCTTTTGACATTATTGATCATGCCAAGAAAATACGGTTCAAATGTCGAAGTTGGACACTTGAGAGCCATTCTGAAGCTTGCAATTAAATATGCTAGTCAAATATGTGCAATCACCAGAACAATCCAGTACATCAAAAGGCCTTTTGCCTAAGCCCAAAGATACTCCTCCCCAGAACAACACTGCAGTTGTTATATCCTCACCATCTTCTGAAAGAGTGGAACCATTCTATGTTTCTCTATTGCTTAATGGTTTCAAGTTAAGCAATTACGTTTTAGATTCAGGTGCTTCTGACAATGTCATGTCAGCTAAAGTTGCAGATGCTCTTGGGCTTACCCTGACGAAGACCATAAAAAGTGCTATTCCATGGAGAGACAAGTCCCTTTAATCGGACAAATCAAAGATGCGCAAGCTGTTCTGGCAGCTTTTCCTAACAAGAGATTAAAGATGACAATTCTAGTTGCAGATATTCCTGTCTCCTACGGGATGTTGCTAAGTAGAAACTTCTGCAAAGAGCTGGGAGGAGAAGTAAAGATGGATTGGTCCTGTGCGCACATTCCTATCAAAGGGCTTAACCATAAGCTGGAGCCGGAAAAGAAGTCCAGGTACACGGTTACAAAATCTGAGGATTCTAGATCTCATATTCTTTTTCAGGAATCTGACCGTGGGGTCTATTTCTTGGAAACGAATAAAGATGTTCCAGAGCCAAAAATTCAACCAGAACCAGAGCCAGCAAAAGAAGAAAAGTTTGGACTCTAGAGTTTAAAGGCACATGTTGTTCTTTTGGATCAGGTGTTGGCGCTCTACTAATATCTCCAGATCATGAGGTATTCCCATACTCCCACAAGCTGATGTTCGAGAACACCAATCATACGACAGAGTATGAAGCATTGCTTCTAGGAATGGAGCAAGCTAAGAAGAAAGGAGTAAAACTCCTCAAAGCCCAAGGAGATGCTTTGAACTTCTAATGTAACGCAGTTCGAGGGCAAAGTCAAGTCAAAAGAGATAAGTTTGGCATTACTGAGAGATAAAGTGCTTTCTCGCCACATTTGATTTTGCAGCCTTCTCTATTGACTTCATTCCAATAAATCAAAACTCCAAGGCAGATTCTTTGGCAGTCACAGCTTGTACTATTGAATCCGGATAGACCACCATCCATATTCAGACAAGGAAACTATAAAGTGGAGATGGTCTACCACCCCAGAGTCCCTGAACAAACATCTGCATGTCTGCATGTTGAAGGAGTAATTCACCACCACGAAAAACAGTCAAAGGAAAAGCTGATCCAGGTTATGATGACAGTGCAGTGGAATAGTCCAACCAAAGGGTAACAAAATACCCAAGGGTTTGGAAACTTTCAACAAGCATGATCGGTACCTGAAGAAGAAGAAGGAATATGGTGATAGTTCTTCTTTGGAAATGCAGCAAATAAGTTTGGGAACGGAGCAAGTTGATGCAGACTTACCTGTCACGAAGAGAAGAAAGGATGAGCCACCACCAGATGAAGTTGATAAGGACTTGCCCAGAGTCTTTGACAAGAAGGCCAAAGAAAGGAAGTTCAAGATCAGAGATTGGGTACTCTGGAGGGACAAGAGACATGAACCGAAGGGCATACACGACAAATTTGATCCACTCTGGAAAGGGCCCTTCGTGATCAAAAGAGCTGCAGGAATGGATACTTTCTTCCTTGCCTACCGGGATGGAATTGAGTTACCACTACCTTTCAACGGGCAGCATCTGAAGCTGTTCATCAACTGAAGAAGCAGGGTAAAACCTGTATGTACATAAATAAAACTTTGTTTGTTTTTCCTTGTTTTGTCTTGTTTTGGTGTTGTGTTGTGTTGTGTTTGTTTGCCTGACCCCGTGCCCAAAAGACAAGATACGAAACCAGAGATGTTGGGATCTCATCTTTTCCCTTTGTCATTCTGACAAGAGAAAAAGATGTCCACAGACGGAGCCAACTGGTGTCACTCAGATTTCACCCTGAAATCTGTGACTACCCTATCCGAAATTTTTTCGTACTTTTAAAATAATGGGTCATTTGTTGTTTTTATTGCCTGAAAGTTCTTGTATTGCGTCAAGATAATCCCAAAGAGCCATATTAGCCCTTTTCGCCAAATACCCAGATGCCCAAAATTGTTTTATTCTCATCGGGATTTGTCTGAAAATTTGTATTTAATTATTTTGAGCCCCGTATGAGGCTATTTGCGCTCTGTTTTAACTCTATTATGAGCGAATATGTTATTATTCCTATGTGCCAGAAGGATTTTAACTTATTTTAAGTTTTGGGCTTTATTTGTAACTTTTGGCAATTTTTCGTGTTTTTGTGGTGTCCTCGCTTACGTTTTCAGTAAAATTTCTCTCGAACAATTCCTTTCACGGTAAGCCCGATTTTTGGCCTGGAGCAGCTGGAAAACATATACGCACATTATGCCCGAGGAAGTCGCCATCGGAGGTCCGGATCACTCGGAAAGCGAAGTCGTGCACAGCAAAAGCCCTCTCGAGGATGGGCACATTTTTGGAAAACAAAGGATTTAAGTCGCATGGGAAAAATAGAAGCAGCAGCAGGTGGGAATTTTATACCTGCCTAGCAGGTACTTTTTCCCGTGATATAAAATTCACTTAAGCCAGCAGTGTGGGAAAGTTAGAGGTCGCAGGGGGAATTTATTGCCTTGCTCAGGGGTAAAAATTCCCATGGTGAAATAAAAGAAAAGTGACTTAAGTGAAATCATGGGATTTTATTGCTTGCCTTGCAGGGTAAATAATCCCATTGTCAAAGTCAAATCACTTAAGTGGATCATGGATTTCCGGGGCTGCCTTGCAGGTAAAGAATCCCATTGTCGTAAATTCTTAAAAATAGAATTCTATTATGCAAAAGTCGACCCACCTTGGGTGAATAATAATGCATTAAATAAATATTTGTTAATATTTATTCACCCAATTTTGCACCCGAGATTGTGGAAAAGTCAACAAAAGCAAAGGGGAATAAATCAATTGGAAATAGAATTCTAAAATTAAATAAATTTAATTTATTTAATGCAGCCCCTTTTGAGAAGGAATTAATACTTTTTAAAGTATTAAATGATTATATTAATTCCTATTTTCAGTGGCTATGGTCAAAGCACACTGTGAAGCTTAAGTGAAGTGAAGTGTGGAGGATTAAATTGGATTAATTTAATTTATTGGATGGCTGTCCTTAAACATGCTATTTTTTAAAAGAGAAAAGCATGATTTTTAATTAATTAATTGCCTTTAATTGTTAGGGCAATTATTAATTATAGAATTATGAAGGTTATATAAGCATGGGCAGCCATATGGATTTATTATTCAACACACGTAAAGAATCGCAGCAAGGAGAAAAAGTGCGCCCCCATTAGAGGAAGGATTTTGCATGATAAAGTGCTAACAAAGGCTAAAAGCTTCCGTGATTTGGCGCATGCTTTGGAAAAGGTTCATCTTCGTGCGCACAATTGTTTTCACAGTGTTAAAGGAGCTCAGTGTTGATTGAAAGGATTCATGCTCTCTTTATGTGCAAATTAGACACCAATTTTTGGGGCGCAGTTTGAAAAGTGCAGATTTTTATAATTTAAATTCACTATTCATACCCGTGGCCATTTTTGTCTCAATAAATTGCAGGAATTCATTACAGGTGCTTTATAAAAGAAGAGGAGCTTTTATCAATGTCCAATACATTGCATATATCCTCCGAATCAAGAATTGTCCAGATCTACACCAAGATTGAAGAATTCCATCAAATAAGAAGAAAAAGACATTCGACAAGATAGACAAAGCTATGGCGAAGAAAGATGAAAAAGAAACCTCTTGCTAAATTGATAGACAGATCCAGAGCAGGAGAAACTTCACTCATGCGTGTAGATTGGCGTGTGGAATTATTCAAGTTGCAGCTTTTCCATCCATAGCCCGATTGCCAAAGTTTGTTATGCAGTGCGATCTATATCCGATCCATATGCAGATCCGATCCAGATCTCATAGTTGCAAAAAAGCTTCGCACAAAGGCTTCATCCTCTTGTTTTGAATGCAACCCGTGAAGAAGATAGTGCGTGGAAAATTCCTTCCAAGATCCGGTGCATGTGCTCTCATCTTCCAAATAAGCTTTCATTGAATTTTCATTCACCCTGAGTGCTTTCCAGAATTTTTAATTGCTCATATGCAATTAAAAATAAGGATGATGAGTTATCTACGGCCAACCTTGCACTGATGCATGTACAACAGAAGAACTGCAAAAGCTTCAAAGGATAAAAGAGAAGACAATGTGAAGGAAAAATTCCAGCTTGCTTCCAATTCCAACTGCTTGCAATTCCAGCTTGTTTCCAGATCCACTTGCTTCCAATTCCAACTGCTTGCAATTCCAGCTTGTTTCGATCCAGCCGCTTCAAGATCCAACTAATTCTAGCTTGTTTCCAGATCCAGTTTGAATCAGCTGCATGCAGACATGAAAAAGACAAAGTTAGCTTTCCTCTTCCTTCTTCTTTCCTCCGACAAAGTCAGCTTTCCTCTTCCTTCTTCTTTCCTTCGACAAAGTAATTGAGCGATCAATTCAATTATACAACTTAAGTGATTGGTTTAAAAGCCATTACTTGAAGAAGTCAATTACTTGGAGATAGGTGGCGGACGTGCATAATAGAAGGTTCTATTTTCAGTTGCAAATCATACATGTCACGCAAAGAGGAATTCCAGGAAGGAGATTGCCACTGTTTCTTTTTCGACTTCCACATGTGCCAGTTCAACTAAAGCTTCCAACTTGTAATTGCCCCTCTACATTCTATAAGTAGAGGAAGAACCTTCGGGTTAATCATCGATCAGAATTTGTAAGAAGCAATCTTGTGTTCTAGACTTTGTGCTGAACCCCTGAGAGCCACTTGTTGCAGAGGAATACAAAGAAGCAGGTTTCCGGAGAACTTTGTGTCACGGCGTACTGTGTTTCTTGCTTTAAATCTTAGATCTTTAAGTACACTTTGTGTTATTTTAGATCTAGATCTAGAGCTTCCTTTGTTTCATAATTCGTGTGTTCAAATCTATTTGAGTTTCTTCTATGTGCATATGATTAGCTCTGCAATCTACTAATTAGGATGCACATCTTCCTTACTTCCTCTCTGTAATACCTTGAATTTCTTCTTCTTTCATTCTTCCTTTCTTAAACAAATTGCTTACTTTGCTGCAAAACTTCTTAGTTATGGTTCATGAACTAAGTTGTTAAAGTAAAACCCCGATAGATAGAAACACATTTTTATTGACAAATCCACACGGGAGCCTCACCGGTTAAATGAGGGAGATTTATCTCATGATCGCTTTAGGTTTGATGCTATGCGTAAAATCTAGCCAACAAAGCTTGTGAGGAAATTGGATTGCAAAGGTCCGTGAGTATGACTGGATATTAAACCAACCAAGTGGTAAGGGGCAAGGGGCCTATGTCACCATGGCTGAAAACAAAGATTCGAAAACCCCGATAAAAGGAGTGACTACACCGATGAAGCACAGACCGGCTGGAAACTTTGATTCACCGCCTCTGGTCCTATTTGTTGCAACTAGTGATGAATGGCGAATGCCCGGTGCACCTAACCTAATGCAAAGGAGAAGCGCAGATATAAGGTCGAGCAGCTAAATATGTCATCTGGGATGATGGTTTATATAAATGTGGGATAGATGGCATCTTTTTGTGATGTGTTGACAAACCACAACAGGGGAAAGTTACTCGAAATTTTTCATAATTCAGCCTGTGGAGGTCATTTCTCTTCCTCCGTGACAAAGACATAAGATCATCCGAGCAGTGTACTATTGGCCGACGCTCTTCCAAGATACGGCCACTTGGTGGCAAAGTGTGAACCTTGCCAATAGTTTTTCAAGAAGCCCAAGTTAAGCGCCTTTCCCTAAGGCCGGTTATTGTCAACGAACCATTCGTGCAATGGGGAATTGATTTTATTGGTGACCTCAATCCTAAATCAAGTGCCGACATAGTTATGTCCTTACGAAACATATTACTTCACCAAGTGGGTGGAAGCCATACACACAAGCATGCCACTTCGAGGTGGTTTGCGAATTTCATTAAAGAAAATATCATTGTCAGGTTTGGCGTTCCAAACAAGATTATTGCTGATAATGCTTCTAACTTCTCCTCGCGAGAAGTTATTAGTTTTTGCTATGAATATGGGATAACTTTGGCTCATGCCTCAGATTATTACCCTCAGGGAAATGGTCAGGTGGAATCCAGTAACAAGAACTTGGTGACCATCATACGAAAGTTAGTGAATGAGAATCAACGAATGTGGCACAAGTCTTTGTACGATGCTTTGTGGGCCGATCGTATTACTCCCAAGAGGTCTCTCGGCATGTCACCTTTCCAAGTGTTATATGGCACTGATGCCGAGCTTCCCATTTCTACTGAACTTCCTGCTCTGCGCTTGGCACGAGCTATCGAAGATGAAACTTTCCAAAATTCTCTTGAAAAGAGAATCATGTATCTGACAGAGCTTGAAGAAAAGAGAGTAAGAGTGGTCGACAGGATCACCGAACATCAGAATCAAGTCAAGAGATTATTCGATAAAAAAGCTAAGCAAAAGGATTTCCAAGTGGGAGACCTCATCCTTTTGTGGGACAAGCGAAGAGAGCCAAAGGGCATGCACGGAAAGTTTGATTCCCTGTGGAGAGGGCCCTTCAAGATCAAGCAGCTCAACGGAGAGAATAGTTTCTATCTCTCATATCTGGATGGAACCGAGCTCCCGCTTCCTTATAGCGGGCAACATCTAAAAATTTTCAAGAAGTAGAGCTTGCTCTCTTCTTTGTATAGTTTGCTTTAGTTGTGTGTTTGTTTTCGTCGTGTGTTTTCTTTCGGTTTGTTGTGTGTTTCCTTTGCTCTCCCTTCGGTCGCCCTTGTTTTTGACTCTGTTACCCAATGGATAGGCACATGAGATCTGGGATTCTCTACCCCAAGTTTACTCAGAATAGAGCCCGAAAGAGCAATGTTATCCCGTAAAATTGACAAGGGAAATTTTACCGATAACCATACCGAAAATTTTGTTCCGATCCCTCGTCAGGGATCCCTTGCGTTCGGAACGTTGCAAAATCCCTTTTCTGGGAAATCTGGTTTTCCGAACTTAGTCATTTTTGGTCTTTTGGCTGGGCGCATGGAATTACTATGTAACACCAACTTTTGGTGCACCCCCTTTAAAACCTTTGGCGCATATTTTCCTATGTCAACACACCTTTTGGTGCACCTTGATATGTTGAGTCTTTCCTGTGTGCACCGAGGCGCATGCGCCTTCGTGTCAACAACACTTTTGTTGCGCCACTTTTCGGTGCGCCAAAGGCACACATATTCTTGTGTCGACATCACTTTCGGTGCACCAAAGGCGCACATAACTTCGTGTTGTCAGGTGATTTGGTGCGCCAAGGGCGCATGCTTCCTTATGTCAACAATGCATTCCATGCACCACTTGAAAAGTTGGTGGCGCATTTATTACTTCTTCACCTATATATATTTACGCACCTGCAAATGTCATTATCACCAGAGCAATCACATTTTTTATATTCTCTAAACTCACAAAGACACCCGCCTGTCGTTTTCAAACACATAGTGGACCCGTTTGCACGTTTTTCACTATTTATCCGGGTAAGAGGTTCTTATCTCTTTCGTGTGTTTTACGTTTTTGTTCTTTGAATGCTTGTTGGTTTGGTTTTGGAATTGAAATATTGAACTAGCCCCCCCTTGTCTGTCTTTCCATATTCCTCCCCCTCTTTCCAGATCTGCTGGTAGAGGAAGTTGTTCTGAAAGCATGGTTTAAATCCCTTCTGGTTAAGCCATTTCATTACCCAAATAACCCTGCAAAAAGAGGAAAAGAAAAGAAAAGAGAAGCTAAACCATGTGAAAAACCCCTCTGAGGGTGATTAAAGCTCTAAAAAGACTCTGTTTTCCTTTTTCCCTTTGGCGCATTGGCACGTCCTGCAACATCAAAAATAGTTGCACCTTGGCGCATCTGTCACCCCTGCAACATGATTAAAATCTGCGCCAATGGCGCACCCATCATGCCTGTTACATCATGAAATTTTGTGCCCTCAAGGCGCGCTTCCTTCACATGCTGCAAGCGCTAGCCTTGCGCCCTCCTTGGCGCACCCAGCATCGGTGCAACATCAGCTTAATCCACGCTAAGTACAAAGCTTTGAAGGTGCAAGCGCATTCCCCATTACAGCAACATCATGTTGTGTAGACCCTCAGTGCTGCCGCGCCAAGTTGCCTTTGGCGCACGAAAAGTTCCTGTTACACAAACCATACATGCGCCTTTGGCGCACCAATTTTCTATGCAACATGAAAGATACATGCACCCTTTACAAAATGTATCTGCGCAGTATCTATGCGCCATGCGCCTTTGGCATGATTTAACCCTTACTGAACACCTTTTTTACATGTACCTTACCTATTTAGCCCCCTGTAAGCTGCACCTTTCATGCACCCTACGCCCGAGAATCAAAATCACTAACTCTTTCTTTTGTTAACATTTCAATGGAAGATCAAATGGCTAACACAACCTTTTTGTGTTTTGTCTCGCTTCTTCTTCGTGCGAGATCAACAACTAAGCTCATAAGAACATATGTCAACATCAAGCAAAAGACCTACCAAATCCAAAGGGAAGGCCAAAATTACGAGAAGAAGAGATGAAATACAAGTATCGGAGAGTCGAATGCCCGACTCCCGGTGAATGCGACCTAGATATCGTGGACTCGAGTTGGGTCACATTGATATGGAGGAATTCTCAGGTTAGAACTCGAAGGTAACAAGAATTCCATGGATGGACAAACTGATAGCGAAAGTGCCCTACACCTCATTTGGAGGAATCCCGATCAAGCACCATCGATAATGAATTCATGATGGTGGTCACCCTGCTACAACAAGGACACAAGGTGTGTCGTAAATGATAAGGAGAGGTAGTCATTAACCTCACCGCCCGCCACTTTGAGATAATACTCGCATCCCTCATCACCGCACTTCGTGGCCATCGGCCGAGAGGATTGCATTAAAGCTTGGGACGACAACGAAGATCGGTGCATGCGGCGGTGAACGAGGTATATTTGAAAAATAAAAAGGTAGTGACCCGATGGCCTCAAATCATCCACCGCAGTGACTTCTCAGAGGAGCTCAGTGACACCATCACATTCCTGAGCAGGGTCTTTGGGCTTCCTGATGCCCACTTTTTCCATAAATGGATGCTGCGGTACTTAGAGACCATGAATAAGAATATGCCCGATCAGCGCTTCGAATGGGCAGAGATTATAAGCAGCACAATCTCTGAACAACTTCAACAATTTCTTACAACGGGAAGATTCTACATGAACTCCTATGTTGTCTATGCTTTGCAGCATCAGAGAGAGACTACCCAGGCCTGATGCGAAGTGGGGTTTGGCCTCAGGTCAAAATATATGAGTACTACCCAGAATTGAGGCTGGAGAATAGCATCTCTCAATTCACAAAGATTAACGATGTGTTTTTCTATCACATCATCTACCTGTTGAGGCCAAATATGACTTACGGTCACACGACCAAGAGCATAGTGGCAGCCACTGAGAAATGGGGGGCCCTGTTCACCCAATTTCCTACGTTCACCTATCTGAGGGCAGCCAACTTCTTGGGAGAACCGACCAGACTGCCGAGGTATGCTGGGCCCAAGCTGATTTTGTTGGAGCTGTCAAGACAGCTGATTACATATCACGAGAAGTGCCTCAAAAGAAAGAAGGGTGGAACTCCTTTCCCCCTCACAGTGGGCCGATATACATGCCTTACCCACCACAAGGCAAAGGACATGTTCGCAGAGCTGGAGCTGCTTAATTTGAGACATGATTTCCTGCTAGGCCTACCTTCGACCCAAGGAATTGTTTGCGAGGGAGAAACTCGATCCAATCCACGTCCCTCAGATCGAAGAAATCTACATCGACATCATCCATGAGGTTGAGCTCAGGAGAAAGGATCATTCTCACTTAGCCTTGGCAGAAATCATCCAATATGGGGTAGCAATTGTCCCCAAAGGCTTCCAGACTACGGAAGATGAAATATACCAAGTATATACTAACATAGATGGGGATAATTGGCCTTTTCTAGCCATTGATAGAACTAAGGCACCTCAGACGATTGAGGAGAGGATCAGGGAGACTCTGCGCAGGACAGAGCATTGGTGCCGGATGAACGGGTTAATCTACCTTGGGGTTGATTTCACAACCTCCCCATTGGGTAACGCACCTCCCCGATCTAAACAGCAGCCTAAAGGCAAGGGCAAAGGCGTAGAAGGTGAATCCAGCACCATTCGAGAAGAAGCCCCTGAGAGTCCTCCTTCCACGGCACCCGAACAGGTAATAACTCTGGTTACGCCAGAGAAAGAAGCAGAAGAGGATATTCCAATAGGCCCATCCACTCAGGATGTCGGCATTGCTACAACAACCGAGGTCCTTTCTGTCCCTTCTTCTTCTCTTCCTTCCCCTCCTCGAGTGACTCAAGCGACCATCCCTTTGGTCGTGTCCTCTCCCCCTTCTTCTACTATTCCTCCCGCTTCTTCGTCCATCTTCTCTTCCCTCGCGGATCTTTCCCCCTCCATTTCTTCCCTCATCTCTGAGCTCCCTTCCCTTCCTATGTCTTCCTCAGCTGCAGTATCCCTTCCTCCCATGGGCACTTCTTCGGCTATTCTCTCCATGCCACCTCCACGTGTCTCCACGTTTTTCCCCTCTACTACTACAAATGCTGCCCCTTCTCCATTTCCGGCCCTTCTCCCATAGGTCCACTGGATCTCCCAAGTAGCTAAGTCGAAAAGAGGAAAGTTCCCATCACTCCGATGGACTTTTCTATAATCCCATCTAAGGGGGCAAAGAAGCGAAAAGCCCGTCACACGCTTCTCTCAAACTCTAGCGGAGAGAGGGTTATGGAGATTTCGTACCCCAATCCCCTTAAGGAGAAAGAGGATCTGTCTTTGATAGATTATACTTTGTGACCCAGTCACAATGGGGACATCTTCTAAAAGCCTTCGGGGGAGGCCCTTTCGTAGTTGACGCCCTCTGCAAGAAGCTTCGAAGACAAAGGAAGAGAAAAGGTAATTGAAAGAGAAAAACAAATATCTGCTCCAAGCCTTACAGAAGATGGGTAGTGCGCCTCCCACAACTACCGCCGAGACTTCTGAGCTTCTCAGCCAGGAGAAAATTAATGAGTACGCAAAGATCGGTGAGCAGGGTATGGCCGTTTCCGCTTGGAGGAGCCAAATCCTCAAAGATAGTGAAAAAGTAATCGCCGAGTTCTCTAACTTGTATTTGAACATCAACAAGGCGAATAAAGAGCTCCAAGCGTTAGCAGGACCCATATCGGAAGAGCTGGAACATGCTAGACTGCAGCACGAGACCTTCCAACAAATGTTCAACTGTTCAGTCGAAGATCTGGTCAAGTTCGCGTCTTTGGCCATCCCAGGGCCCTCAACAAAATCATGTCTCCACTGGATTACCGAGTGGATCAGCTGGAATTTGTCCTAGAAAAGATTGACAAAGTGAAGGAAGAATCCCTGGACGCGATGCACCAAATGGAACGGATCGTTCTTAACATGTCACCAGGGTTACTTACTCCTTCCTTCACTTTAAGGAAAGCTGATGAAACCACCCAGATCTTCAAAGAGATCATTTCTCAAGGGATGGGGCCAGAGGTCACTTTTGATGCAGAGTCTATCAACAACCTGCTGGCCTGCCGGGACTTCATTGGGTTACTCATTGAAGCGGAAAAAGACTATTCCAAACTCCCCGAGAAACTCATAGATGAGCGGGAGACTTGTGAGGCGATCAGTGATCGGCACAAGGATCCTTCCCAGGATCAACTAGGGCCAATGATCAACAAGTTTATGGAATACCACTCTCAATTCCATATCTTGTCACACCCGAGCAACAACAAAAGCGGTCCACCCCCTTTCGGCGCGGGATGGATGACGATTTAAAGTAGCTTCTTCTTCTTCTTCTTCTTCTCTCTCTCTCTTCTTCGACTTTCTTTTTGGGAATATCTGGAGTATGTTGATACAAATGATGACATCATCCATGTTGCATCATGGGATGATGTCATCCATCAAGTTGTCAAAAGTCAACATGACTTTTAGATATTTTGTAAATATCTTTGTAAATAAGTTGTTGGCTCCTTTTTGCCTTCTTTTCTCTCCTTCTTCTATAAATACCCCAACACTTGTTGTATTGGGGATGGATGAGTGAATATCTTTCAGATGAAAAATAGAAGTGAGGAGAAAAGACTTTGAGCTTTTTGTAACAGAAGGAAAATATTAATACAATATTTAGACTTTGTGCTGAATACATGTGTTATGTGCATTAGATCTTTCTTACGCGGATCTTTGTGTTTATCTGTTGGATCTGCTTCTTTTTTTATTGTCATTTATTCGTCATCAGTATTGCTTTGCTCATTTATACAAGTAGGTTTAGCTCTGTTTACTACCAATCCCAAAACATAAACCTTCTGACCTTTCTGCTTTGGAATTCATTTCTTTTCTCCCTTCGGACCTGCTCTTTCTTCATCCCCTCTTCTTTTTCTTTCTTTTCGCATTCGGAAACACCCCTACTGGGATGAGATCCCAAACCCCCGAAGGAAGAATTTGTGAGACTTGCACAGATTCCTGCTAGTAGAATAGCAATAAACCAGTTTCACTTTTCTGACTCAAAGAGGGGCCATGCCCCACACTGCTTGTTGGCTCGTTTATCCATAGATCTCGCCCAAGCGGCTGCATTTTCGGACCAACACAATCTTATCTTCCCACATCACGATTTTAGTTAACGTGTGACTCATAATTTTTTTAAATGCTTCAACTTCCATTAGCATGAGGGTGAGATGGGGTAGTTTTATGATGGGCCACCTCGAACCTCCCGCCAAAAAAATCTTGACTATTTCATTCAAAAAAATGTGTACCCCTGTCACTAGTCAAGCTTAAAGGGCATCCATACTTGTTGATTATGTTCTCCCATAAGAATCTAGAAGATTTCACTCTGTAATCCCTTGTAGGCACTACCTCTACCCATCTTATCAAGTAATCAGTGTAAGTTATTATATAGTGCAAACCAGTCCTTCGTGCGACAGTTAAATTGGTCCTACAAAATCAATTTCCCATTTTTCAAATGGTTTTGCACTAGCAATAAGTCTCAAGCACATCTCATATTTTTTTGGCTCTGCTAAAGCACTAGTAATGGTCACAGGCCTTGCAAAATTCAATACAATCCTAGTAGATTCTTTCCCACAAAATCCATGCGAGTAGAATCTTCCACACTAAGGCATTCCCTATGTAGTGCTCTCATGCAATCCCACCATGTGCTTCTTCCATGATTGCAACATGCTCATGTTCTAACACACATCGGTGTAGAACCTCATCACAACCTAACTTGTATAAGTCTCCACTAATTAGCATGTAGGTGTGAACACATATAGCTAAATGTTTCCTTTCTGAAAGCTTTGATTCCTTCTAATACCACACCTATTTTGAGAAACACAATAATATATTCTAAATCGGAGGGTGTGCACCACATCCTAAACAATTTTGTGTTTGGCATAACATACTCAATGCTCTGCGCATCCTCCCTTGAGTCAATTCTTGATAAATGGTTAGGCCCTAAGTTACTCTTTCTTGGTTTCACAACAACTATAAACTCAAATTCTTAAAACAAAAAGACCCATCGGCATATGTGCCCTTACAAACAATATTGTTCACCAAGTACTTCAATGCCATGTGGTTTTTCTAGAATATGAAAGGTGTTACTAGCAGATATTGCCTAAACTTATGCAACACATAGATCATCAAAATGCTTCGCGCTCGGTAGTGGTGTAGTTATACTTTGATGGTGTTAACTTCTGCTTGCAAAGAAAAGGGGTGATCAACAATCCCCTCACCAAGTTGTGTTAGCACTGCTGCAATATCTATTCTTGAGGCATCAACATGTACATAGAAAGGTTTATCCGAAGAGGGAAACCATAATATGGGTGCAATGATAAGTCTATCTTTAAAAGTGTCAAATGTCATCTATTGTGCCTCTTTTTAGTGAAAGGCACTCTTTTGTTTTAGTATCTTCTCTAATGTCATGGTGATTTTAGCATACCCCTTGATAAAATTCCCGTAGTAACCTATATGACCAAGGAATCCTCACTCTGCGCTCACCGTGGTAGGCTCCCCAATCCTACAATAATGATAACTTTGGCGGGATCCACTAACAAGTATTTGTTACATATAATATAGCCCGACAGGGTTCCAAATGGAGTAGAAAAACACATTTCTTAATGTTGAGGATATCCTTAACTATCGACATCTCTCAAACATTAGTCTCAAATTGTCACAATGGTATTTCACTAGTCCATACACCATCCAGTCATCAAGGTAGACCTGAAGGAACTTATGGATAAAATCTTGAAATGCCTAGACCACTATGCGTAAAAACACAATAGGTGTGTTCTTTAGTCCAAAAGGCATGACCAGTATAGGAAAAAATTCCCCATTTAGTGGTGAAAGTTTTATTCTCTTGGTCTTCTTTAGAAATTCTAACTTGATGGTATCCTGAGAATCCATTCATGAAGGAATATATTTCACACCCAACCACTCCTTCTAGAATCTCTTTAGTAAAAGGGGTTGGAAAAGGATCAATTACACATACCACATTTAAGTCCCTGTAGTCAACACAGATCCTTATCCTTCCATCCTTTTTAATGTTGATGACCATGGGGATTACCCATTCTGATTCCTCCACAACTTCAATGATTCTTGAAGCGATCATCTTGTTTATCTCCTCCTTGACCTTGACGTGAAGATTCAGATTCATTTGATAAGGCCTCTTCCAAATTGGGTGTACACCCTCCTTTAACTTTATTTTCATTTCTCCCAAGGAATGGTGGATTCCTTTAAGCTCATGGTATCCATGCAAAAATAATTCTGAAACTCGTGTAGTAGATCAATGATCTTTGAAACCTCCTTCTCTAACCAATAATCTCCAATAGTGGCCTCCTTAGGTTCTATTTTTGAACCAATGTTAACCTTATTTGTTTTGAGGGGTTCATGGTAGGTGCGTGCTTTCTCATCAACACTATCAATAACTTCACGTGTACCTTTAGTATGGTTAACATCCAAACTCTCCATCTCTTTGCCATCTATCACATAAACCATCTTTCCCTTTTCTTTCTTCATACACGAGAGCTCAAGCTATATCTCTTCGATTCTTACTCATCAATGCACGGCTCTAAGCTAGGTTTACCCAATAACTCCAATAGTCTATCTTCAGCCATGAAACTATCTCCCATCGTTAGGTGCTTAACAACCTACACCACCTAATCCACCGATGGTTTAGTACTTTGATACTCAAAATATTGGAGGTCACCATCAAATCCTATTAATTCCTATCGATGGTGCATCTTGGAGTGAATATACCACGCATGCACACAACATTGTAAGGTGGAATACAACTTAGGCACACATAAAGAAGGTGGTAAGGCCTCTACAAATTCCATCCATGTTTTCTCACATGCATGGACGTGAGATGAGGTGGGTTCTCTCCCATGGTAGTATTGTATTGTAGTGGGTGCATTACTTTGGGAGAACCTAATAGAGAATGCAATTCTTACCTCACACCACTAAAGAAGGCTATCGCAATGTGTCACCCACCAACTCATGCGATCCCAAGCAAGTTATAGTTGAGCATCCCTCTTCTTTCGATCTCATTTTTCCATTGAGCTTCCATTTTCTCGTAAGAAAACATCGTGGTTGGCTCCTCCGAATAAATCGACAACTTCTTCCCTTCCAGGCGCTTGACTAAGTGCGCCTTTTTACCCTTATCACATAGCCTCTCGGTTTATCCTAATTAACTCATAAGTCCCATGCGCCCAATTTTCACATGCCACACTAGTTGTATCACTCATGGACTGAGCATCTTCAAACTAAATAACTCCCTCTGTAGGATTAATAACCTCGGGGTCCACAGTCGAGCATACATAGATCCTATCAAGAACTTCTTCTCCCAAGGGCTCAATATAGGGCATTGACTTCCCATTGGTCAAGGGGATGATAACCCATTCTTCCTTGTTTTCAAAACTTATGTATCCCTTGTTGAACCATAGGTCAACATTATTCTTATAACACTAGGGGCACCCAAGTAACGCTGGAAATTTTTCTACCTTGGCTAGTGCCAAGACTTTGAAATCCCAGTGAAATTTGTCCCTTGGATAGTGATAAAAACATCGTTCAAAACACCAATGGGCATTGCATTTGTCTTGTTAGCCATATACAACACATTTAAATATGGCTATAATGGGGCCTTTCTATTTGATGTCATGCATCTATAGTGAGAACATTAAATTCCGCACCCATGCCAATCAAAATATTTCTCGAAGCCATCCATCAACAACATCATTCAAGGTAATCTCCTTATCATAATCAAGACTATGGGGAAGAAGGTTTACATGCCGAACCTACCTCTCATGCCCATCTCCAACGTGCAATACCTTATCCTATAACCAATCTCCTAACAAGGGGATGGTATTCTCTTGCCTCAACATCTTGATACTTCTCTAACCTCATCAAGATCCTTCTCGCAGAGCCTCAACATTCTTCCTTTTCTCTAACTATCTTGAATGTTATTTTAGACACTGGATCTCTCCACGAAGGATTTGAATCACATATATGGTTTCTTGATACAATTCCTTCGATGAGTAGGGTCCAGATACTTTCCATACACCACCTCTTCTCTAATAACCAATGGTATCTACCTTGGTACTTCCTAGCGTGCACAACCTCGGCTTGCGTTGTAACTAGTACAAGATCTAGCTCCAACTCACACATCACCGTGACATCCATTGTGAATCAACCTTCCTCATGCTTACCATCCTGACACCTTTGTCTTTCCGGTTCATTGGCTCATATGTTTAAATAGCTCTAGACACTCCTCATACTTATGTTTTTTTCCACACCAAGAGCATTATAACAGGTCTAGGAATTCGCACTTATAGTGCTCTGTAGACCCACAATTGTAACAAGTTCCCAGTGAGAAATAACTTCTCCTCCACCATAGTTTCCATGACCATGAAATCCTCCTCGAAACCTATTCACATGACCTTTCATTTGTGTTCATAGTGATGACCATCATCCTTAGAATTTTTGCAAGGCTGGTTTGGCACACACCATTATTAATGAAATCATGTATCTGGTCAATCAATCTACAATCCTTGTGTCGTGAGTAGTAGATGTGTAAATCTTGCATTAGAAAGACACATTCTTATGAATTATGTGATGTAGTAGTAGACATCTACTTCCATCATGATCTCCATGGAAAATTACGGTCCATCATCATGACACATACCGATCTCCTAGGGAAACTGTCCTTTATAAGCCCCTCTACCTCCTAATCAGTGCACCATAGACTACTGTGAGTCTCATGCACCAAGTTCACGAGATAGATTCTCTAGCTACTTCTCCATTGCAGAAATACTGAGCCTCAAGGAAGGGGATAACATTGGTATCCACACTTTCGACATCCTCGCATGTAGGGCAACCTTCAGGCCTCACGTGGGTCAGCAGAAAGTCTTGTGTGAAAGTGCTCTCCTAAACGGTGTTATCAATCCTCTAATAAACCACTAAGAATGTTGAAAGGGGTGAATATCATAGGATAGATTTGATAAGAGAGTATTGAAACGTGCATTTTACTCCCACACACTTTATAACATTCCTTGTTGAATCTCGTTAAGTGCGTTCATGCTCTTCTATTCAAATCTAGGGATATGAAATTCAGCCAGAAATTATTCCATAGCACGGTGTAATATAAAACTGTCTAATGGGGTCATACTTCTAACTGTACCAACTATGTGCTTGTCCTTACAATTTCGTTATAAATCGACTTGCCTTCCGCCGGGGTAGTGATCCCCTTCAAGCACCATAGTAGTTTACACTTATGTACATGCTTTACAACATCCTCAACACCTTTGTATTCGGTAGGTGTAAAGATGTATCAAAAATACTTCTTTGAGGTGGTTGATACTTTGTCCTCTCATCCATAACCTTTATTTCCTCTAGTATTTCCTCAACCACCAAATTCACTAGATCCATCGGTCTTATCCCTTCTAACCCATAAGATCCTCTATATATACCAATTCCATTAGATCCTCCAGCTCCTATACCACCAGATCCACCTCTTGTAGCTAGTAATGGACCTGAAGTGGTCGCACCTAGCATTCCTAATGTCCCAATGAGATGCGTACCAATAGTTTGTGATATTGCACCACTACTAGATGTGTGTCCCACGCTACTCCCAAATGTAACACCCAAGCTTTGTGTAACCATACTTTGTCCAAACGTCATTCTAGACAATATTCCTCCAAACACAAGAATTGATTATGCAACCATAAATGTACCAAATAAAAAGTTATATCTCCTAGGTGCAGATCAGTCACTCCCACCAATACCAACTAGGTTAGCAATACTTATCTCTTGATTTAAAAGACTAAGTGCCATGGGTTGGTCACTAGGTGGATTTTGATGTGCGATGAAGGATCTCTTTTCTCAAGCGATGAACTCTCATCGGAAGTGGAAGGGGTCTCTCGGGCTTGCTAAGATGGGGTAGCCCAAACTTCTCGGAGCTCCATGTCCTCCATGTGAAACTCAATTCCTTCCCACAATGTCTTCCTCCATAAATACATCACTCCCACAACCTCACATTGTTTATCCAACTCCCTTTCACGCGCTTCACTATACTTGAGTTGTCTCTCCTCTCTTTATTTTTAGTCACACTGTGTGACATCTTCCTCCAGCTTTTCTTCCTCACCCAAAGACTTAGAGAATCTTAGCTGACCATAGGAAATGCTTCCAAACTTAGGGTAATGATCAATATATTCATAGCTAAATGGATAACACACAAACGATCCTCTAGGATCCCTTAAGAACTCAAACTTAGCAACCTTAGGACAAGAATACGTAGAAATAACATATTCCAAGGTATAATTGGTCAGCACTCTTTTCCACCAATGATAAAAAAATGGGTCTAAGTCACATCAACATCTTGCAGCCTTTGATACTCCTCTTGGGTCCAAACGCAACATATATAGTACTGTTTGATCTAGATGCATACGCAGAAAATACATTCATACAACTCTACTAGAAAGAAGTAAAGGGTCTCATACAACTCATGATATAGGTGTTCTTATACCCATTTACATGCATCAAACTTAGGTCCAATACTAAATCTATAAGAAAAATCATCCTCTCAGGCTCTTAAACCATGCTTCGACATTGTCTAAGGTCAAACACTTTGTCATCACGCATCATTCTCATAACTTCAAAAAGAGGTCCCGGCAATGTAGAACCAAGATGTAGTCATTTTTACCCATCTACTAACTTCTAACCCCATGTGCACTAACCTATCACCCAACGGGTGCTAGGAGCTCACCCAAGGCACACGTGGGCACCGAGCCCCTCCTTTATGTGAGAATTGTGAGAAGATCTTTCCATTGTTAGAGGATTAGTTGCAGAGAAGTGAATATTCATGTAAAAGCACAACATGAGCTATCATATCCTTATACCCAAACATTTAATAACAAGAGAAACATCATGACATGAAATACAAAGAATAGATCTATCATAAAATATAAGGAAGTAACACTAGATTTTGCACCTGAACCAGATATTCAGAACAAAGCCATATATTTATATTGATCATAGTCTCAGTAACCACATTACATTCAAAAGGGTCATATCAGACCAAATGTATCAAGACATGGATCTAACCCATATATCAGAGGTCCTAGCTATGATTTCTTTATTACAAAAATTTTACAAACCCATCCCTTAGACATGATAACATTCCTACAGTCCTCTAATGAGAACCCCAACTCCTAGGGCCTCCTAATATTTTCTGCATAGCTTTGCTTTCCTCATACTATATGTCTTTCATCTATGTCTTCCTTAGTATCTCTTCCTTGGTATATATTCCTCATTATCTCTTCTTGTACCTAAGCACCTCTTCTTATAGCACCAACACCCACCACCATGCCTTTCTTCAAGAGTAGATCGGATGCCAAGTGTCAATGTGGTCCTCCAATGGTGCATGTTTATTCTACTCTGAGCTCTCCACTTTCTGCAATGATGTCTTCCTAGGAATATTCCATGTGTGGAATATTATTTCCTTGACCACCAAGTCTTCCAGGATGGCACCTTATCCACTCGGCATGCCTAGTCGGGTCACGTTTTCCTTAGGTACCTCCAGAATGTTGAATATGGCTAAGTTTTTGGATCTTGTGTATTGCCTTGTGCACGCGCGTCCTAGTTTCTCCTAAACCCTTATTAAACCATTGTCATGCACCCTTCTTCCTATTGGTCCCACATACTCACGTGCCCTTTGGTACTTAGCCAATATTTAGAGGCACAACAATCATAGTTGTCCTTACATCGCTACCATGAGAATAAAATAGAAAAATTGGTTGGCCATTATCTTTTAATTCCTATGTTAGTGTCGAATTGTGACAACACACCTGTCACATGGTGAAACTAACTAATTTTTTCAATTTTATGTTATAGGGGAAGCTTGATCTTTTTCTTGCACAAGAGGTAGAGTTTTCCCAAGATGCATAGTGCTCTCTTCTAAAACTCTTAATGCATGTAAATCCTACGTTGTGGTATTGATATTTTGAAGAATATTTTGCTCCTCCCTTGTAACATATACTGATGAAAAAATTAATGGATCAACATCTATCTTGGATCCATCTTATGCTCCTTGATTATCATTTTCAATGTATTATTATTTCTATTTAATAATAACAGTTTTTCCTTCAAATGTGCATCAAATACAACTACTTATTTCTTTAAATTTTCATATTTTATATCACCACTTCTCCCTTAGGGTATTACTTAAATATTTAATTTAAAGGCCTATCCTAAGTTTTCTCCACCCCATTATATTTCATCCATGGTTAATTAAACATTAACCATGTAATTCTATCTTCTACATTTATTTCAACTACTTATCTACCCCATATCAATTTCCAACCTCCCGTATCATTTTTATCCATCCATCCCACCTATTTCTCCTCTCCTAAAACCATGCAGTGGGATTTTCCCATATTTGAGTCGGAGGGATAATATTCTTATCCTTCCAATTCATTTCCTTTTCACCACTTTGGGAGTCTTGTTCCTGATCGGCACCATTTTTCTCGATCGATTTTTTTTCGAGCAGATTTTATGGCACATCGATTTTATCTCGGTCGGTGCCGATTATAAATTTATGACTTGAGATCCTCTCTGGTTAGATTCAAAAGAGCTTGGTTTCCTAGAGATTACTTTTGTCTAGTGATTAAAGAGATTATCAGAGAAAGTGAGTTTTGTGCGTTTAATCCTGAGAGAGTGTCTTGTTACTCTGTCACGTGTCTACTGAGCTCTTGTGGGTCTCCACAGCTACCCTGGTCATCATCATCATCAATCAAGCATTTTTCAGGTATTCCTCTTTGTTAGTTTTACGTAATTTCCTTTCGATCAACACCGATCCAGTCGGTCAAATCTGATTAGTCTTTAATCAACGCCGGTTTATCCAAATCGGCACTGGATCGGGCCTTTCTTTGGTTTCTGGGTTAGAATCCATCAATTTCTACCTCGGATCCCCTTTTTCCATCTTCAATCTCTACTTTCTGATCAATCTTCAGTAATCTGGTCTTACATCTAATCCATTTTGCTTAGTTTTCTTTCTTCTTTTACTTTACGGCCTTTTACTATCTTGTGTGTCCAATCGATCGTTGATCACTTTGCACTGATCGATGCCGACCCAAACAATCGATGCGATCGATCATTTCGATCGATGCCAACCAAAAAAATTGATGCCGATCACTTTATCGATCGATCGCCGACCGATCTGTAGAAAAGGTATAGAATTCAGGTAACACAATTTCAGCTTTGTTTTTACAGTTTCTACTTTCTTTCGTTTTTTTTGGTTTTTTTTTATTACTTGTCTATTTTTTTAATCAGAAAACCTAAATATTTTCTTACATATTTTATCATGTATGTCTTTATTCTTGATTGAAAATGTGAACTGACATCCACCGAGGAAGCTCATTGCTTCCCGGACCCACTTTCTGGGTAGTTCACCCATATATCATCTAACGTCATCTTTTTTTACCAAGGATTTGTGCATCATGCAGGTTTCTTGGATCTACTTTGTAGGATTGTTCATGTGTGCCCCCATCTTGTCTCCATCGGCATTCTTTCCATCTACGTCTTTGATCTTATCCAATCTATCAGGTATCGATTTCATTTGAGTTTTTCAGGGTTTTTGTGTTTAGTTTGGTGCATTAACTTGGATAGGTAACAAGCACGCGAAAATTCTTGATCTACATTCTGGCATGCCCGGTGGGACCCACCAAAGTCCCTTATTGGTAAGTTCATTTCTTTTCTAGTTTTGAGCTTTTGTTCTTTTTCTTCATTGATTTTCATCAGTTTTCTCTTAAGCATTCCTTTCATTTTTGGTTTTGGTTTGTTTCTTTCATTTCTATAATTTGTAAAATCAAAAGGTTTCTTTTTGCAAATATCTAGATTCCATTTCTATTTCTAAAATTAGTAAATTCTTTCATTTGATTTCAAAGTTGCATTTTGATTCATCTCTTTGTGTAAAATTGTCATTTCTTGAAAGTTTCTAGTTTCTTAAAATAGAAATTTCTCTTTCCACTAGTATCTTGTTGGATTTGTTTGTTTGTGTGTTTGCTTAACCTTGTCTTGTGGAGTGGTTTTCTTGTTCATGGGATTGTTTGAGGGAAGAGCTCAACAACACTTTTTGAAGTCCACACACCTTGGAGAGCTAAATCTACAGGTATTTCTCTTTTGCGGTGTTTTCTCCTTTTTAAGAACTTAAAAAGAACTTGTTTGTTTGTTTTTATCACACTCAAACACTTCGGTTTTGGTGCTTAAAAATAATTAATCGCATTGGGAAAGAACTTGTTTGACTTGTCTTCATTGAAATCAAACACTTTGGTTTTAGTGCTTAAAAGAACATTTTCTTTTCATTTCTATTTGTATGTTCTTCATCTAGTTTTCTAAATAGGTTGGAAAATTGATCAAAATCGGTAGTGACACTATTTGATTTTTATTTTCACCCTTGCACACAAAGCCAAAATCACTAGGTATAAAGCATTTAAACAAAAAACTCCTTCCTGGCCTCACCTACTTGGAAGTGACATCCAAGAGGAAGAGCCTACGCGGTACTCGGGCCATGCTATAAATTCACGGAAGTTCTGGTATATATTGGCAAAGCACCCGACTCCCTTATCACGCGGTGTGTGTGTGAAGTGCGGGGGTAGGCCCCTATATCAAGCCACATACCAGTCTTTTACTGAAGTGCCTTCGGGACTCCTCACCAAAACATTCCCCAAACCATCCTTAGTTTGGCCAATTGAGTAGTCCCCATTCTAAAAAGCCTTCCCAAACATTTTCTTTCTTAAAAGGCATGAAAATTTAAAAGAGATAATCACCTACACTGCTTGAATTATCTATGCATTAGTTAGGTTAATCTCTTTACTGTGTTTTTGCTTGTTTATGATGGTCATCACCCAGTCACAATCTAGAAAAATGGCTCAACTGGCCTCTTCTTCATCTGAGACCACCACTAATGTGGATGTTTCGCACCCCTCGGGTCTTCTTCGGGACCACTATTAGTTGGTTCCCCATCTTGGTCATATAATCCTTTCTATCATCCTAAAGTGATCCCATCATGACCAGCTTCCCCCAGTCCTTCAGAGGTGTCATCTGCTTCTGATATAGAGTATGTTCCTCATGGAGATCCTAAATTTTAGGCACTCCTTGACCACAACCCGGTAGCCCTTATGGACTACTTAGTGCATAAATCTACTCACATATCTGATCAGGGACCACCGATCCAGCAAGTTTATGATTATTCTCATGAGCCATCCCAGGCTTTTATAGAGCAGTTAGCATGCTTTTTCTCACCTCGAACCATGAAAGAAGGTGGCACATCTATGCCTCCTTTTTCTCTTCCATGACCATGTCGACTGGTTCTCAAATGACCTTGCTACCTATCCCTAGTGCCACGGCTACCTCGGCTACCCCACCTACTTTTGAGAGGCCCTCTTCTTCAGCTATGATGAGTGCATCCACACTCCCACAAATTGTTGTTAATTCTTCTATGTCATCTATTGCATCTCAGGGTCAGTATCTCTCTGTGAACCAACCCCCTCCTACGAGTCAGTCGGTTCCTCCTTCTCATCCTCTAGTTGGTCTTTCTTCTAATGCTCCAGTGATAGTGACCTTTACCCATCCTTTGGCATCGGCACCCCTAATAACCAATCCGGTAGTCAAAAGCCTCATTCAGAGTTTGTTTCCCACCATATCAAATCAAATCAACACCCACATTCCTCAATCCATTCCGATTCAGTCGGCAAGTGTAGGAACCCACCAATCACAGGCTCCATCTTTCATTCACCACCTTTCTCTCAACCACTTGTCATCTCACAGCCTGTATTTATACTCAGGCTCCTTCACAACAAATACCTCACTGGGTCACCCAGAATGCCTGGTTATTCCTCTTATCATCCTGTTAATCAGCAGATGAATCCCCCATTAACGCCTCAGTAGAACATACCATTTACTTCTTATATGGACATACCAACATGCCCCCTCCTCAATCTGACATCGTCCAACTTCTTTTCAAGAAAATCATAGACCTAGAAGCCTCCACCAAAGGGGCTCACCCTTCATACTCTTTTGAAGAAGTATGTAATGAACCGATTCATCCATCAGTGGCTTTTAAGCCTTATCCTCCCCAATGGGAACTTCCTAAGTTCTCAAAATTTCATAGTCGGGAGGATCCTCAACAACACCTGTGAGCATTCAAGCATGCTTGCTACCTTATAGTCTAGGATCAGGAGCTTATGCTCCATACCTTTCCTATGTCTTTAGCAGGGCCCGCTTTAGACTAGTACAATAACATACCCCAACACTCTTTATTTTCTTTCTCTCAATTAGCTCAGATGTTTGTTGAAAACTTCTCAATAAACATCACACATAAGATCTCGATTACAGATCTTTATAACATTCATCAATTCGATGATGAGTCTATTGCAGACTTTGTCACTCGTTGGAGAGGAATAATAAATCAATTGTCTTTCTCCCTCCCTCAATCTCAACAAATCGAGTTGTTTACTCGATCTTGCGCCAATCATATTTCTTCCACTTTAAGGATTCAAACCTTTCATACATTTGAAGAAGCCTTTACGATGGCACACGCAAACTTGAGTCTCGTGCCATTGAACAAGGAAGCTAAAACTTCATTCTAAGTCTAAACCAGATTTTTCTCGGTTTACAAAATCAAACCCTTCCACTTCTAACAAAGACAAGAATCAGGGGTCCACCAATGCTATCATATTAAAAACATCACGAGATGATAACACTTCTAATCAAACACCTCGAGAGACTCTTCATCTTCTCGAAAAGGACCTCGTCATCTCGATCTTTTACTTCATTGGGGGAATCATATGCTTCTATCTTAGAAAAAATGTTGGAAGTTCACATGATCGAACTTCCCCTATTAGAAATTTTGATGAGAGCCAAGAATGACCATTTTGGTATCGTGAAAATGACTTTTTCATTATCATAGAAGCAAAGGCCATGACATTGAATGATGTCAGACCTTCAAAAATCTTGTCCAAAAATTCATTGATAAAGGTGAGCTCATTCTAGGATAACCCAAATGCTCCCCCAAATCAAGCGCTTGATGTTTTTAAATAGCCTTTTCCAAATCATTCCCGAACAATGATGCTTCAGGGTCTCAAAAACCAAACACTCATACTATCAACTTCATTTCTACTAATGGTTCTTCTTCTAATTCTTGAATCATCCACAAACATGTCATTGAATCGGAACTCTCCTCTCCACTCCTTCAAATTCTGAGATTCCACCATCCTCAGATGGTCCATCTTCGAGTCTTCCTTTATTAGAAATAGAGTCATCTCCCTCTGCCTCCATCTGATCTTCCACCTATACCTGAGACAGTGTCATCTTCATCTGTCTCATCATCAGATATTCTTTTGGTGCTTGAGTCATTTACATCCCTTCAAATTCCCACTACGGATACTTCTACTTCTATCACTCCCATTTTTTCCATGACCATGCCTTTGGTTAACGTACCCATAGTTATACCAACTTCTATGCCTTCGGAAGCATCCTCGATCTTAACCCTTCCTGTCACTTTTCCTACAGTAATTACACCCACAATTACTACATCTAAAGTACCCTCCTCACAAGAGACAGCTTCTTCATTACCTATCTCTTCCACCATCAGTGCTTCCTTGCCTATTAAGGAAACATCTAAAGAGATAGCATCGACACCTATACTTCTGACTCCTGGACTCAGACATAAACAATTGGAGTTTAAGCCTAGGGTTACATCATCGGTATCATCTCCTTTACTTCCTCCAAAATGGTTACAATCACCTTATGCGGTCGAAGTTGTCACCATCCTGAAAAGGAAAACCAATATTTCGGACCATCAAAACTCTTGGTGCTTTCCCTCAAAAATCCCTCTCTGCACCTCATAAAAGATTGGATTTATCCACTGAAAAGGTGTCTTCTTCTACAACACCATCTTCACGGTGCCTCATAAAGTGGATTTACCTACTGGAAAGGTGTCACCTCTTTTATCAGAACCATCATCTTCATCACCAAAAACCAAGGCACCCTTTGTGCCTCCTATCAAATCTATTTTGGGAGCTCCTCCCCCATCTAAATCAGTCTTATCTAAATCATCATCTATTTTGGCCAAGCAGCCTTCTTCATCTCAAAGACTAAAACACTTGTCACATCTTCGTCATCTTCAAAATCTATCTTAGGAGCTCCTCCTCCACTAAAATCAATCTTGCCTCACTTGCTTCCATCTCAAGCACCTAAGGCTACTTCTCCCAATGTCCAGAAAAGCAAAAATAGTCCTAAAAAGACTATCAAACCAGATATGTAGGTTCTTTTACCTCGGTAGTCTATTAAGGCTAAAGAGGTGCCTTCTTCACCTCTGTCCTCATCTTCATCTACCGATTCTATACTGAAATCCTTCACCAACTTATCCAATCTTCATCTATATCTCTTCCTCGATCAAACCCTATAATCCCAAAGGAGTAAAACCTTCATGGTTCAACTCTGATTTGATTTGTGCTTACCATCGCACTCCAGGTCATGACACCAGGGATGTAAAGCCCTTCAATCTGTCGTTAACAACCTCTTGGAAGAAAGTGATCTTCTATTGGAAGAGGAGGAGGAACAAGTGTCTCCTATCATCCCAACTACATCTGAGCCTGAATGGTCTACTCAGGCCTCTAATTCTATTGATATCACTCCGGATGATCTTCCACCTTCTCAAATCGACACAATTCATATCACCACTAGAACACAATGGTATGATAATCCATCATCTTCTATAACCTCTCGACCACGGGTCATCATTTCTACTGCCCCGAAGGAGTTCCTCCTTCCTCATCAGCCCCGAGACCTCGGGTCTCTATTCATGCTTCACCTCGGGCTCAGATTCCCATGTCAGTTGAGGAGAGTGTTATGAAACAACTCACCCATGCTCCGGTCAAAATGTCTCTTTTTGACCTCATTCAATCATCTCCCAGCATCATCATGAGGCTCTGATTGATAATCTGCACCATATCACGGTGAATTCAGATGAGCCCCAGCCTTTTGAGATGGTTGTTGGATTGAATAGACCATCAACCACCATCTCCTTCGAGGATTCTAAAATTCCTCCCCTTTCTTCTGAGGATTTAGAGGCTCCTCTCTTTATCACAGTTCAAATCAATAACACTACGTTAAAACACACTATGATCGATAGTGGTGCTGCACTCAACATCATTTCCTCCCACACATTTGAGCAACTTAAGTTACCAAAGAATGTAGTGTCACCACCACCTTTTCCCTTCGATCATTTAACGATCAGTTGGTGGTTACTTTAGGAACTGTGGTCCTGCCCATTCGGGTAGGCAAGAAATTACTTCACGAGATTTTTTACATTGTTGAAGGAAAATTCCACTACAATATGATCCTCGGATGCTCTTGGATCCATACAATGCACTGCGTTCCATCAACCCTCCATCGATGCATAAAATATCAGTATGAGGGAAAAATCTATACTCATCCAGGAGATCCTTTTCCATCACAATGTGACATGACCACAGGGTCTGCCCCCCTCCAAGGAGAAACTGCTTGTTCTCTCGATGAGGCTTCATCCTCTTCCATACCTACAACAAAACTACCAGATCTACAAAATCTGGAAGAAACGTTGCAGCATTTTTTTCACTAGGAGAGCTTCCTCTTCTCTCTTTTGATGCCCATCTCAAACCTAATGAGTATGGTAGGCCAGATAAACAACCTGAATATCAACCAGATCTTGGCCACATTGTCACCATTGGTCTACCCAATCAATAGACTAACTTCATCTACGGTGGTCTTGATACACCTCACTATCATCTGGATTCTCCTCCTAGGGCCAAACCCTATTCGGCAGGGTTTGATTGTCTACAGAAATCCCACGTTCACAAAAACTTATCTATATCGATGCGCGTGGAAGGGCTTTGGCCTAGGAAAGTATGAATAGGGTGTGCATGACCTCATCATTCCAACTCTTAAACCACATCAAAAATTTGGTTTAGGGTTCAAACCTCTCTCGAAAGCCACCATCACCATTCTCGATGAGCCTCTTTCCATTGAGGAACCATCTTCTCCCATCAGGTCGGAAGCATCACTTGATGTGGATGACACCATTTCCATCCCACCTAACTTTTTTTTTTAGTCAATACCATTTCCTTAGGTCCACTGACCTATAAGACTAATGGAAAATCCACTTCCATACCATTAGTCTTCCCTAAAATAGTTGGAGATGACTCTCCCACTATCAATACTATCCATTGTGTGGATGATGATTTTGTCCTTACCTATCTGGGGGTAGAGGATTCTTATCTTCCTAAAACCATTCCTTCGAACACACATCTACGCTTCTCAATGAAGCCACTTTGTCGACCTTAATATAGGGACTTCTGAAGACCCTCGCATCATTAAGGTCGGCCAATCTCTTAACCCACAGGAGTTAGGAGACTTCACCACCTTTCTTTCCCACCATCACCAAGCATTTTCTTGGTCATATGAAGATATGCCAGGCCTCGATCCTAATATCATGGTCCATAATATCGTTACTCTTCCAGACATCAAACCAGTTAAACAAAAACTGCGTAAGATGCATCCTCGTGTAGCTCTCTTGTCAAAGAAGAGTTGCAGTGCTTGCTTTCCACCAACTTCATCCAACCCATTGACTATCCACAATGGGTTTCAAATGTAGTACCAGTAACCAAAGCTACTAGGAAAATTTGAATTTGCACCACTTTCGGGATCTTAATCTCACTTTCCTGAAAGATGATTTTCCTCTACCTAATATCGACCAACTCATGGATTTAACTACGCAGGTCACGAGATGCTTTCTCTTATGGATGGTTTCTCTGGGTATAATCAAATTCTCATCACACCAGAGGACCAGCATAAGACTTCCTTCATAACTCCTTGGGGGACTTTTTGTTATCGCGTCATGCCCTTTGTCTTAAGAATGCAGGAGCTGACTTATCAACGTGTAATGACCTACATCTTCCATGACCTCTTACACAAAACTATAGAAGATTACGTCGATGACCTCCTCGGTAAGTCCAAATGCCATCAGGATCATCTTCTCATTCTTTGCCTCTCTTTGAGAGACTCATTCATTTTTGTCTTCACCTAAATCCATCTAAATGCGTGTTTGGCATTCTCACTGGTAAACTCTTAGGCTTTATCATTTCTATTAGGGGCATTGAAGTCGATCCCACAAAAATAAAGGCTATCCTCGAGATGCCTCCCCTTCCAACTTAAAGCAGCTCCATGGTCTTCAAGGATGCCTTCAATCAGTGCATCATTTTATCTCATAACTTTCGGACCATTGTCAACCTTTTCATCATCTCCTCCATAAAATGTTCATTTTGAATGGGATGAGCATTGCCAAAAATCCTTTGATGATCTCAAAGCTTATCTTCTTTCTCCACCTGTGCTTACACCTCCACGCGAGGGGGAGCCATTCTATCTTTATATTTCTGTGACTGACCATGCTCTGGGAGCCATGATCTCACATCGGGATGCTAATGGTAAAGAACAGGCTATCTATTATATCAGTCACACTCTTCATGAGTATGAAACACGTTATTCAAAGCTGAAAAATTGTGTTGTGCTCTCTTCTTCACAACTTCTAAACTTCATCATTACCTCCTTAATCATAAAACCTACATTGTTACAAGTGTCAATCCACTCAAGACAATGCATGTGAAACCTTATCACAATGATCGTATCACTCGTTGGCTCATGCTCATGATAGAGTTTGACCTCGAGTTCATCTCACAAAAATCTATCAAGGGTCAGGTCATTGCGGATCAATTAGCTGATACTCCTCTTTCGGACACTCAAGTCCCCCACTCAATTCCCAGATGAGTACATCCAACAAATCATTTTGGTCTATCTCCATTTAAAGTAAAACTCTTCTTTGATGGGTCCAAGTGTCAGCAAGGGGGAGGTGTAGGTTTCATCATGATTCCTCCTTGGGGTGCACCTATCCCTATCACACACAAGCTTAACTTTGAATGTACCAATAATATGGCCAAATATGAAGCTCTCATTTTAGGTCTTCAAAATGCCATTAATCTCGGCACTCACCATATCGACATCTTCGGTGACTCTGAGCTCATCGTTAATCAAGTCACTGGTGTCTATCAGTAAAAATGATATCCTTCAAAAATATCATGATATCATTCTCTTTTCGACTTCAATCTTTTGATAAATTTACTATCCAGGCTATTCCTCACTACTGAAACCAATTTGTAGATATGATGGCTTCTTTAGCCTCACTTATTCCTCCATTCACTGAAGACTCTGACTTTATGTGGTTGTTCAGTGTTTAGACCAACCATCTCATCTCAGGAAGTTGACTTCAATCAACGCCGTCATGACCAACACTCAAGATGAGTGGTATCAACACATTTTTTATTATCTATCTTATTCAGTGCTTCCTCCAGATCTGACTTCCAATGGTAGAAGATCTTTTATCCAACACAAAACCACTATACTATTCTAGGTGGAATCCTTTACAAACGTGGCTTTGATGGTATTTTTCTTCGGTGCCTCAAAACCCTTGAATCATCTAAAGCCATTCAGGAGGTCCACGATGGTATCTGTGGTGGACACTTTGGTGGTTTGGCCATGGCTAAGCACATCCTACATTTAGGCTATTATTGGCCTTCTCTTAATCAAGACTACTTTGTGACTATGTCAAGAAATGTGTCAAGTGTCAACAACACGCTAATCTCACACATATCCCTAGCAGGCCTTGCAACCCGCGGATTTGTGGCCTTTTTCACAATGGGGTCTTGATCTCATTGGCCTCATCAATCCACACTCTTCACAGTGACATCACTCTATCATTACTACCACATAAATACTTCACTAAATGGGTGGAGGCTATTCCTCTTTCATCGACCAAAGCTAAACCTATTGTTGATTTTGTCTATCAACACATCATTTGTCACTTTGGTGTTCCTCACAAACTCATTACAGATAATGGAAAGTCTTTCAAAAAAAATATTTGTAGAAACTTTGTGACACCTTCAATATTAAACTCATCTTTTCTTCTCCATACTATCCACATCTAATGGCCAAGCTGAGGCTTCTAATAAAACTTTGCGTAATATCCTCATGAAAGGTAACTAGTCGAGTTGGTAGGGATTGGCACTTACACATCCCTTTTTCTCTGGGCTTATCGGACTAGCATTCATACCCCTACTAGGTGCTACTCCTTTCTCTCTCATCTATGGGTCTGAGGTTGTCCTTCCTTTGGAAGTCCAGATTCCCTCTCTTTGCGTCTCTCTCAGAGAGTTTGTCTCTGATGAGGACTATCGTCAAAACCATCTAGCACAACTTGAGTTGTTAGATGAACATCACCTTAATGCTCTTGAACATCATCAAGTCTATCTTGAGCATGTCAAGCATGCTTATAACAAGCATTTGCAGCAGCGTGACTTCCAAGTTGGTGATCTTGTTCTTAAAGAAAACCAAAATGTCACTACTCTGGAATGGAGTCAACGTGGTAAGTTTTCTCCTAACTGGATGGGACCATACGTTATCACTCATAAGTATGGGTCCGGGGCTTATCACCTATCTTCCATGGATGGTATACCTGAAATGGAGCCTCTTAATGCTTTGCATCTAAGGCCCTTCTACTTTGTTAAAATCTATCTTACATGATCTTAGTCACAAAATAGATCTTTCATCCATCTGCAACCAGTCATGCATTTCGTAGTGATTCGGAACTATGTGGTTCTCCACGTTATTTCTTTTATACCTTAAATATGAGTACCACGGCTCTACTCATGGCATTTTCCTTATGGATTTGTTCCTTCTCATGGTAGGAATACCTTAATCACTACTTCATCCACCCTAGGTGTTCATCTTGATCAAAACCTACTTGGGGGCATGAGTACGTGCTTATATACATTTTCTTCCCCTCTATCTGATCTATCTGGTCTAAACTCAGCTTCTTCCAAAGCTCAAAAAAAAAAAAAAGATGTTATCCTAGTCCCAAAAGATAGACTGATCCCTCGAAGGACAGCTATCCATGCCTTATCAAATAAAATAAAAAATATAGACCATTCCTCGAAGGATGGCTATCATCAAAATCAAAATACAGACCACTCCCTTGAAGGATGGTTGTTTGTTTTATGGCATTTTCAGCCTTTGCAGTAACAAACTTCCTCTATTGGCTAGTTTGTTCACTTTTTAGCATCTCTGAAAGACTTCCCATATCGATCAGTCTTTCTATATCTAGCAAACTTCCCGCATCGATCAGTTTGCTTTTCTATCAAAAAAAAAAAAAAATCATGAAGCTGTGATATGAGACCTTTTTGATCATATGGAGATCCTGTTTTCCCCATATGGGCATGTATTTAATCCTTCATGTGTTTTGAGATGTATACTTATCTCTCATCCTTATCTACCTCCTAGATCTGGTTTGTGACTAACTAGTGTCAGGTTTATTTTATCCATGTCTATGGCCTTGTGTGCATCATCTTTCGATTTACCATCAAGGTCTCTATTTATGGTCGGTTAGGGGCCTAACTTATCATTCTTTTTCCTATCTAGGTGTAGTGCTTTTTATTTCTAAGGGATAATATCATTACATCACTTTCTTTCAAAAAGACATTTCCCATGATTATTTGTTGTTCATCCAGTTAAATTGACATTTAACATGTTAATTTACTCAATCAAATCTATCATCTATCTATGCTCATCTTATCTACTTCATCTAAAAAAAATCAAAGCATGTATTAAAAACACATGTGAATCCATCTATCTATATCATTTAATTGAATTAACATCTTAAACATGTTTATTTAATCAACCATTTATCCATGACAAATCAATCAAATCACATCTATTCATCTATCATCTATAACATTCATCTATATCCATCAAAATTACATAACATCTATCCATAACATCCATCCCTATCTATCAAAATTAAATGCATGAATCCAATCACATAACACAAAATGATGAATATATATACATATATCTGTCTATACAAAAGAATGTATGGCTTCCAATCAAGCCATATACATCGTATCCAAAAAAAATGCCTTCAACTCGAGGCTACATCAGTATATATCTCTACAAAATATCACATCTATATAGTAAAATCGGATAGGTGGAAAACACTATCTCCTCCTCCCTCCTCAGGTCAGGGTGTCTCTCCTGACCATCTCCTACTAGCTAGAGATGCCCACTGCCATGGCCCTACCACCTCCTCGATCTCCTCTGGTGCTCACACCCTCCGAGGCACCACCAGTAGTAGTTGTCATTGTCCTCCTCCTCGCTCCATACCGAGGCACATCAGGGCATGTTGTGTCAGGGCATCCTCATAATATCTCACCTCGGCAAGGAGAGCCTGATAGGTACTCAGACTCACCATGTCGGTGCTCATAATGGCATGCTTTGCTGGTGGTGGTCCTCCTGCTACCACACCCTGTGCCCCTGACTCTGAGGTGGTGCCTGTATCACCATATTTGGCCCTGAGGGCCTCCTGTGCCTATGTGATATCGATCTCTCTCTTGGATCATTTGTATCCCACTCTGACGATGAGTGGTGTCTCTCTCCTGTATCAGGGTGTCCCTCTCCTCTGTCAAAGTCCTAATCTCCTCGAGGAAGCTGGTGTGTCTATGTCAAGGCAGCATGCTCTCCCTCAAGTCTCTCTAGCATTGCTTTGCTAGATCCTCCTCACCTGCCTCTGTAGCTTCTTGGGAGATGTCATGGCAGCTCCGCGTGGTACCACGCCTCATAGCCCTCATCCACTCCTATCATCATCATCATCATCATCATGGGAGGTGGGGCCTCCCTGAGTGGATCTGTTGGGATCAGTATAGGTAGGTCTGTCTCTCTGTTATCCCATCGGTATGGTGTATATATAGTCGGGATGATCTGAATCAAACCAAACTACCTCATCACCCATATAAATGGGACTCACTCTAAGAGCTCTGGCTGCGGCCCCCACCCACCTGCTGTGTCTCGGCTCCACCAGATGGGCGTCCTGTCTCGGCCCATATCGGATAGACCCTGTATGGTCTCCATATCACTGTCTTTGGTGTCAGAGTCTGAATCTCTCTGAATACCACTCTGCGGATCTCCCTGTATCTCCTGGGCCATGTCTGCCCACCATCATCAGAATCCATACTCAAGGCTCCCCTGCTCCTGGCATCCATGGAAGCCCAGATGGCCTGATCACTAATATATGCTCATATGCCCAGTAATGGAGCACAAAACTCACGTCTATCCCAGTCCACCTTGCTTGTGGTATACATCCACAACTCATGATATATCTGTGCTAGTAATGCATCAGCAAATGCAAACACCTGCATGAACTCTAGAATATCACAGACACAGTCAAGAAGTAGGAGTAGTGGGAACCATCCACCTCTCGAAATCTGGTAATGCATAGTATGAGATAGCCATCTAGATCAGGGCTATCAATCTACTCCTGGGGTCATCCTGTCGGTACTGTGAGGCTATCCTCATAGCCCCAGACACTATCTCTGCATCATCTACCTTGTCCCCATATAATCATACCAGGGCCCTCCTCTGCTGCTCTCGTGGGGTGATCTCTATCAGGTCCCCTGTAATCGGTAACCTGAGGATCCTATAGATGTCCTCATGGGTGATGGTCATCTCACCCATCCAAAACCAAAATGTGTAGGTCTGGCTATCCCACCACTGCTGCACCAATGCTCACATGAGCTCCACATCTCGGGGTACCCACCTATAATAATGGAAACCCCCTAGTCTGGATAACTCTAGATGGCGCCACTCAGCATCTGTCACATCTGGTAGTATGGTCTCTAGTAGCTCGGAATAGCATCCCACATGTGTAGGACCTCTCATGCCTGCATGATATCAAACATCATCATTAGTTTCATATTTATCAAAATCCACATCATTAAATTTTCATCAAAATCTTTCTCAAAAATTAAAAAATGTCACTTTTTTTCAATCGGTGCCGACTCATGCCAATCGGCGCCATTTACTTGATGATCGATGCACCGATTGTGTTACTGATCGATTGATCGATCACTTTCTAATCGGTGCGATTTTTTCAATCGATTGATTACGAGGCAGAGTGCTAAAAATCCCTCTTGCCTCCTACTACAAAAAAAATGAAAAAAAAAAAAATGCTAAATGTATGAAGCTAAGGAAGGCTCACTTACCCCTGGTCATGTCCTCTTCCTCTTCTGACCACTTCCAGAGCTTCCATGTTGCTCAAATTCAATTTTTGACTTTTTCTAAATCAATCATCATAGTGCAAATGAATCGTTACCATTCATCTTTTCTATACTTATAGGTTTTGGAGCGGTCGGCGCCGATTATTTTGATCGGCGCGATTTTTGTGGTCGACGTCGATTAGGGGTAATCGACGTTGATTGGATCCCATTGGTGCCGATCGGGGATATTTTGATATATTTCATCCTCTGGTCCCACCAGGACATGCTTCATCCTCATCTGTTATCCTGTCTTACGCATGTGTCACATAACACATTGTCACCATCATTAAACTTTTTTTTGGTACTTGTACCTGGTCACCTTGCATAGCCTCACGTGTGTCTCACTCGTGGCTCAACTTTGCTTGTTATTCCCCACCTGGGGCATCTCATCATTATATCTTTTGCATGTGCCACCCATAGCACACATTACTACTGCTAGTCGGTAGTAGTTCTATTACAAAGTCCACTATAGTGGCCATATGTCGATTTTCATGTGGTGGCTCTCCTCTCAAGGCCATCACTTCATCCTTCTTGTCTAAGTGTTGATGCTTGGCTTGTTTATTTGATCATTGTTATGACCTTATTTTCACCTTTCGGGCATATTTTTGGTGTTATCACCCATTCTGAGTTCTTCCCTATACATGGGTAACTCACATTTTTTTTAACCTAAAGATAGCGGGTGTAGGCACTAACGTC
Source organism: Taxus wallichiana var. yunnanensis (assembly GCA_018340775.1). Taxonomy (NCBI): domain Eukaryota; kingdom Viridiplantae; phylum Streptophyta; class Pinopsida; order Cupressales; family Taxaceae; genus Taxus; species Taxus wallichiana. The sequence goes on from CM031238.1 coordinate 572,663, forward strand.
ATCTCATTCGAAGGCCATCTAGTTGTCCCTACCAATGTGTCACTCTTTAGTTGTTGTTATGTTGCGATCACCTTTAACTCACCGATCTGTAGCCACTTACCACTTACGTCATCTCATATGAAGACCATCTAGTCTACCCTACCAATGTGAGTTCCTTAGGTCATTTGCCTTTTTTTTTTTCGTGTGTCATCAATGATCAAATCTACCCCAGACATCTCATTGGGGCATCCTTCTTTCTCATCTACCTTTTTCAAACTCGGGATCGGTTGGCTTTTTGGGGCCACCCCATCCCTAGTTTGAGGGGGATCACATCATCATTGTTCTTCATTTCTTCCAACTCCTTGTTTTTGTCTCGTGGCATTGCTTATCACAAGTTACTTGACAAAAAGGGCAAATGTAGACACCTAAAATTGGTTACCCAATTTAGTGTCCCTTGGGTTCGTTTATCCTCTCGGGTAACCCGGGCACACCTTTATATCACCACTTCTCCCTTAGGGTATTACTTAAATATTTAATTTAAAGGCCTATCCTAAGTTTTCTCCACCCCATTATATTTCATCCATGGTTAATTAAACATTAACCATGTAATTCTATCTTTTTACATTTATTTCAACTACTTATCTACCCCATATCAATTTCCAACCTCCGTATCATTTTATCCATCCATCCCACCTATTTCTCCTCTCCTAAAATTGTGCAGTGGGATTTTCCCATATTTGAGTCGGAGGGATAATATTCTTATCCTTCCAATTCATTTCCTTTTCACCACTTTGGGAGTCTTTCCTTGATCGGTGCGAATTTTTACGATTGATTTTTTTGAGCGCGATTTTTTTGGAGCGGCTGCGATTTTATCTCGATCGGCATTTTATCTCGATTATAAATTTATGACCTGAGATCCTCTCTGGTTAGATTCGAAGAGCTGGTTTCCTAGAGATTACTTTTGTCTAAGTGATTAAAGAGATTATCAGAGAAAGAAAGTGAGTTTTGTGTAGTTTAATCCCTGAGAGGTGCATTGTTACTCTGTCCATGTGTCTCTACAGCTCTTGCGGGTCTCCATAACTACCCTGGTCATCATCAATCATCAATCAAGCATTTTTTAGGTATTCCTCTTTGTTAGTTTCTATAATTTCCTTTCGATCAACACCGATCCATCGGTCAAATCTGATTAGTCTTTAATCAACGCTAGGTTTATCCAAATCGGCACATGGATCGGGCCTTTCTTTGGTTTTTGGGTTAGAATCCATCAATTTCTACCTCGGATCCCCTTTTTCCATCTTCAATCTCTACTTTCTGATCAATCTTCAGTAATCTGGTCTTACATTTAATCCATTTTAGCTTAGTTTGCTTTCTTCTTTTACTCTCTGGCCTTTTGTCTACCTGTGTGTCCAATCGATGCCGATCACTTCGATGATCGACCCGACCGACCCAAACAATCGATGCACCGATCACTTCACGATCGATTGACCCAAAAATCGATGATCACTTTCGATCGATCGATGCGACCGACCAGTCTGCGAGAAAAAGTATAGAATTCAGGTAACACAATTTCAGCTTTGTTTTTACAGTTTCCTACTTTCTTTCAGTTTCTGCTGTGGTTTTTACATTATTTCTACTGTTTTTTTAATCAAAAAAACTAAATATTTTCTTATATTTTATCATGTATGTCTTTATTCTTGATTGAAAATGTGAACTGACATCCACCGAGGAAGCTCATTGCTTCCCGGACCCACTTTCAGGCAGTTCACCCATATATCGTCTAACGTCATCTTTTTCTACAAGGATTTGTGCATCACAGGTTTCTTGGATCTACTTTGTAGGATTGTTCATGTGTGCCCATCTTGTCTCCATCGGCATTCTTTCCATCTACGTCTTCGGATCTTATCCAATCTATTGTTTAGTTTGGTGCATTAACTTAGACAGGTAACAAGCATGGAAATTCTTGATCTACACTCATCGTCAAGCTCAATCTAGTTTAAAATTTGGGTGATCATTGATCAAGACACCACCTAGTGAAAAATTAGGAAATTTTGAGGTTACTAGATGAATTTTTCTCTGATTCTCGTAGGAAACCTTATATTCTTGCCTACAAATTTTCTTGTTGTTTGTATAATATGCATCGATGGTACCAGAGGCCTTTTTCAGCAATTTTTGTGAAGGTCTATTAACTGCAAGAAGAAAACTACAAAGTATTAGAAAACTAATCATTATACCCTTGTAAATACTAAATAAAATATTTGCAAGTAAAAAAAGATGCTAAACATTATACATTACCTTGCATGCTCAAAGACATGACCATTTGATCTTGACACTGAGAATGAGTTTGATCTAGATCGTCAAACTTAAAACTTTTTGAAAATAAAAAATGTAGAAATATTAAAATATTGTACTACTTACAAAACAGATAACTTGTTTATGGTTCCTCCTAGTAGCTTAATTATAAATAGTAAAGTTTATACTTATAGAGAAGTGTGATGGTATAAAAGGTAGGAGTGGTGGAGCTATCGACCCCTAGGTCTTTTTTACGAGGAACTCATATCGGGGTTGATTCTACTAAATCCATATCAGAATCACCAAAGACCTCTCAAGGGGCTTTACCCTAAGAAATAGCCTCCTTATGAGATATTCCAGCTATAATTATTCTCTAGCAAAAGATAAAATTACTATTATTATTGCATTCAAAAAATAATTGTTATAATGTGAAAATTAATTGTTACATGTTGTTCTTCAAGTGAGAGACCAATCATTTTTTCATTAATTGCATTCGAATTCATCTATTCTATAATTGGTGGAAATATTCATGATAGAAAGCAAGTAGATAATTGCGTAAGAGAACACAATCTTAGATTTTTCACATGCATGTGTACTAGAGAGGGCATTGTTGACATATGTTTTTATTAGATTCGACAAATATTTTCACCAATTCAATTGTTTCCTACTAGTGTTTGTAATATATACTTCGTGGATATGACTGCAACACAATCCTCGCTTGAAATAGTGATATTCGTAGTGTGAGTTATCCTATGTGTCCTCCTCTCATGTTGGAGGGTCATCTCACATGGGTTAGGTTTAGGGTTTCATATGTGTCATGCACTAGGGTTACTCAACACCCTATATGTACCCCTTTTCTATTCATTTATGAGCATGCCAAGACACTCCGTTGTCTTTCCTCTATGCAAGCTTTGTTTCTGTTGAGCAAGTTCTTCCATTACTGATCATTTTTTCCTTGCTATCGCTGGAGCTTTCACGATTCCATTGGAGTGCAACTACTTCATGGTGCCTCGTTTCCGATTCGATTCTCACAAACTCTTTTCATGGTATCAGAGCTGAGATCGGGTAAACGTGCACTCGATTTGTTTTTTGTTGCTATTACTCTTACTTGGTTTCGTTATTTTACTCTGCATGCAAGTCTTTTGATCACTATTTTCTAGAAATTATCTTGCTAATATCTCTAACAAGCTTTCTCGGAAAGTTTTTTGTGTTTTTTTCTTGTGCATGTGCAGGTTTTTCAAAATACCTTGAGAAATCAGGTTTTTAACTACTTTTTTAGTTGGATGTATCAAAATCCAAAATAGAGATTCCTTTCATTTATTAAAATGGAAGTGAAATTTTTTTAAGATCTCTGGTTTTTGCAGGATATTTGTCTATGCATGTTGTCTGTGGTTGCAGGATCTTTGTGTTCTTTAGTCGTGGTTGACAATACAACCCATCCCTTTTTTCACCTGGCGTGGCTCGCAACTTCTCTTTCATTCACGGGCGTTTTAAACACATCTCGCCACATTTTTTTGGTTTAAAGGGGTTGTAAACTCTTATGTATAGGCTATTAACTCTCATGCGTGGACTATAGACTCCTCCCCTTAGCGCCACGCACCTACAAATAGCCCTTTTTTTCCCACGTGGCTCTGCACATTTCTCTCGCACGTGGCCTACTTTTTCTACGTTTTTTCTCCTTGGCACACTGGTGATGTTTCCTTGTTATTCTCTATCCTTGGTGTGGCCTGTTCATCCTTTGCGCGCCCGGTGACGTCTCCTGCTCGTTTTCTATCCTCGGCGCGGCCAGTACACTCATATGTGCGGCCTGTACACTCAAACTGTAAGTTTTTGTAAGTTTTCAATTTCTTTCTTTTTAATCTTACTCAAACAAAAAACTCTACTTTTTTACAAAACGAGCCGTGTCTCTTTTCATGCTAAGTTTTTGTTTGGTAAAACAAATCAAATCTTTTTGGTAAGTTTTTTAAAACATTTCTAACTTTACCATGATTTTTTAATTTATATCAAGTTTCTAAAACCATTTAGAAATTTGTTTTAATTAGAAGTTTCCATAGATATTTAAAAATCTTCATCTAAAAATCTTCTTTTAAAACGCTTCTTTCTAAAACTTGTAAGTTTTAGAAAATATTCAAAAATGCTTT
>CM031238.1:577171-692612 GCA_018340775.1 Taxus wallichiana var. yunnanensis
ATCAAATTTAATCAATCGATTATCCTATCGAGATCTGCATGCTTTTACCACTTCACGGCAACCATGCGCAAAAATAGTCAACATGAGTCGGTTCGATGGCCAGGCATGATAAACACTAACTTTTAAAACTATTGCAATCCATCAATTGTTTTCATTAAACACCACTGTTAAATGATATAAAATCACCAATCAAATAAACATGACTTAGACTATCGTTAAGAATATATCATGTCTATAATGTGTAACAATAATTTTAATTATGGATTAGTCCTATATACTTCTCAAATATTTCATCAAAATATTAGGGATCAAGAAGAACAAAAGTGTCCTAAGCAATTATTCATTGTAAATCCCAAGTTGAACAAACATCAGACAATCATTATATTCAACTTAAAAGAGGAATATCATATCAATCCAGTTACTGTCATTATGTAAAATCAATTACAGATGTGAGTTAAACAATTATATCAACTTATAATTTACAACAGAAGAGAAATAAACAAATTGTACATGTTTCCCTCTGAACTAGCTCATGTCTATACCATCTTTCCAAAAGCAAGGCATTCACTTAATACACATGCTAATAAATCAGTTGAGTCCATCATCAACACCACCGTTTTATTAAAACTTACAATAAAGCAACTTCTGATGCGGTAGCCTTCTTGCCAAACAACGGCGTCTATCTACTAAGCGGACTCGGTATGACCTTACGCCAAAGCGGCAGGATAAGAAGATTAGCACTTTGAAGGCTTTTGACACAAGGTCGAAATCAAAGAACTCCTTTGCTATCGCGATCAACCAAAGACTTCGTGATCATTTAAGCAATGACATTTCCCTACGACTATGCGAAGGGATTTTTTTAAACGAAATCCAAGCGGCATGCATGCCACATCAAGCTGGAATGTAATCGGAAGGAAAACATACCTAGAATATCGTAATCACCCCGACGACGAAATCAGAGTTGAAAGTATGGTATTCGCGACCTACTTAAAAGGCCATAATTCATGTTATCAAGCTTAATTAAAGAAAACCAACAAAGCCAAGAACATTACATGTTCATACTCAGGCTTATACGGAAAACAGTGACATAGATTACCATTCGAGGAATTAAAACTAAGTCCATAAACAGTATTCACAGTTTAGCTTATCCAGAAGCCGACATACAAGATATCTTCCCATACTCACAGAACCCAACAAGTCAAAAACAAAGTAAACCCAACAGTTATAATTTGGAAGCGATTACTGGCTTTGTTTATCTATCAAGAATTCAACTGAGTCCCAACAACAATAAACAAAATACATAGAAGATAATGATTCCATCCGTGCCAACATTGGCAAGCCTTTAAAATCAGGTTTATACAAAAGCTATATAATGATTTAGTAACAAGAAATCCAACGGAGCCCGTATAACAATATTTGCTCCAAGCTTACATAGAGTGGAATACATATTTAAATTCCCAGCTGAATCAGAGTCCAACCACAAATTCCTTGTAAAGCGAAAGTATTCATTACGAAATAAGTGGCCTTACATTACTCCATCTACAAGACTCGACAAAGCAATTTCCAACATTCAAATATATATATATATATATATATATATATATATAGCTTCACATGGCCCAATTTATATGAATCATTGAATGGACTCTCTGAGTCGTTCAAATAAAATACATATATCCATATTGTATATCTTGTCAGCGGGTTGAATCCCGTTACCACAATAAAAGGAAAAACAACTTCCACAAAGGGTCGTAATGACTACGTAACACAATGATTACCTCTTCCCAAACAACTTTAAAAGACAAAGCGAAACCCAACAAGTCAAAAACCACCCCATCAATAACCACGACAGCGAGCTTACAAGGTTCTTTTTAAAAGCGAACAATCAAACAAATGTCGTGCAGTTTCCCTTCCAACAGTATTCACAACAAGCATCGGCGACAAAATCGACAAGCATAACGGTGCTTTGTTCCCATCACAAGAATAATTTATGGGCTCTCGCCGAGCGCAGGCCGACATACATTCCTTTCATATATTTCGCATATTTAAGCCGAGAATGCAAAACACAAAGAAATAAAGCCACGGTTCGAATTTAATAAACACCCATCAAGGATAAATGAAAAATCGAACCAAGCATGAAGAATCATGTCAAAATCACACAAGACATCCAAAGAAAATCCTCTATTACCATAAATCATTTGAATGAAAGTTGTTCTAATGAAATCACTTGAAAGACACAAAGATTTTTAAAGGTTAGGGCCTAACATGCCTCGGATTTTTGCTCAAAATTCGGCAGACCACTGGAAGAGCTCGGACTTCCTTTTCCTTTTCCAAGTTAGAGCGACCAACAAAATTTTGCTATCTCCAAGACATATATATTCCCCTTGCCAGAGAAAAGAGCTAGATACGCTCATACTCGCCATGCAACACCAAGAAGACTGGTGCGAAGAACGTTGAATAAAGTGAAGAAAACCAAAATTCGCGATAAGCCAAACAAAACAACAACTTTCCAATTTGCATGCCTTCATGAATCCGAGCTCGACTACCGAGCTCATTAATTGTACATTTACTCCAAATTTCCCGCTCAAACTCCACGCCACCGCCGCAAAGTTGGCGATAGACAAATAGAATTTCAAGACCATTTTCGATTTTGCCACTCCGCCACGTCGGCTCGATTAGCCGTTTCTAAAACCTCATGCCAATACACATCCTTCATACTTATCCTTTGCATTAAATAACATAGAAAGCTGCCGCCCATGGTTTGCATCCCCTCCATAGGTCCCCATAATCCTTGCCCAATAGTTAGGTTAGTAACTTAGGTTAGAATTTAGGATAACACCCGAGTCCTAACTTCATAGAACATAGATACTAACTTAGGACATTAGTTCTTAGCCTAGGTCTAGGTTAGATTAACACTAATCTAACCCCTAGGTTAGGTTTAGTTTTAGGTTACTAACATTAATAATTCCAGTTAGGTCTACATTCCGTACACTCAGAAAAAGACCTACAACATGCATTCTTGAAACGGGGTTAGCTCTTGTTACGCCTTTAGGCTACAAATTGTATGAAACCGAATTATTACCTGGTCCACGATCGAGACCTTCCAGATATACTTCGATATCGGGAACCAATCCATTTCACATGATCAACTTGAGTTATACTCCGGACTAGCTTATTCAATGCTTCTAGACCTTGCAACTGTTCAAAGTGCGTAATTTTAATTCATCATGAACAAACTTAAAGCAATACTTGGATCAATTCCACTTTGATCCAAGGCTAGGTCTTATAGATGGATAACTCTATGATTCATTCCGAGATCAGATTAAACTCGGATACAAAATGAAAGAAATAAAAGAGTCCAATCATATTCCGACTACGGTCAAAGATCTGCAATCGCAAGAAGATACACTACATATCAAGCATGATTTCTCAATCAAGGAACACATCCTTTTCACAAAGAAATCACATATCAACACTTGTATGCTCGGGAGGAAGTAATGATAGTTCAGGGTGTTACATGCTTCCCTCCTAAAAAGATTCATCGTCCCGATGATTACATATTCAATTAACCTTCAGGTCAATCAATTTATTAGTTCACAAATCAATGCGACTATTTTCCAACTTGAATAGTTCCAGAAATCAATGTCACAACACATTTTATTCAACCTGAATAATGTTTTCCTTCATCTGGCTTTCATAAATACTTATAAAAAAAAAAGTTCATTAAAGAATGTTTTGTTAATAGATTTCATTCTGTTGAAAAAGAGAAGGAAAAGTAGTTTTCATCTCTTCCAGATTTTCCCAAGTTGCACTTTCTTCGTTAAACTAGTCCCACTGGACCTTACATTCTGTATCTCACGATTTCTTAAATGCAATTGGCGAGTTTCCAGCACTTGTGTGGGTTTAACCACGATTATTCTTGGGTCTTGGACTGCAAGGAATTCCAATTTAAAACAAGTGAAAGATTCTGAACGGATTTCTTAAGCAAAGAAATATGGAAAACATCATGCATGCGAGATAAAGCAGGTGGCAATGCTAAACGATAAGCTACAAGGATTGATTATTTTGACAATTTGAAAGGTCCCACGAATCGAGGTGACAACTTGGCAGCCTTGCCAAAAGTTATTGAACTCTTCACCCGGTTTAACACGAAGAAAAACCTTATCACCAAGCTCAAACCTTCTATCAACCAGCTTAAGGTTAGCGTAGCTCTTCTGTCTATCCGTTGCTTCCTTTAGTCGTTCACGAATCAGCTTAACTTGTTGTTCCATTTCTGTGAGAATCTCTGGTCCAATTACCACTCTATCCTCAACACTGTCCCAACTAACAGGAGTTCTGCACTTTCTTCCATAAAGTGCTTCAAATGGTGCCATTTTAAGAGATGAGTGATAAGTATTGTTGTATGCGAACTCAACTAATGGAAGATACTCTCCCATTTATACTGTTGATCCATGCAATACATACGCAACATGTCCTCCAACACTTGATTTACCCTCTCAGTTTGTCCATCCGTTTCCGGATGATATGCGGCGAAGTTTAGTTTTGTTCCAAGAGCTGCGTTAAGCGTTTACCAAAACTTGACGTCATTCTAGGATCCACATCACGATATAATCAATTCTTGTACACCATGCAATCTGAAAATTTCGTGTACGAATCTTTTGGCCAAAGCAACTCGTGAATCATCCTTTAGATTTCCAGCGATGAAATGAGCTACCTTAGTCGGTTTATCTACAACTACCGGGGATAACATCATGTTTATTCTGGACATGGGTAGTCCTTGTACAAAATCCATGGTTATTACTTGCCATTTGTATCTTTGCGGTATGCTATGAGGATATAACAAATCCAGAAGAGGTGCATATGTTCTCCCTTCACCCGCCGACATTCCGCACAATGAGTCACAAAATCTAGTACATCCTTTTTCATACCTTTCCAAAAGTATTGTTGTTTCAAATCAAAGCATTTTTGTGATACCCAGTGTCCAGAGAAGGTGAATTATGAAATTCAACTAACAACTTCTTTCTCAAATCGTTCAAAGATAGGTACATATACCTTGTTTTCATAACGCATAAGATTCCTTCATTATCAAAATGAAAACCTTTATACCTTATATCCTTAGGTTACTCGGCAGCTAAGCTGTTGCTTTTACTTGTTGAAAGTATGCATCTAATTCACGAGGCACTTTTTACCTCGTCTTTAAACTGAGTTCTTAATGTTATAAGAGCAGAAATGTGCCTCCTACGACTTAGAGCATCATCTACTCTATTCTCCTTCCCTTTGATATAGCTAATATCAAAGTCATATTGTGATAAAAATTCTAACCACCTTCTCTGTCTGGCATTCGAGATTAGGTGAGTAAAAATATATTTCAGTCTAAGTGATCGTTTTCAACTCAAAAGGTTTCCCAAGTAAGTAGTGTCTCCAGACTTGAAGTGCATGAACAATGGCAGCAAGTTCCAAATCATGAGGGGCATAATTCAACTCATGTAACTTAAGTTTTCTACTTTCATATGCTATGACTGATCATTTTGTAGAAAAACACCTCCAAGGCCTTCCCGAAGCATGATTTACAACCGTAAAACTCCCATTAGGGTGCAGTACATGACTAATATAGGTGCAGAAGTCAACTGGTCTTTCAAACTTTTGAAAGCCACTTTGCACTTGTCATTCCACATGAATTTCTTATCCTTCTTTTGCAATGAAGTTATTGTGCAGACTATTTTAGAAAAATCCTTTACAAATTTTCTATAGTAACTAAAGAAGACCCATGAAGCTTCTTACTTCATGCACATTCTTTGGTGCGAGCCACTCATTATTGCCACTATTTTGAAGGATCTACAGCAATTCCTTCTTTACTTATGACATGACCCGAATAGTGAACTTGAATCAAAGAAAGAACATTTGGATAACTTGCCATACAACTTTCTTTTCCTCGGAATTCCCAAAACTATCTTCAAATGCTCATTGTGCTCCTCAACGCTTTTAGAATAAATGAGAATATCGTCCAAGAATACAAGTACAAACTTGTCCAGTATTCTTGAAAATATTGTTCATCAAGTTCATAAAGGCTTCATGCGGGTGCATTAGTTAATCCAAAGGGTAGAACTGTGAATTCATAATGTCCGTACCTTGTTCGGAAAGTCATTTTATGAATATCTTCCTCTCTAATCCTTAATCGATGATAACCCAGATCGAAGGTCTATCTTAGAATAAACCGCTGCTCCACGCATCTCGATCAAACAGATCGTCGATCCTAGGAAGTGGATATCGGTTCTTGATCGTTGCTTTGTTCAACATCCGATAATCAATACACAAATTTCTTAGTGTTCCATCCTTCTTTTTCACAAATATTACAGGCGCTCCCAAGGTGAAACACTTGGTCCAGTCAAACCTTTAGACAAAAGCTCTTAACCGTGCCTTAAGCTCAACTAACTCTGTAGTAGTCATCCGATAAGGTGCCTTGGAAATAGGTTCATTTCTGGCTTGATTTCAATGGTGAAGTCAAATTCTCTCTTGGGTGGTAACCCTAGTAATTCCTCAGAAAAACATCCACTGAAACTTTGTAACGAGAGGAGAATCGTTTCATGAAATCATCATCTTCTTCCGAAGATTCGGATATCTTTCTTGCATAAAGGGTACATCCTTTATTTTTAACCTTTTAAGTTTGCATAGCTTACGGTTTTCTAACTGAAATTTCCCGCTTTCACCCTTGAATCTCTGCTGATTCCAGTGATCATCTAAACATTTTATGTTCTTTTCATAGCTTGATCTACTTTTGCTTTATGGTCAGCTAACCAATTGACACCAATAACAATGTCATACGATCCTAAAGGTGCAACATAGAGGTCAACTTCCGTGGAAAAGTTAGGTAAGTCAAGGATTTGCGCCCAAAAAGACACATACTCACTTTGTATGAACAGAATTATTACCATCTTTATACCCAAGATTTATCCATTTTTCCATCTTTTCTTTTAAGTTTAGAAGCAAGTTTATTAGATATAAAATATTCGGTAGCTCTGTATCAAAAATAATAGTGATGTATGCCGAATAACTTACCCTAACTTCTATAGGTGTCACTTGCTTTTCACTTGCTTGTCCGCTCTCGCAGCATGTATCTTATGTCATGCTGATTACGATCATCCTTCTTCAAAGGGTGCTGATTTGCGTAGTGATCTTTGCCACAATTGTAGCAGCCTCCTACAGGTCCCTTTTTAGGCTCAAAGTTGCCTCCAGTTTTGTAATTGTCACGTTGTCCTCCATAGGGCTTCTGCCCATTGTTATAATTTTTAGCAAAATTATCCCTTACGTTTCCAGCAGGCTTATTTACTACTGTTTTTTATTGTTATCTCCTGGAAACTTACTCTTGTTTCCAAACTTTTTCCATGGTCCTTTTCTGGGTGCAAGAGAGGTTGAAGAGGGGTTTGTAGTCTTCTTCCGCACTTCCTCTTTATGAGCGAAATAGCCTTTAATTTCTCGTTCTTGCCTTATGGCCTTTTCAACAACTCCTTCCATAGTGGTTGGGTCAGAACATAGATTTTGCCCTCATATTGATATTTTAAGCATCGATGGAGGGTAGATGGGACACAATGCATTACATGAATCCAAGAGCATCCGAGGATCATATTATAGTGGAATTTCCCTTCAACAATGTAAAAGAGTTCATGAAGCAGCTTCTTACCTACTCGAATGGGTAGGACCACAGTTCCTAAAGTAACTGCTAGCTGATCGTTAAATGATCGAAGAGTGAAAGGTGGGGGTGACACTACGTTCTTGAGTAACTTAAGTTGCTCGAATGTGTGCGAGGAGATGACGTTGAGTGCAGCACCACTGTCGATCATAATGTGTTTTAATGTAGTGTTGTCGATTTGGACTGTGATAAAGAGGGGAGCCTCCAAATCCTCGGAAGAAAGGGAAGGAATTTCTGAATCTTCAAAAGAAATGGTGGTTGATGGTCTATTCAATCCAACAACCATCTCAAAGGGTGGGGCTCATCTAAATTCCACTTCGCGATGCGGCGCAGATTATCAATCGAGCCTGGCGATGTTGCGAAGAGGATTGAATGAGGTCAAAAGAGACATTTTGACTAGAGCCTGGGTGAGTTGTTTCATAACACTCTCCTCAACTGACACGGAATTTGAGCCCGAGGTGCAGCACGAATAGAGACCCGAGGTCTCGGGGCTAATGAGGAAGGAGGAACTCCTTCGGGGGCTACAGAAATGACAACCCGTGGTCGAGATGTTGTAGATGAGGATGGATTATCATACTGTTGGGTTCTAGTGGCGATATGAATTGTGTCGATTTGAGAAGGTGGAAGATCATTTGGAGTGGAATCACTAGAAGTAGAGGTCTGAGTAGATCGTTGGGGCTCAGATGGAGCTAAGATGACAGGAGATACTTGTTCCTCCTCCTCCAGCAAAAGATCACTTTCTTCCAAAAGGCTGTTGATGACAGATCGAAGAGCTTTACATCCCTCAGTATCATGACCCGGGGTACGGTGGTAAGCACAAATCAAATCAGAGTTAAACCAGAGTAGGTTTAACTCCTTTAGGGTTATAGGGTTTAATCGGAGGAAGAGATATGGATGAAGATTGGATAAGTTGGCGAAGGATTTTAGTATAGAACCCTTTGTAGACAAATATGAAGACAGAGATGATGAAGGCGCCTCTTTTACTTTAACAGATCACTTGAGGTAAAAGAACTCGCATGTTAGGTTTGATACAGATTTTTAGGGATCATCTTATTTTTTGGACATCGAAGGAGCAACCTTGGGCACTTGAGATGGAAGTAAGTGAGACATGATTGATTTTGATGGAGGAGGAGCCCCTAAAATAGATTTTGAAGATGATGGAGATGTGACAAGTGTTGTGGTCTTCAGAGATAAGGGAGGTTGCTTGGTCGAAACTAATGATGATTTAGATAATGTCGATTTAGATGAGGGAGAAGCTCCCAAAGTAGGTATAATCGGAGGAACAGAGGGTGCCTTGGTTTTCGGTAACGAAGATGATGATTCTGATAAAAGAGGTGACGTCTTTTTAGTAGGTAAGTCCACTTTTCGAGGTGCTGGTGAAGAATGTGTTGTAGAAGAAGATGATGGTTTTGATAAGTTTGCAGAAGAAGACACCTTCTCAGCAGACAAATCCAATCTTTTATGAGGTGCAGAGAGAGATTTTTGCGGGAAAGCACCAAGAGTCTTGATGCTTTGAACTATAGGCTTTCCTTTTTCGTGGGATGGTGACAATTTCAACACATAAGGTGATTGTAACCTTTTCGGGAAGCAAATGGGGAGGTAAGTGCGTGATGACGCTAACGTTAGATTTCGGTTGTCTCGATCTAAGTTCAGGAACCGAGCGTATAGGTGTCGGTGCTACTTCTTTAGATTTTCCCTTAATAGGCAAAGTAGCATTGGTGATGGAAGAAGTGAGTGATGAAGAAGCAGTTCCTTGCGAGGGAACTACTACTGCAGCACAATAATTGTGGGTGAAACTACCAGTAGGAAAGGAAACAGGAAGAGTCAAAATCAAGACGCTTGGCCGAAGTCGTCATGCACAACTATAGGTACGTTTACCAATGGTATAGTCGCAAAAAAATAGGAGAAACGCAAGTAGATGTATCCGCGGTGGAAACTTGAAGGGATGCAACGCCTTGAGCATTGAAAGAATGTCCTGACGATGAGACAGATGAGGATGATACTATCTCGGGTATGGATGGAAGATCGGAGATAAAGAAGCGGAGAGAGATGAATCCGTATCTAGCAATGTTGGAATATTCAAAGACAAAGCTATCTCAAGATGGTGGAATCCCAACGATTAACGAAGCGGAAGGAGGTTCTCGATTCAAATGATGTGTTGCGAGATGGCTTAGTTTTAGAAGAAGATTCTTCAGTAGAGATGAAGCTGATAGTATGAGTGTTTGGTTTTTGAGACTCTGAAGCATCATGGTTCAGGGAATGATTGGGAAAAGGTTGCTTAAAAACATCAAGCGCTTGATTTGGGGGAGCATTTGGGTTATCCAGAATGAGCTCGCCTTTATCAATGAATTTCTGGACAAGATTTTTGAAGGTTTGACATCGTTCGATGTCATGACCTTTGGTTCTATGATAATGACAAAAGTCATTTTCCCTATACCAGAATGGACGTTCTTGGCTTTCATCAATATTCCTAATGGGGGGAAGTTCGATCATGTGGACTTCCAACATTTTTTCCAGGATAGAAGCATATGATTCCCCCAACGAAGTGAAAGATCGAGATGACGAGGACCCTTTTCGAGAAGATGAGGAGTCTCTTCATGGTGTTTGATTAGAAGTGTTATCGGCTCGTGATGTTTTTAATACGATAGCGTTGGTGGATCCCTGATTCTTGTCTTTAGAAGTGGAAGGATTTGATTTGGTAAACCGAGAAAAATCTGGTTTAGATTTAGAGCAAAGTTTTAACTTCCTTGTTGATGGCACGAGACTCAAGTTTGCGTGCCATCGTAAAGGATTCTTCAAATGTATGAAAGGTCTGGATCCTTAAAGTGGAAGAAATATGATTAGCACAAGATCGAGTAAACAACTCGATCTGTTGGGATTGAGGAAGGGAGAAAGACAATTGGTTTATTATCCCTCTCCAATGAGCGACAAATTCTGCAATAGACTCATCATCGAATTGACAAATGTTATAAAGATCTGTAATCGAGATCTTATGCGCGATATTTATTGAAAAGTTTTCAACAAACATCTGGGCCAATTGAGAGAAAGAAAACAAGGAATGTCGAGGAATGTTATTGTACTATCCTAAAGCACCTCGCTAGAGACATAGGAAAAGTATGAAGCATAAGCTCCGATCCTGGACTATGAGGTAGCAAGCATGTTTAAATGCTCACAAATGCTTTTTGAGGGTCCTCCCGACTATGAAATTTTGAAAATTTAGGAAGTACCCATTGGGAGGATAAGGCTTAAAAGCCACCGAGGGGTGAATGGGTTCATTACACACTTCTTCAAAAGAGTATGAAGGACGAGCCCTTTGGTGGAGTCTTCCAAGTCTGCGATTTTCTTGAAAAGAATTTGGACCACATCAAATTGAGGAGGAGGCACACTGGCTCGTCCTACATAATGAAGCAAATGGTGGATGTTGTTGAGGTGTCAGTGGGATTCATCTATTGATTGATAGGATGATAAGAGGAGTAACCGGGCGTTAAGGTGACGCTTTGGTGGGGTATTTGTTGTGAAGGAGCTTTGTGTATAGGCGGGCATGTGAGATAATAAGTGGTTGAGAAAATGAAGGTTGGATGACGACAAAGCACAGCTTTTGTGATTGGTGGACTCCTATGCTTGTTGGTAATCGGAAGATTGAGGAACATGGGTGCCAATTTTATTGGACATGGTGGGGAACAAGACTCGAAAGAGGCTTTTACTTGCTGATTAGTTATTAAAGGTGCCAATGCTAGAGGATGGGTGAAGGTCACTTTATTCTTGGAACATTGGAAGAAAAACCCCCGGAGGACGAGAAGCGAGAACCAATCGCTAGTCGAAGGGGGTTGACTCATAAAGAGGTACTGACCCTGGGACACAATGGATGGCATAGATGAATTAACAGCAATATGTGGGTGCGCAGACGCACCCATTATAGCTAGAGAAGAGGACTTCTCAAAAGTAGGTTGTGGAATAGTCGAGGTAACTGCGGCGTTAGGAATAGGTAAGACTATTTGAGAACTAGTCGATATGGTCGGTGGAAGAGAAAAAGGAGGCACAGGTGCGCCACCCTCTTCCGTGGCTCAAGGCGAGAAAAATGATGCTAACTGTTCTACAAAATCCTGGGATGGTTCACGAGAATAATCGTACACTTGCTTGGATTGGTGGTCCTTGATCAGATATTTGAATAGACTTGTGTACTAGGTAGTCCATAAGGGCTACCGGATTGCGATCAAGGAGCGCTTGAAATTCAGGATCCCCGTGAGGAACATACTCTATGTCAGAAGCAGATGATATTTCTGAAGGACTAGGGGAAGCTGGACGTGATGGGGTTGCTTTGGCCTGATAGAAAGGATTATATGACCAGGATGGGGAACCAACTAACAGCGGTCCCGAGGAAGACACAGGGGTGCCAAACGTCCACACTAGCGGTGATCTCGGAGGAAGAAGGGGCTAGTTGAGCCATTCTTCTAGATTGTAACCGAGTGATGACCGTCATAAACAAGCAGAAAAGAAGATTGACCTAACTAATGCACAGATAATTCAAGCAGCGTAGGTGATTATCTCTTTTAAGTTTTTATGCTTTTAAGAAAGAAAATATTAGGGAAGGCCTTTTAGAATAGGAACTACTCAGATAGCCAAACTAAGGATGGTTTAGGGATGTTTTGGTGAGGAGTCCCGAAGGCACTTCAGTAAAAGACCGGTACGTGGCTTGATATAGGGGCCTACCCCCGCACTTCACACACCGCTGCGATAAGGGAGTTGGGTGCTTTGCCAATATATACCAGAACTTCCGTGAATTTATAGTGCGGCCCGAGTACCGCGTAGGCTCTTCCTCTTGGATGTCACTTCCAAGTAGGCAAGGCCAGGGAAAGAATTTTTGTTTAAATGCTTTATACCTAGTGATTTTGGCTTTGTGTGCAAGGGTGAAAAATAAAAATCAAATAGTGTCACTACCGATTTTGATCAATTTTCCAGCCTAATTAAAACTAGATGAAAAACATACAGCAGAAATGACAAAGAAAGAGTTCTTTTTAAGCACTTAAAAATGAAGTGTTTGATTTCGATGAAGACAAGTCAAACAGATTCTTTCCCAAATGCGATTAAATTCTTTTTAAGCACCAAAATTGAAATGTTCGAATGTGATAGACAATAAACAAAGAAAGTTTTTTTTTTTTTTTTTTAGTTCTTAAAAAGGAGAAAACACCGTAAAAGAGAAATTCTGTAGATTTAGCTCTCCAAGGTGTGTGGACTTAAAAAGTGCGTTGTTGAGATCTTCCCCTCGAACAATCCACGAACAAGCAAAGTGCTCCGCAAGAAAAGGTTAATCAAACACCAAACAAAATCCAGAAAGATATATCCGAGATAATGGTGAAACGAAAATTTCTATTTAAGGGACTAGAAAAATTTCAAAGAAATAACAATTTTGCATAAAGAGATGGATCAAACATGCAATCTTGAAATCAAAATGAAATATTTACTAATTTTATAAATAGAAATTGGAATTGAGATTTGCAAAAAAAAAAGGACCTAACTTTGCAAATTCAGAAATGAAAGAAGCAAGACTGAAATGATGAAAGGAAATGCTTAAGTAGAACTGATAAAAATCAGTGAAGAAAAAGAACAAAGCTCAAAACTAGAAAAGAGATGAACTTACCAATAAGGGACTTTGGTTGGCTCCCACCAAGCGTGCGAATGTAGATCAAGAATTTCACTGACTTGTTACCTCATCCAAGTTAACGTACCAAACTAAACACAAAAACCTTGAAAAACTCAAATGAAATTGATACCTGATGGACAAGATCCGAAGATGTAGACGGATAAGGAAGCCGATGTAGATAAGACGGGCGCACACGAGCGATCCTACACAGTAGATCCAAGAAACCTGTGAGACACCGATGCTTGATAGAAAAAGACCACGTTAAAAGATATTTAGGTGGACTACCCAAGAAGCGGGTCCGAGAAGCGATAAGCTCCCTCGGCGGATGTCAGTCCACGTTTTCAATTAAGTAAAGAAGCATACATGATAAAATATGTACATACAGGATTAGATTTTCTGATCAAAATAATAAACAGAGTGTAAACAACGCAGAGTAAAACAGGGAACTGTGAAAACAAAGTTGGATTTGTGTTACCTGTGTCCTTTACCTGTCTCGCAAGATGATCGGGCGTCGATCGTTCGAACTGTCGATGTCGATCGATATAGATCGGCGTCGATCCGAGACAAAGTGCAAGAAAGTTTGGGAAACGGAGAACGAAGGCAAGATCATCAACGTCCTGGATCTACGAAGCCGTAGGAGAGATACTTGGCAAGGCTCCACCAGTGTCTTGGATGCGGGAGAATGTAGTTACCAAAAATCAATGGAGACATGCGATGTTGATGTGGTAAGAGCGAATAACATGGTCCTCTCGAGGATTGATTTGGACAAGATTTGCTCTCACTCAATAGATAATGTTCAAATTTGATGCTCAAAACTCTCTCATCGTTCTCTCTTAATCTAATTGTCGCTCTTACAATCTCTCGTCTAACCGTAACCGAGTTCTAGGCCTCTATTTGTAATCGGCGCGCCACCGATATTAAATCAGCGTCGTTCAAAAAATCGGCGTCGACCAGCAGTCTTGGTCGGCGCCGATCATGGAACAAACTCCCGAAATGGCCAAAAGGAGCGATTTCTGGAAAGATGAGAGTGATCCCTCCACCTCAAATACGGGAAATATCCCGCTGCTTGGTTTGGGAGGAGGAGAAATAGGGGCGATATATGGATAGAATAGATATGGGGTAGATAAGTGGTTGGGATACATGTAAAAAGGTGTAATTAAATAGTTAATATTTAATTACTCACGGGTAAAACATAATGGGGTGAATTAAACTTAGGATAGGTGTTTAAATCACAAATTGAATAATACCCCAAGGGGATAGTGGTGATATAAACGTGCCCCGAGTTACCCGGGAAAGCAAGCAAGCACGAGGGACACTAAATTGGATAACCAATTTTAGGTGTCTACTGCGCTTGTACTATTAATATCAAAACTTCTAACCTGCGTGTAGTAACCATAAGATAGAAGAAGGTTTTGGTTCCCACCATGAAACAACCTTTGACATCAAATTCAAAACCAACATCTAATCCTCAATCTACTTTAACTTAAAAATGAAATCTAATGCAAAATATTCCAACGATTCCCATGATGTTATCAAATAATTGAAGAGGACATCCACGTAAAACTCCCTTATAGAGTTGCTAAAAACATCACCTATACTTCAAGGCATCCTTACTCGCAAATTACATGAATCACATGTTCTATGGACATCATCATACCAAACAATTTCAAGCCTTTGTCACAAACCTTTCACTCACTAGCCCTATCTTAACATTTGGTCCTCATGACCTCTTAATCGCAAACATTCCAAAAAATAGTTCCTTATATGTTGAAGCATTCATTTATCATTATAAGATCATAAGAGTGTTTATAGAAAATGAAATATTTGGTTCATGTTTACACAACATGAGAATAAAAATAATATAACTTCTTATTATTTCATATGGAGAGACTATACAAATAAATAGGTGGATGCACTCCTATTAAGTAGGAGATAGTTACAACAATACACCCAGAATAACTCTCACAACAAACTATCTATATGAGTTGTTATCACTCACAAAACTAAATTACTAACTAAAATTTTACCACACACAATTACCATAAAGCACTAATAATTTCCTAACATTCCCCCTTAGTGCGAACATGGGGAAAACATATCTTTGTACTTGCACTTGCTTTCATGATTAGGTGATTTTTACTACAGGATGATCACAAACCCGTTGTATGGTTTTCAAACGGTTTAACATGAACCGAAAATGGTGGTTTTCAATGGAGTACCACAAACCAAAAATGAAGGTTTTCAAATGGTTTACCTACAAAATCATTATGTGCCAAGTACTATTATCATCCCTCATCACATTTCACTACAGGGAATAACATAGGAAAATCTGCTCACACATTACAAACTGAAAATGGAAATGGAACATTGGATCATGTTCCCCCCCTCAATGTGAAATTTCCACTTATTCAAATAAGAACATTGCAAATGAAAGCACACTCATGAAAGCTGGAACTCTAAAAACATAGCAAAAGCATACTACAAAAACTGAAAGCAAATAATCACACCACAAAAATGTCACCACAAAATATGTGGCCGCATCATAGGTGACTCGACGAGAGATCATTGATTGGCCTCCAACCTCCAAATCCTCCCGCCTCCTCTCATTTGATGCTACTAACTCAGAATTGATCGGCTTCTGATCTTTGAACAATTCATCCCCACAAGATGGACATCGTGTACAAGTGAAAATACGTCCAATTATTGAAAAGTGAGGCAAATATGTTTTTATTTTACAATTTTGACAATACAATGATCCTTTTTACTTAGTAATATCGACTCATCACTTTTAAAACCTAAAAAATAAAAAAATACTATTAGACATAAACTAATATTAAAGTCATTTAAATGTACGTTTTGACTTCTAGACTAAAAATTTTACTCAAACTTAAAACGGATTATTAAAAACACTGCCAATCAGTCAAAAGAATACAACTAGACTTCCAATGTAAATAATTTTAGACTCAATGAACTAAAAAATAATACCAAACTCTTGGTCACGTGCATGTGTGACCAATGGCTCAATGTCATTTGGACGACCTGCAGCGAGATGGGATGTTTGTAGAGAATTGTGTGAGGAGATTTGTATTATGATGAGGACATCGTGAAGATATGAAAACCAATGCCAAACTATCCTTCCGCTTATTAATCGATTGGGTTGTTAACATGAATTGATGATGCATGTGCATTGTGGAGGACGAGATGGAGGATGTTTATGAGAATTCAAGCCTCAAAAATAAAAACTAAGCATTCCAACCATGAGTCTCCAATGAGCTACCATGTACATGCCTGAGAAGCAAGATACACCGTATCAATTACAACGTGGTTCAATGATATCAGACAATGGATCTGTGCACATAACTACACAAGTGCATGGGAATGCAAATCCAAGACTGATTTTTTTGGATGTCGAGTCTAATATGTAGATCCAAAGCATAGATATAGACATATAGACTTGTAAATAGCTGGAAAGGAGTGTGTGCAGGTCTGTAATTTACACTCTTTGAAAAAATGCCACCACTTCCTAATGATGTTGGTTGTTCATAGATAGGATTGCAAACTAATGTGAAGGCTCGTGAACTCAAAGCTGACAGGTCAATGGTAGATCAATGAAAACGTGGACTGCTTGGATAAGAACTATCAAATGTACAAATTTGTGGGCAAGTAGATGTGTAATCTGCATAAATAAAAAAAGGAGATCTTGCACGAACATATACAGGTTTGTAGGGTTTTATCTCACAGTTATCAACACATGCAAAGAAGCATCAAGAAGAAAATACACTCAACATGTCCCCCCATAAATATCAATACAAAAAATGTAATCGATTCGATGCAGGATCAATACAACGAATTGAAGATATATTATTTCTCACCGTGTAAATACCACACGTCTTCTTCTACCATGCAGGTGCTTGGATAGAATATTAAATGCACAAAGAGAACTCTATTTAGATCATTGTACACTTGGATATGATAACCAAAGATGACAGCAAGGGCGGACTTATCTTTACATGCAAATCGATGAGTGGAAGCACATGGGCTGCTTGGATTGCCACTGTACACGAGATATGAAATCTCACGTTTCTGCAAACTACAAAATCCGTCACGAATATCTGCTAATATCAGTAATTCCCTCGTTTATTTGACACACTGGTGCATTCGATGTTGCTTGGATGATCTTCTCTGATAAAAACAAACTCTTTCCTCAATAGCAACACAGGTATGTTGAACCTATGAAGTATTACTACTATAATATCTCATAATAGGGGCAACCATAACAAGGAATAGATCTGCCCCACACAATGCTCAGGACGCCATCGCTATGATACTAAATGAAATATTTGGTTCATATTTTCACAACGTAATCAAAATAATATAACTTCTTAGTATTTCATACGGAGAGACTATACAAATAAATAGGTGGATGCACTCCTATAAACTAGGAGATAGTTACAACAATACACCCAAACTAACTCTCACAAAAAACTATCTACATGAGTTGTTATAACTCACAAAACTTACTAACTTAACTTTTACCACACACAATTACCATAAAGCACTAATAATTTCCTAACAAAAATAGAGTTTCATTGAACATTTGTTCCATGAAAATATTACGGTGTCTTGGCTATACCGAGGAGATTCTTACTACTAACATCATAACCATTCGTGGGTATGATAATCATGAGAGAAAATCTACGGGAACAATCATGTTATCACTCATGGTTGGACCAATCACTTTGGACACCTTGTGCCATGTTGTGGACTTGGAGGTTCCATACAACATTCTCCTTGGGCACCCATGGATCCATGCCATGTAAGTCATCCCATCCACATTCCATCAATGCATCAAATTTCCCCATCAAGGAAAATAAATCAAATTGTGTGTTGATACTAAACCCTTCGAGTATTGTCGAATTCTTTGAGGAGGTATCAAAATCACACTATTTTTCATCCACGAAAAGTATGCTCCCTCGTATCATACAATTCTCTAAAGCTACATTAATATATCCCGATATACTCTCAAAACTATTTCCAAATACTAGTGCCAAGAATCTTGAAAGTAATACTATTAATTATCCTTCTACATCTACCAATCCACCTACATCATCTAGTATGCCTACTAATTCATCTATGTAAACATCCACATTTAAAATCATTGACAAAGGATGTGGTGAATATCAATTTCAAACGGTTGAAAATTCCTTTCACATTGGGAACTTACCCTATCACCACACACATATGGAAAAGTGAATGCTTCACATATACACATCACTCCCATCTATAAACTAGGAAAATCCATCTATCGATGATTTGGTTACTTATATGATGAGAAACTTCAAGCTTCTAAGATCTATCGGTTGTATGATGACAGGTTCGTTGACTATTATCAATTGCTTGAACACATCATAGGCAATAAAATCATGAAAAACATGTAATGGAAGGGAAAAGGTCTTGGAAAGAATGAACAAGGTCATCTAGATCCCATTACCTCAATAAAAATCTAAACTCCTATGGTTTGGGTTACAATCCTAATGCTTTTGCATGTGAAGTGTCTACTAGTATAGAAACCAATAGTGAAGACATTGACTCTAACAATGAAACAAGTGCCATGTTGGATCTCTTTGAGGATTTTTCGACATAATAAATTTTTACCACCTTTCCATCTCGAACCATTGACATTGTGTATCCTTCTCTTATTAGTTAGGATCACCTACATCACGTTTCTATAGACCTCTTCCAAAACGATGAGGCCAATGGAAATTTATTGAAAATCGAGATCTCATACCCCCTTCCGATCACAAAAATGGATTTGATATCAATTTGGATGCTACATGTACTTTGGTGAAGAACTCTAAAACCCTAATCCACTAAAAACGAAAAAACCAAAATGCAAAAAGAAGAAAAATATCCCATAGTTAAAACCTCACATAGACGTTATTAGAAAAAAACAAACAAAAACATAAAACTCCACAAGACTCCTCCTAATGCGGGAACATCAACTTTGTACATAAGTAAAAAAATCATAAGTTTTGGCTTATATTAGGTTTTGGGGTCCTTTTAAGAGTTCTTGAGTCCTTTATAACTATATTAAGTTCCTCCATGTATGTTAAATGATTCTTTTGGAGTTTACCTCCAAAAAGGAGTATTTAAACATTTGAATTTGTAAAGCTTAACGTAAAAGGTGTAATGATGTAAGTAAGGTCATGAAATGTTGTAAAAGGTTCTAAAGGGGCTTGATTGATGTATCTAGGGCATTATCACCCCTTAGTAAAGTTTCACCATGAGTGGTTAGTCTCCATCATGTTTAGGGTTGAGAATTAGTTATTCCAAACACCTTTTAGATCATGAATGAGATATATTTGAATGGAAGAGGAGTAAGAAAGAAGAGGAAGATACATTGGAGGTTTAAGACAAGATAAAAGAGCCATAAATGGCCAGGAACCTATGTTACTAAGCATGGATTATAGTATAAACATGGTACTTGTGTATAAGATGGATATTTTTTTGTGAATATGAATAAAGGATGAGTCTTTGATGTTATCTTTGTTGGTAAGTGAATTTTATAAGTTTACAATAATGTTTTAAAGTTAGTTTTCATTCTATGAAGCTTCTCCATACTAATGATGATCTATGAGATTGACATTTGAGAAAAATGACTTGATATATAGTTATTCTTGTGATCAAATAGTGAATCTAAGTTTTATTGCACATGTATGCAAAAGGTTATTTGATGTGAGAATGAACTTTTTAGGGTTTTAAGTGATGATGAAAGTGAAATTTCTCAATTTATGGCCAAAAACAAGTATGTTCATAGTGATTTCTTAAGTCAAATTGATAGAATGAAGAAGGGAAGGATGGAATAATTTCTAATGGTGATTTTGTTAGTCAAATTAATGGGGAAAAGGAGTTATGTAAGGGGTAAAGATGATTATAAATTTGATTTGAGTGTTTTGTAGTAGAGATCGTGTTCTAGAAAACATAGTTTTCTTATGAAAAGTAAGTGCAAATCTTAATATTGTGACTGATTTGTAGAGTCTCATAAGAAATAGTATGAATATGAAAGCTTTATAATGTTAGGATAGAGATTTTAAGACAAGTTAGAGGTTTTGAAACTTTTTTTGGTGAAATTTATGCACTAAAACACATTCTCGAGCTTTGTGAAACCCTAGGATAGGGAAAAAGGAAAAAAAGTGAAACTCAAGTTTTAGCATATGAAATTTCATAAAATTTATAACTTAGCATGTGATCATGTTTAAAAACATAATTTTTTGGTTTTAAGAGACTTGGTGTTGTATGACACAATATTTCCTTAACAATCTTGTTTGAGGGATTTTAAAACCTAGTTAGAGGTGTAATTAGAAAATTGTGTACATTCTTCTGTTGGGGCCTTGTAATATTGGCTAAGTACCTATTAGTGCATAATCACAACACCCCCAAATGAGCCCTAAAAGATATGCTTTTCTAAGGTAGGCTCATTTGGTGTGATTACATAACATTGAACTTTCCCCAAGGTGTGGGACCTTGCAAAAATGGGAAAGCTCTCCAGATTGAAGGTTGGTTCCTTATTCCTCTGTTTAGGTGCATACGTAGAAACTTGCAGAGGGTTTGTTCTTAATCCTAATCTAAAATTTACCAAGGAGATAGGGATAGAAGGAATACATAAATGAAAACAAAGCTAAACTACGAGGTGATGCACCAAGGAATGATGAACACTTAGTTTTCCTTTGACATGAACCAATAAAATGCATACAATAAACAAGCACAGATAGCCAAATCTGTAATGAGAGACCAAATAGAAGCAAAAGAAACAAGAAGGATCTAAGATCGATCACAAACGTATTTTATTGCTCTATAGATTGATATAGTTCATTACAGAATAGCCAAAGGCATAAATGTGTTACAATTTTAATGGAAGGCCTAAACCCCACAAATCCTTTGCTAGAAGGAGAAGGGAGCCTATAAAACTAAGAATATCCAACCCTTTACAATGAATCTTGTTCCCAACTTTATAGATTCAGCCGGAGAGAAGAAAGAGAGAGAGAGAGAGAGAGAGAAGTGGGAAAACATGGGTCAAGCTCAACCACCGTTGTTAATGCTTCTGCTAAAATCTGCCCCCGAATCCATCTTTACTACATCGATCCTTGGTTTGGCATCTTGGAGAGAGAGGAAATGGTGGAAATAAATCAAATCCAATCTGGTTGTTGAGACTGGTGGATCCTGCATTGAAAGCTCAAGATGTTTTCCTCCATTTCCTTTACCTAACCTCCTCAAAAATAAAGTCTCAGACCTCCATTGCATGGGTGAGGCTGAGATCCTTCCAATGGTGTCAGATTCACAATATTTTGAGCCCTGAGTCGAAAGATATGCCCCTTCAAAGTTTGTATCGAATCCGTACAAGTGGGCGGGAAAACCAGTTTGGAAAATGGGCCCTCTTTAATATGGGACACGTGGCAGTCTTTGGTAGGCTAGGGAGATGCGCTCCAACTTTTTCCTTTATGCCTTTTGAACGAAAGGCAAACTTTCACTTTTTTCCCCTCCCGCCTTGGCTTTGACTCGGTCTAAGTGCTGACTTTTTCCCTGGGCGGAGTTGCGGGCCATTTTGCAACTTTTACTCCCTTTTGAGGTAACAAGGGGTGAAAATCAACTTTTCCCGACTGCCCACTTTCCCCGGGACACGTGTCACTCTGGCACTCACTCGGGAACCTTTTCTCCATTTTACCCTTGAAACAACGCCCTTAAGACACTTGGCAGCCTCCGCTGGTCCACTTATGCATTGACTATTCAACTAACCTTGCCCCCTTTGAGGTACACATGGAGGCACCGCGCTTGTTTGCAAACCCACCCAAAGTTGCCTTTGGAGGAGTGCCGAGTTGACACTTGTCGCCTCCACTACTCTGTGGACTTTTCAACGGTTCCTCTCATTTTTAGGCTTTGGGCTACATGGTGAGCTCGCGCTCATTTGGGTTCCTCCCTTTGGATTCACTTTGAGAGAAGTGTCGTTAGGACACGTGGTCTCTTCCACTACCTCCTCCATACTTAGTTGTTTTTGGGCCTTTCCTGAGCCGTTTTGAGCCCGAGGACATCGAATCTTCATTGTTTCTTCTTCTTCCAGTTTCTGGTTCCTCTGTAACATCTCCCCTTTTGTCTGACCCTATTATTCCATTGTTGAGTCTACCTGTAACTTACAGAATGAATTTAAGGCATAGAAACGGCCCGACAGAGTCATTTCTTTCTATACAGATCCCTTGCTCTTTCTTCATCTCCGCCACTTCATTGCTGAATATTTTTTGCAACCAATTTGCAGGATTGAATGAGTTCTCTTGGGTTCCTTTTAAGCGGGGTCATGATTTGATCCAATATTTAGCTTGGGGTGAAATATGGATAACAATTTGGTGACTCACGGGGACATCTGCCTGCTAGATGAGGAGATCAGTTGCCTTGTCATATCTGTTGGGCATGGAGTCAAGAATAATACAATCTGATACTAATTCTACCTCTGGTTCATGAGCCCAACCGCTTGCATTCTCAAATTTTATAAGAAAATCTCGAAATGAAGATTTCTGAGAGTAGAAAATTGTTTTGAAATAGGGCTTCATCTGTTTTTCTGAATGAACTACACAAGAGCAACAAAACAACACCACGACTATGTACAAAAAAATAAATCATACATGTTCCAAAATGGAACATGCAGAGCGTGCAAAGCACTTAGGAGGAAAGAAATCTACACTACAACAAGACAATGTGCAGAAGCACTTAGAGGAAAGAGAAACTAAACTGATATGTATAGGGTGAGACTCCCTTTTAGTAGCAATGCTTAAGATAGATCCGTTTACTGGAATCTGCAACTCTCCACCCTCCAATGTAGACAATTGGAAAGCATTACTACTTTTTCATCTTGTTATCATATAGGGGCCACTCCAGATGGCATCGAACTTAGAATGTCTCCCTGGTTTTGCTCGATCTGCATCCCATTTCAAAACCAGGTCCCCTTCCTAAGGTCCTTGCTCTAGCCTTCTTGTCAAAGCATCTTTTAATTGAGGCCGGTTCTTCTCCAATGCTTGGAGAGCTTGCTCTCTGGTCTCTTCTAATTCTATCAACTCCACGTACCTAGCCTCCATTGGTTCAAATTCAGACATCTCTAGTTGCTTCACAAGCTCCAATGCTGGTAATTCAAGTGATATGGGCAACACTGCTTCTTTCCCATAGACAAGCTTGAATGGGGAGTTTCCTGTAGATCTCTTGGGTGTTATTCTATTAGCCCATAAGGTCATTTTTGAGCTTTGTGTGCTAGGTCCTCTGATTCTCATCAAGAGTTCTTCTGATGATCTTCAGCAGGTTTTTGTTTGTAGACTCATCCTGGCCATTACCTTGAGGGTAATAGTTTGATGAAGTACTCAAATAAGTCCCATTTTTAATAGCCCATCCTATAATTTTGGAACCTATAAATGCTAATGCATTGTCTGAGATGATGGTGGCTAGTACTCCAAATCTAGTCACTATCCCTTCATAGAAATCTAGGATACTAGACTCATTTGCTTCTTTGAGTGCCACTGCCTCGGTCCACTTGGTGAAATAATCAGTTGTTGTCAGGATCCATTTGTGACCTTGGCTTGAGTTTGGGTTGATGACTCCAATGAAGTCCAATCCCCATTGCATGAAAGGTTGGTCTACTAAGATTGGGTGCAATGGAAGTGTTGTTAGCTTCTCTTTGCCTTTGAAGAATGCACAACTCTTGCACCTTTTGATCCATGTGAAACAGTCACTAAACACTCTAGGCCAATAATATCCTGCTTTCATGATTTTGAGTGTTGTCACTCTTGGAGAAAAATGGCCTCCAACTACTTCAACATGAAATTCTTGTAGCACTCTCTCCACCTGATCTGTCCCAATGCATCTTAGCAGAACACCATTGATGTCCCTTTTAAATAATACACCATCAATGAAAACATATGGGATGGCCTAGAGTCTGAAATGCCTTCTTTTTGCTTTACTCATCCAATGAGGACACATGCCCATTTGAAGGAAATGCACCATGTCTTGGGTCCAACAAGGAGTAGGTACATCATCTCTCCCTTCTTCTTGATTATTTTGTAGAACAAAAATAGCCTCCTTTTCATTGTTCGCTTCTTCTTGTAGAGCAGAGGCTAGTTGCTCACACAAGCCCCTCCCACGGACCAGCTTGGTGACCTTAATCTCAATGTCATATTCCATGACACGAGTGATCCACCCTACATTTCTCATTCAGATCCTTGCTTTGAGGAGGAATTCTTTGACTCCTGTATGGGAGACCAATAGTTGGATTTTGTTGTTTGACACCAAATGCTTAAACTTCTTCAGTCCCCTGATCACCACTAGGACTTGCTTCTCAATGAAGGAATACCTCACCTCATAGTCTTCTAGACTCTGATTGAAGAAAGCAATTGGTTGTTCTGAGCTTTCTTTGTTCTGACTGAACCAGGATTGCAGAGATAGTGTCACTTTGCCACCAAAGGCATACAATATGAAGTCCTTGGAAAAATCTGGATTTACAAGAGTTGGGGCCTGTGATATGGCCTCTTTGATAGCTTCAAAGCTTTCCTTTCCTTTAGCTGTCCATCTGAATGCTAAGCTCTTCTTCAACATCAGTGTTATTGGCTTAATCAAAGAGCAAAAAGTTTGGGACAAACCTTCGAACAAAGTTGATCTTCCCCAGAAGCTTTGAAGAGCCTTCTTGTGACTTGGCAATGGCAGTGCTCTTATTGCTTCAACTCTTTCTGGATCAATTTCCAGACCTTCCTTAGACACAATGTGGCCCAAAATCCTACCCTCATGGGCCAAGAATATGCATTTTTTGGGGTTCAAAGATACCCCAAATCTTCTACATCTTTGAAACACTTGCCTTAGATGAAAAAGGTGGTCTGCATTCTTGGAGAACACAATGATATCATCCAGATAGATCAACACTATCTTGTTGATTAGCCCTTTGAATGCCATATCCATGGCTCTTTGGAAAGTAGCACCAACATTGGATAGTCCAAATGGCATTTTTTTGTATGCATAGGTGCCCCATTTGGTGGTGAAAGTAGTTTTGAATTGATCATCTTCTTTCACCATGATCTGATTGTATCCTGAGTAGCCATCCAAGAGAGAAAATCTCTCTGACCTAGACACCACTTGCAAGATCTGTTCCATTGAAGGGAGTGGGTAGTGATCTTTGAGGGAGGCTCTGTTCAAATCCTTGAAGTCAACACACAACCTGATTTCTCCATTTTTCTTTCTAACGGGACCAGATTTGTAACCCAACTTGAATGCTTGATTGGGAATATGATACTTGCCTCTATTAGTTTGTTCAACTCCTTCTTCATCAGAGGCTCAATATGTGGGTTGACTAGTCTCTACTTCTTCCTGATAGGCTGAGTAATTGGGTCCAATTCAATTGTGTGTTGTGCTAGTTTTGGATTGAACCCTCTTAGGTCTTCATAACTCCAAGCAAACACATCAGGGAATTCTTGCAAAGTTGTATGAATTCATACCTTTCTTGCTCGGTGGCCACCTTGCCAATTTGAAGTGTTTTTTCTTCTCCAATTGGGATTGACTCTGAATCTTCTCCTTTGATCTGCATGTTAGCCTTCTCCTTTCTGAACTAATCATTAGGATTGAAAATAGATTCCAGTGTCACTAAGCCTTTGGGAAGCTTGTTTGTATGCAATTGTACTATCTGATTCCCGTATTGCTGCTCTAGTCTGCTCTGGTTTCTAGCTAAGAATTCAGCTTCTTCTTAGAAAGTTAATGATCTACTTGATCATTCTCAAACACCTGCCAACATGTATTATTATCTGGAACTACTGGCCTCACAACCACATGGATATATGGTTATTCTTTGTCTCTTTTGATGTTGTCCACCACATCAAAGGCTGCTCCAACTGCTGCAAGTCTATCAACGGCTTCATTTTATTTTTTGGGTATGGACATAATGTTGAAGGCTTCGAAATCCTCCATGAGGTCCCATACTCTATTCTTATAGTTTTTGAGCAGGTCATTTTTGACATTTAGTCCTCTGACTTGATTGGCAACCAGTTCACTATCACCAAACACTTGTAAATTCTTGATTCCTAGCTTTCTTGCCCAATGAAGACCTTGGACTAAAGCCTCATATTCAACAGTATTATTTGAACAAGAAAACTAGAATCTAAAGGCTGCATAATATTTCATACCCCTGGGAGACACAATCATAGCTCCTCCTCCAGCTCCTTGTCTACTCCTTGAACCATCAAAGAATAATTTCCATACCTCATTGTCATCTTTATGTTTTGGCTTGATTAAGGTAGGGAGAGGGTGATTTTCTTCATGTAGAAGGTAGACCCCCAACTCAGATTCTTCCATTTCTTTATAGGGGTCAAAAGCATGTCTTTTTTGGCCCACTCATCTAGAGTCAAGTCTGGGATACATTCCAACTTGGTATTTGCTTCATTAGTGCCTAGGAGGTCTTCTTGATCAAAAGTGAGCAGTTGGCATTAATTGGGCTAGGCACATAAGTTTCAATATGATAGTCTACAATGGGTTCAGATCTGACTGTGGCCTTTGCCCCATATCTTGTCCTAAAGAGCATATGTGACCAGATCAATAGACAGGTAGCCTCCAATTTTGGTAGTGAAGTCCCTAGATAGACACAAAGTAAAATGTGGTGGCAAATCTATGATGGACACATTTTGCAAGATAGTCACATTGGGGCAAGCGTGTAGAGTGAGACTCAGATCCTTGATAATTCCCACAGTGGTTACCATTGTCCCATCTAATTGGACTACTCCTCTAGAGATGACCTCATATTGGAGGCCCAACTGATCGGCTATTTGTTTGGGCATCATAGAACTACTAGCCCCAGAATCAATCATACAATTGTGCACTAATTTTTCTCCAATAATCAATGAGACATAGAATGGAGGGGGTCTCAAGTTCTTACCTTGTTGTTCTCCTTGGTTCTTCTCAGGTTGAACTGCATTGGCAAGCACTCTCTCTTGTTGATTAGGGGTTGATTTGAACTTGACCAATTCTGCATGGTAGTCTATAACAAATCCCTCTACCCTAGAATGGCCAATGACTCCCATAGTGAAATGTTCACACTTGTCCTCTTCATTTTCTCAATAATATTGAATGAGCTATCTTTTTATTGCCCTTCCCAGACACATTTCTTTCTTGCACATGGGTTGTTACAAACGGTGCCTGGCTGAATTTGGAAGGTGGCTTGGATGGCTGGTTTTGGAGTTGATTGGAACACTAGGACCTTGTGGAGTGATGGAAGGTTGAGGGTTACCTGAGTTCAGTGGTTGGCCCTCTCCAATGCTTCTCTTTTTGGACCATGTATTGGCAGCCACACTTTGAGGAGGGAACTGATTCATCCCACAAAAATCTTCAGCCTGCCAATTTACAAGCATGGTCTCTCCTGGAGGTTCACCTTGTTGAGCTCCTTGCTGTTGATCTCCTTCCTGACTAGGCTCTTGTGACACCATACTGGTTTGCACCATTAGAGCTTGATTCAGAGCACCATTAAAACACATGGATTGGTTATGTGGTTGACTGCATGGAAAACACCAATCATATTCTTGTGCCATATTGTTCTATGCAGGGACCAATGCCTTTGATGTTGAGGTTGTACTTGGATCATAAGACCTAAAAGGTCTAGATTTGCAATGAGGTGGTGGCTTGAGGGTTGTCCTTGATTTTGAATCTAATTTACAATATGAGGTGGTGGCCTATTTTTCTAAGTAGTAGGGTCTAGCTTGATATTGAGCATGGGGTTGGTATGGCCCTGCTCTCTCTTGATTGTTGTTAGTTGCTCTAACAAAGACAAGTTATCACCTTTTTCCCCAAACTGATTGTGAAGGGCCATGCACAGCTAGTTCCTAGTTCTGGATAGAGCCTGCTTTAAGACTCTGAACCATTGTGAAGCTTTCCCTTTGAATGAAGAGGTGAGCAGCTTGACTGCAATGTCCATCTCATGGATCTCATGGATTGTACAGACATTTGTAATATCTTGGACATGGTCACCAGGAGAAGTTTGATTTTCCCTAGTGAAATGTGGGATGCTCTTTAATGCTGCAATCAAACTAGGGTTTTGTGCAATCAAGGTGAGTGGACTACGCAGTGAAGTTGACATATGGATTTGGTTGTGCCATTTTGATTGGCCTAAGAATCCTTGTAGACTGAAAGAAAGGCCTTGCAAGTGGAGGTGTTGACAAGGTTCTACTTGGTGGAGATGGAGACCTCTGAACTCTTCTTCCCCTCCTTTTCCTACCTAGGGATAGACACAAGTATTCAAATATACCTTCTTTCCTTGCTCTAGACCGGGTGAGATTCATGAATCTCCCAAGCTTGGGCTGCTGAAACCAATAGATTTGTTTCTTTTGGAGTCATCAGATGTATAATTTTAAGGCTTCTTAAAAGCCAGAATCATAGCAAGTGTACATCAATTCCTACTGTAATAAGATGGAGACTTCTTGGTCCCACTGGGCATGCCAAAACTATTAGTGTAGAATCACAGCACCCCCAAATGAGCCCTAAAAGATCTACTTTTCTAAGGCAGGCTCATTTGGTGTGATTGCATAACATTGAACTTTCCCCAAGGTGTGGGACCTTGCAAAAATGGGAAAGCTCTCCAGATTGAAGGTTGGTTCCTTATTCCTCTATTTAGGTGCATACGTAGAAACTTGCAGAGGGTCTGTTCTTAATCCTAATCTAAAATTTACCAAGGAGATAGGGATAGAAGGAATACGAAATGAAAACAAAGCTAAACTACGAGGTGATGCACTGAAGGAATGATGAACACTTAGTTTTCCTTCGACACGAACCAATAAAATGCATACAATAAACAAGCATAGATAGCCAGATCTATAATGAGAGACCAGATAGAAGCAAAAGAAACAAGAAGGATCTAAGATCAATCACAAACATATTTTATTGCTCTATAGATTGATACAGTTCATTACAAAATAACCAAAAGGCAAAAATGTGTTACAATTTTAATGGAAGGCCTAAACCCCACAAATCCTTTCTTTATAAGGAGAAGGAGCCTGTAAAACTAAGAATATCCAACCCTTTATAATGAATCCTGTTCCCAACTTTATAGATTCACCAGAGAGAAGAAAGAGAGAGAGAGAGTAGGAAAACGCGGGTCAAAGCTCAACCACCGTTGTTAATGCTTCTACTAAAATCTTCCCCCGAATCCATCTTTACTGCATCGATCCTTGGTTTGGCATCTTGGAGAGAGAGGAAACAACGGAAATAAATCAAGTCCGATCTTGTTGTTGAGACTAGTGGATCCTACATTGAAAGCTCGAAGACGTTTTCCTCCATTTCCTTTACCTAACCTCCTCAAAAATAAAGTCTCAAACCTCCATTGCATGGGCGAGGTCAAGATCCTTCCAATGGTGTCAGATTCACAATATTTCAAGCCCTGAGTCGAAAGATATGCCCCTTCGAAGTTTGTATCGAATCCGTACAAGTGGGTGGGAAAACTAGTTTGGAAAATAGGTCCCTCCATAATATGGGACATGTGGCGTCTTTGGTAGAATGGGGAGATGCGCTCCAACTTTTCCTTTATGCTTTTTGGAACAAAGGAAAACTTTCACTTTTTTCCCGACTCTCCGCCTTGGCTTTGACTCGGGTCTAAGTGCTGATTTTTTCCTAGGCGAGTTACGGGCCATTTTGCAACTTTTACTCCTTTTGAGGTAACAAGGGGAAAAATCAACTTTTTCCTTTGATCGCCACTTTCCCCTAGGACACGTGTCACTCTAGCACTCACTCGGGAACCTTTTCTCCATTTTACCCTTGAAATAACCCTTAAGACACTTGGCAGCCTCCGTTGGTCCGCTTATGCGTTGACTATTCAACTAACCTTGCCCCCTTTGAGGTACATGTGGAGGCACCATGCTTGTTTGCAAACCCGACCCAAAGTTTCCTTTAGAGGAGTGCCGAGTTAACACTTGTTGGCAACCTCTACTACTCTGTGGACTTTTCAATGGTTCCTCTCATTTTTAGGCTTTGGGCTACGTGGCAAGCTCGTGCTCATTTGGGTTCCTCCCTTTGGATTCACTTTGAGAGAAGCATCGTTAGGACATGTGGTCTCTTTCATTGCCTCCTCCATAGTTTTTTTTTGGGCCTTTCCTGAGCCATTTCGAGGATGAGGATGTCAAATTTGTTGTTTCTTCTTCTTCCAGTTCTCGGTTCCTCTCGTAACATCTCCCATTTTTTCTCGACCTCGCTATTCCATATACATGTAACTTGCATAATGAATTTAAGGCATAGAAATGGCCCGATAGAGTCATTTATTTCTCAGTATAGGATCCCTTGCTCTTTCTTTCTCTCTACCACTTCATTGCTTGAATCTTTTTTGCAACTAATTTGCAGATTGAATGAGTTCTCTCAGTTCCTTTTAAGTGGGGTCATGATTCAATTCAATATTTAGCTTGTGGTGAAATATGGATAACAATACCATAGGGTGCGCGTGCGTAGAACCAAAGAGAAGAAGGGCACTCAAGGAAAAGTGCGAGGATAAAGGGATTTAAGAAGGGTTTAGGAGAAGCCAAGGCATGCATGGGAGGTAGAACACGGGTTTAAAGGACTTAGCCATATTTGGAATTCTATAGGCACTTGAGGAAAAATGTGAGGACCCGAATAGGTGTGATGAGTAGTTTAGGTTCCGTCCTGTAAACCTTGAGTTCAGAAAAGGATATTCCACACAGGGAATATTCCTAGGAGACATCATTGTAGAGAGTGGAGGGTTTGCAAAGGGATAAGAATTCACCATTGGAGGACCACATCGACACTTGGCACGTGATCTATTCAAGAGAGAAGGCATGGCGGTGGGTGTTGATCCTATAAAAAGATATGCTCGGCTAGAGACAATGGTGTAAGATATACACGAAGATAGAATGCAAGAGATAATGGGAGATAGAGAGAATGCATAAGAATGCAAAGAGAGGAGAGTATGAAGTGCTACGGTAATTCTAGGGTTTAGAGCACTCGGTGCTAAAGGTTGTAAGGGATTCCATAAGCCTTTGTATGGCATGAGGATCTGTAACAAGGGTTAAAATGGGAAAGGTATATTTAAGGTCTCATACCAAGGAGGATTTGCAAGAGTTAAGTCCTCTCTCATTTATTGTATATGGTCTGAGATGACCATTTTGACTATAATGTGGCTACCTAAACTATGTTAAATCAAATATATATATATATGGGTTCATTGTGTATATTTTGTTTAATGGTGTAAACCCTTGTGTTATATGACTATCATGGCTCATATCTAGTTTATTATGCTTATTACAATGTTATTTAGTTTATGTAATGCATTAAGGTGTGGATCTGTTAGTTGCATCTTCTACCTCTTTAAATAAGTGAATGTACTTCTACTTTTGTAAATCATCCTCCATTAATGGCGGAACCATCTCACAAAGCTCACATAAAGGAGGGGCTCAACACCGGGGGTGAAAGGTCAACGCGCTTAGGGTTAGTAAAGGTATTAAGGGTAAATAAATGACTACACTTCCGTATTATATACTCAATAACCTCTAAGTTAATCTTCCATCATTCCACTCTTATTCCCATATGTTTTACATCAAAACAAGAACAAACAATCATTTTAAATCTCTATTTTCTATCAATCTATTTTTATCAAGAAAATCAATCTTTTTACAAGAATCACCCATGATTCCCTGAATCAATTTAGCTTTCTTTATCAAATTATTGCATTTTATCAATTATCATCCATATCTCTATGTTTAATCTTTCTATTGCAAGCATGTCTATGTTGTAGATGATTATTCTAGGTCAGTCTCATCCGATCACGAGCATCTACGATCTCCCAATCATCCAACAACCCTTCGTGTGGGAGCAATTTGATATCCTTCATGAGCTTACTCTGTGTACTATCAGATTCACACCGACCCTAGAAGACATTGAGGAATAGATCGAATTCCTCCATAAAATCCAACAAGCAACTATGGATTACTAGTACGACTACTTTGAAGACCTTCAGATTTGCCACCACTCTAGCCTGGGCCACCTATAAAGTGGAACATGATCTTCCTTTTCACCTCAAGTTATAGCTTCTTTATCTTATATCCTTATCATTTTCATTCTTATCTTATCATCTTTATCAACTCACTTAATTTTATCAAAACAAGATGACATCCTTCAAGGAAGTCCCTTTGGATTCCTGGGATCGATCCTTTTTTGATAAGTTCATCATCTTATTTATCTAATATTTCTTATCTAGTTGTCTTTTATCATGGTATATTCACTTGGTGAAAGGAGGAGCACTCATTCATTGTTCACATCTCATCATATTGACATTGCGACTTTTTCCACAATTATCATTAAACCCTACCATATTTTGAGTTTTAGTACTTTCTACACTTGATAATGTCTACTTGAAAAATACCTAATACATTCTTGGCATGCCTGGTGGGACCATGTTCCCTTTTTTTCATTAAATTAACTTATAATCATTCTTGGGTTCTCTTCTCTATAATCGTTAACAATTCTGGTAAATCACCAATGATTTTGGTGAATCACCCACGATTCCTTCAAATCACCGACGATCTCTGTGGATTGTTCTTGATTACTCAATTAATTTTCCTTTGGGAGATTTTTTTTTTTTTCTACTTCTTGTCTTTCTCTAAACATTGTAGGTTTCCCCCTCTAGAATACTTGTTTCTAAATTTTGAGTTAAGATAAACATTAAAAATAAAATAAAAAAAAAAAATAACACAGTATGTTTTTTTGTTATTTTTATTTTTAAGCTTTGCATTTGTCTATTGTCTTCATCGAATCAACATTTATTTTTGGGATTTAAAATAAACCCTTCATATCTTGATTGATCACATAGTCTAATTAGGGGTTAATGAATTACATTCACTTAACTTCCCTCACACACAACCAAATCAAATTAAACACAATCTACATCAAAACACTCCTACCCAAGTGGACCTACTTAGATTTCATCACCAAGAGGATAAGTCAGTCAGTTTTTCTAGCTGAGTATAAATAAGTTGGTGGGTGGTATATTATCTATACACATGACACCCTTATCATTGTGGGACCGTGAAGTGAAAGGGTAGGCCCAATACCATGCCTCATACCGAAACCAACACAAATTTGGTCCTCACGTACCTTCAGGTATATTGAGGACTCTGACCATTAACAACAACCAAAACCATTAACATAACCTGGTATATTGAGGACTCCAACCTAACATCACCAAAAACAAACTATAGATTGCATTTCCTAGGACCTCATAAACCATTTTTCACATTTCACCTTTTTAACTTAATCAAGATAACAAAATTCTCTTGTGTGACTTGTTTGCTTGATTGTAATCAACTCTCTAGATTATTTTTCTCTCTCTTTTAGGATTTTTTTTTCATGGTCTTAACCCGACAACAATCTCATCAACAAAACTCTAAAAACATGGTTGAGCATTTACAACATTCCTTAGAAAACATCCAATCTCTCCTTAATGACATCCTTCATATCATGAATCAACATCGATCACCATCAATAGATGATCAAGAACCCCCACACTCTCCTATAATTTAATCCTCCACATCATAAACCCCCGATCCGGCTAGTCCTTGGTTTCTTCAACAATGGGGATCTAGTCTTCACTAAGATCCTGGATTCAAACCACGTTACCCTCAACACTTATTTAGTTTCTTGGGGTGTCCTTCTTCAATAATATACACCGGATGATGACCCTGTCACCAACACTACTTACTGAATTTTCCTAGTTTATTGATCCTAACCATGAGTTAGGTCATCCAACAAGTCCATCCTATCCTTATCGCTAGTGAATCAAAAACATCTAATCCCATGTCTTCATCCCCATCATCACTTTTGACCTCAATGTTGTTTCCTCACAAGACACAACTAATCAACAATCATCATCCTCACCAAATCCCTCATCTAGCTTTGCCTCATCCCAAAAAAACACAACACATCCTCATCTATGTTTATTCCTTTAGTCTCCTCCACTATCCAAACACCTCTTGCAAGTTCAATAGCCATCCCACTTAAGTGTGTCCCAACCTATCCCATCTCAACAACCCACATCATCTATTCAAAATGTATTCATGTCTATCCCAACATCGACACCACTCATTAATATGAGTTCCATCTCTAGTGTCCACCCCTCTTCACATAGTCATCAACCCCCTATTTCAAAAATATTATCTCAGCACACACCTCAACAATCTCAACCTCTTATCCACACTTTTATTCCTTTCCAGCACATACCTCAAATAATCCCAACCTTTCATCCACACTTCAATCCCCTTCCAACATATACCCCAACACTCACAACCCCTTTTAAACACATCCATGCCTATCCAATATCAATACATCCAATCTTCACAACCCATAGTCTCATAACCTACATACAACATTCCTATGAATACCCCTCTCTAACATAATATCCCTTTGCTTTACCAACCATACCAACAAAATCCACCTACATATAATCAATTCGGGTCCTTCATCATTCAATCCTCAACAACAACCATCACAAAATGATCCTTTGCAGGCATTGATGAACAAGATCTCCATCCTTGAAGCTACCTCTATGGGTCCCAAGAACACTCTATCTTATGCAACAAATTTATAATGAACCCATCCATCCATCCGTACCATATAAATCATATCCTCCACATTGGGAACTCCTAAGTTCCTCAAATTCTATAGCAAAAAGACCCTCAACAACGCATATGGGCCTTCCGACATGCTTTTTATCTCATTACACATGACCAGGACCTTATGCTAAGAACATTCCTCATGTCCTAGTTATGGACCTACCTTA
Organism: Taxus wallichiana var. yunnanensis; assembly: GCA_018340775.1. Lineage (NCBI taxonomy): Eukaryota > Viridiplantae > Streptophyta > Pinopsida > Cupressales > Taxaceae > Taxus > Taxus wallichiana. The sequence goes on from CM031238.1 coordinate 612,329, forward strand.
TATTGGTATAACATTATTCCCCAATACTCACTCTTCTCATTCACACTCATGAAACTATTTTTAGAACACTTCTCGATTAACATCACTCATAAATTCACTATCACCGATCTATATGCCATCAAACAATTCAAGACAAGTCTATCTTTTTTTCACCACCTTTAGAGACATTATTAATCAATTATCCTTTCCCTCCCATAGACTAAATTAATCAAGTTATTTTCTCACTCATGTGCAAGTATATATCATCCACATTACAAATCCAGTCCTTTCAAATGTTTGATGAAGCTTCACTATGGCTCACAAACTCAAACTTTGCTCTCGAGGATGGTAGGGTCAAACTCAGATCAAAGAAGCCTAAACCTAGTCTTCATTTAAACCATCCTCTAGTCATGATAAATCTAAGACATCAAAAATGTAGTCATCATAAATTTTACTTCTAAAGAACATTCAAACTCTCAAATGCACCCATCCTCAACACAATTATATGCCTATCGGTGAATCTTACAGCGTAATTTTTGATAAAATCTTTGGTTACATGTATGATCACCCTTCCTCCCATCTTCCCCATCGACACATCTTTTCAAAACCCTCTTGGTATTGAGAGAATGATTACTATAAATACCATAGGGTCAAAGGTCATGACATCAAAAGGTGTCGTTCATTCATAAATTTCCTTTAGACCTTATCAACAAAGGTGAGTTGTAACTGGATAACCCAAATGCACCTCTAAATCAAGAACTTAAACATTTTTAAATATCCTTTCAAACCATTCCCATCCACCAATCAACCATAGTCTAATTTCATTCACTCTCATCACACCATCAACACAATCAAATATCATTCATCTACACCCTCAATGTCTAGTGCTCCATCAAAAGCAGCACCATCGAATCATCTTGAAATGATTCTATCATAGAAATAACAAATGAATCAACCACACCATTTGCCCTTAGTGTTTCCACACCAGAAGCACCTATCAAATCATGTACATCTCATGGTATTTCCTCCGGGAAGATCAAAAATCCATCCACATATATCTCATCCTCTTTAAACCCATCTACAAGCTCTTCACAAGCTTCAAAAAAACCTATCTTATAATATGTGAAAATATCTTACAATGACCATGTCACTCAACATTATGTGTGTAATCTTAAAAATCCATTACATGATTACCCATCCCTTCATCAAAGAAAGTGACAATCATATCATGTGATCATCCAACCTCCTCAACAAAGAATCCAAAATCCATGCCTTCTATCTTAGGGCCACACCCTCATCAAAATTTTAATCACCATCACAAAGTCTAAGATCATTCCCCTAGCATACATCTAAAAGTTTCACACAAAAAGCAATCCCTTCAGCACCCATATATTAAAAAAATCACCAGTTCCCTCTGACCTCGCTTCAAAAGGACACTATGTAGTAATCCTTGAAAGGCTCATCCAACAATCCATCATCACTTTACCTCCTCTTAAGCCATCTGGATCTCGAGGGTGGAAACCCTCCTAGTATAATTTTGAAGCATTTTGTGATTATCATCACACACCAGGACATTCTATAGAGGAATGTAAATCCCTTCACACTTCCATTCAAATCCTTTTTAACAAAGGCCTTCTCCCTATAGATCTAGAACCATAAAAAACAACCCACTAGACATCTAAGACTATACTGCATTTAAACCATCACCCACATCCACATCTACAAAGGTGGGGAATCTTCCAAGAAATCCCCTCTTCATCAAATTGACGTAGTATGTATCACTACCAGAACTCATACCCATGACCCCAAGACTTTGGATCAAATCAAGTCCAAGGTCTCTATCCAAATCGCTCTAATTCATCTAATCCAACACCTCCCCAAGGCTAAGGTTTCCATCCTTTTCACTCCACATACTTAATCCACCACTTCTATGTAAAATACCATTATCAAACAACTTCACCAAGCTCCAGTAAAATGTCCCTTTATGAGCTTTGTAAAACCTCACCACAACATCAACAAGTTATGATCAAGCACTCCAATCTATATATCATTACCCTCAATGATCCACAACCATTTTCAAACTTATTTGGTACACTCAAAATGTCCAATGTTACCATCTCTTTTGACATCTTCAAAATCCCATCATTATAACCAGAGATCATGATCTCCCACTATTCATCACCACCCAAATCCAGATGATACTCATTAAGAGATTCATGATCAATAAAGGAATCAAATTAACATCATATCATCACATGCCTTTGATCAAATTCAATCTACCCAACACCATTTTCACCCATCACCTTCAAAACTATTGCGATATTTCAATGATACATATCGCCCCCACATTTGGGCATGGTCATCTTACCAATCAAGATTTGATGTTAAAACCCTCCACAAACTCTTCTATATCTAGTAGAAGGAGAATTTCAATATAACATGCTATTAGGTCAACCCTAGATACATGTTATTATGTTTATCCCATCTACTCTCCATCGTTGTCTCAAATATGAACATGAGGGTAAAACTTTCATTGTCCCCATGGATCCAAACCCTTTCAAATCATGTCACATGACATATCAACCGAATGATGTGCTTTTTCCCAAAACAAACTCGGGCTCCTCTAATGAAGCCTCTACCATTTCATCCATCACCTCATCAAAGTTTCCTGATGACACTTCCTTCAATGATGTTATGTAGCATCTTTCACTGGGGGAGTATCACCTCCTTACACTTAATTCTCTTCCTACATTGCAAGACGAAATGAAAGACCGATAAAAACCCATGTATGAACCTAATGTCAGATATGTTATCTCCTTCATCCACCACATCTCAAAACCAACCTCATCTACGAGAGGGATCATCATCCTTCTCCACATCCTACTAATCAACGCCATGCCAAACCATTCATATCAGACTTCACATTCCTATATAACCAAGCCTTCACACAAATGTACCTCCATCATTGTTCCTGGAAGGGATTTGGACTTGGACATTATGAACAAGGCATCCATGACTTAATCCTTGATCATTCCCTAAACCTCACAAAAATATGGGTTAGGTTTTGAAAAACCAACCTCTGAACCCTCCACAAACACCACATCTAGATCTATAACAAAACCAAAACCACCTTCCCCATCTACACACATAATCCATGGACACAGATGATACCATTTCAATCCCATCTAACTTTTTTTAGTCAACACTATCACCTTAGGACCACTTACTTATCAAACTAACCATGGTACTAAGACCCTTCCTCTCATTTTACCTAAATGATAAAAGAGGATTCCCCTACCATTGACATTCTTTAATGCCATGATGACCAATCCATCCTCTCTTATAATGGGGGCATAGAGCCATTACCTTCAAAAAATCTACCACCTAACACATCAACACTTCTCAATGAATCCATTATCACATGTTAATATAGGAACTCCACAGATCCTCACATAGTCAAATTCATCAATCTTTAGATTTATAAGAATTAAAGACTTCACCACCTTCCTCTCTAAACATAGTCAAGCCTTTGCATGGTCATATAGTGATATGTCATGTATCAACCTTAACATGGTTGTTCACAATATCATCACATATCCCAATGTTAACCTTTCCAAAAAAAAGCTATGTAGGATGCACCCTCACATAGCTCTTCTCATCAAAGAATAATTACAACATCTTCTCTTTACTAATTTCATCATATCCATTGACTATCCATAATGGGTCTCTAATATCATGTGCCCATAACCAAAGCCTCAGGAAAGTTACATATTTGTACACTTCGAGACCTCAACCTCTCTTTTCCCAAAGATGAATTTCCTCTTCCAAACATCGATCAGCTCATCGATCTCACCGCTAGCCATGAAATGCTATCCCTTATGGATGGATTCTCTGGATATAATAAAATTATCATTTCCATAAAAACCAACATAAAACATCCTTCATCACTCCTTGGGGACTTTATATTGTTAAGTAATGCCCTTTGGACTTAAAAACATGTGGGGCCACTTATCAATGTAAAATGATATATATTTTCCACGATCTTATCCATAAAACTATAGAAGACTATGTTGATGATCTCTTAGGAAAATCCTAAGAAACATATGGATTATCATCTCATTGTCCTAGACATAATATTCACCGATCTTATCTAGTACTTTCTTCACTTCCCTTGTTAAGTTTGTATTTGGTGTTCTCACCGGAAAAATCTAGGGTTCATCATTTCTATTTGGGGCATTGAAGTAGACCCCGCTAAGATCAAAGACATAATCAAAATGCATCCTCGATCAAAAATCTAAAATAGCTTTTTTTGAGTATCCTTCAAGATAGACTTCAATCAATCTCATTACTTCATCTCACAACATTTAGACCATTGTCATCTTTTTCATCATCTTCTCTCGAAAGGACATACATTTTAAATGGGATCAAAAATTTCAAAATTCCTTTGATGACCTCAAATAATACCTCCTATTACCACATGTGCTTACACCTCCACGTGAGGGGGAGTCGTTCTACCTCTACATATCTACTACTAATCATTCCTTTAGTGTCATGCTTGTTCATTAAGATGATAAGGGTCATGAACAGTTGTTTATTATATAAGTTTTCCATGACTATGAGACTCGTTATACTGAAGCTAAAAAGTTGTGTTGTGCCTTGTACTTTGCAACATCCAAACTTTGTCATTATCTACTTAATCACAAGACTTACATCATTACCAGCTTCAATCCTCTCAAAACCATGCATTCCAAACCATATCATAGTGACTCGCATCACTCGGTGGCTCATGCTCATGACCAAGTTTGACCTTGAATTCATCTCACAAAATTCTATTAAGGGACAAGTCCATCACCAATCAGCTCACCGAAGCCCCCTTCTAGATAACCAATCACCTCATGAAAAATTCCCTAATGAATCTATCAACACTATCGATCACGAATACACTCCTATCAAAATGACATTTTTCTTTGATGGATCTAAGTGTCAGCAAGGGGGAGGTGTTGGTATCATTATCATACCTCCTGGGGGACCCTTATCCCTCTATCTTTCAAACTAAATTTTGAATGTACTAATAACATGTAAGAATATGAAGATCTAATCATGGTTCTCTCGAACTTCCATCATCCTCGGTTTCATAGCTTGGACATCTGTGAAGATTCATAGCTTGTCATTAATCATATCAAAGGAATTTATCAATGTAAAAATGAGATTCTACAAAAATATAAAACCATTGTTGAATTCCTCTTAGAAGCCTTTGATCGTTACACCATCCAAATAGTTCCATATATTCTAACAAATTCTTAGACGCCATGTTTTTCTTGCATCCCTCATTTCCTGTCACTGTCACTTTGCCCCACTTGAAAATGCATGTTTATGAAGAAGTTCAATTTTAGGAGAAGTTTCCCAAAGAAGGTACAAAATAAATTGAAATTTTTTTATCCTTGGAATTTTATTATATGTCCATGATAGTTTAATATTATGGTTGAGGTGAAAAAGGGCAAAGTGTTCCCTAGAAGACCGATTTTTGGGGTAGTTTGGAGCAACTTACACTAAAAGTGGAATTACAAGAGCTACATGAGTATTTAGGAGCTGATTCAAGTTGTGTTGTGATTGGAGTCGAGAGAGTTCAAGTGGTATATAAAACTTATGTTTTTATATGATATGAATAATTTATGACCTATTCTTTGAGGGTCAAATCTGAAGGATGTTGGATCTAGCAAGGTATCAAATGGCTTAATGAGGTATGGTGATTGTTCTGAGTTATTAATGATGGTTGAGAGTTTATTAGTGATTAAAAACATTTCTAAGAGTTTTCCATGATTTGGTCAAGTGTGTAAGCGAGTTTTGAGCTGATGGAGCAAGTTGTGAAAAATCTTGGTTCTTGATTCTTAGAAGGCTAAATAAGCAGTTTGCATAAATGGACTTGGTTGAAGGCCTTCCACCAAGAGTTGAAAGGCAATGTGAAATTATATAGAAATAGTATTTATAGTTATTTATAGTGGTGTATGATTTTTATATTGATGATGAGGTATGATGGGTCATCTAGGTTAGTTTGTGAGGAAGAATGTTGTTTGGTTTTCGGACATGTTTTCTCGATGTGAGATTGAGGTAGATGATGCATGAGATGAATGAGTTGATGATTTATATTAGTTTGAAATTGAATCAAATTCCTTTGAGGTCTTTCAAGTGACAAAAAGGGTGTAAACCAGTTGAGTTTGTAAAATAGATTTTTGGAAAGCTTGTTTTGGTGAAGAGTAAAGTTGGTGTGGTTTTCACATATGGATGTTCCATGATCTTCAGAATGCATATATGTGATCTCCATGTCCTGAATATTCTAATGAGTGGTTACATTCCATAGGTGAATTTTTATTGGCTGGTCTTGAGGCCCAAAGGTGAAGATAGGGTCCTGGAAACAACTGTTTTAAGAAGGATATGAGCCTTCTTGAGTTAGTTATGTGAAATTTTATCGGTTTAACATAATTTATGACCATGGATGATGTTAATATGTCATATTAGGCTTTTTTTTATGAATTTTGGAGCTTGAATAATCATTTTTTTGGCATTTTTGGTTTTAGTTCATCCAGGTGATGGGGTTTTGAGCATGTTTGGTGGTTTTTGGCATAGAAGACCTATATGGGTCTAATGAGAAATTTTTAATGATTTTTTTGTTTTTAAGTAGTATTGGTCAAAATAAAGTAGGGAGACCTAATTGATTTATGATTTTGAGTTGAGAAGGGTATAAAACAAGTTTTTTGAGTTCATTTTTGAAATAGTGCTCTTAGAGGGAAAAGTGTGACCCAAGTAAAAGTGAGTAACAGTGTATGAATGCAAGATTTGAGATCTGAGAAGAGTGTGAAAGGTTGAGGAGTTATAGATAACATGTGTGTAATGTTTTGAAGCAAAGACTAGTCAGAAGATGAAGAAAGAAATAGCTAGGTGAATGAGGGTTTGATGATGTTTGTGTGAGCTAAAAGTTGCATTAAGGATCAAGTATGAGGTTGTAGAGTTCGTGATTCATAGCTTACAAGATCATATCAGATGTATGGAGATAGATCATGGTCAGGCTCTCAAGGGTTTGGAGTCATAGGTTGAAAGTATGTCTAAATCCCTAAAGGATAAAGAAGACACTTGTTCCAGGTATGAAGAGAGGTTGAAATATTTGTAATATGATTTATAATATGCTTCCAATAGGTTTAATATGTATGGGAATTTAGATAAGGGTTCTGAAACTCTTGAGGGGATCTTGGAGAGCCAAATAGTGGTTAGTGACAAAACAGTCTATGGTTCAAAGGATAACATGTGAAGAATGATGGTGAAGTTGGACCAAGTTCTAAATTTGATGAGAAAGTGACCAAGAAGGATGACTTGAGAAGGTCTAGCCCTATTGGAAAACCAAATTCTATGAGGTATAGTTCTTTATTTAATGGTTATTGTTATATTTTTCATGATTTTGGTCATAGAGCTAGAGATTGCAAAATAAGGTCTCCTAGGAATGGTGTAGGATTCTTCAAAGGTGAATGTCATTCATGTTGTGAGTATGGCCATAGAGCTAAGGATTGTGGTTTTAAATTAAAGTTTGAATCAAGAGAAAGAAGACTGGTATTATGTGTCACAAATGCCATAAGTAAGGACATATTACAAGACATTTTCACCAAATAGAATCTTGAGGGTACTCTAGAAAATTTCAAGCTCAAAATGGAAGATTTTTCAAGAAGAAGAATCTCATGAATGATTCTAAGAATTTCATATCAGTTCCTTAGGTGAAGACGATGGTTGATTAAAAATGACAAGTTTAGAGATCGGATTCTTAGTCTAAAATGTAGCCTAATCCAAAGAAGTTTGTTAAATAGGTTTTTATGACATCAAGATGGGAGACAATTTCAGTCAAGGAAGTATGTTTGCCTTAGTTGAAGGGATTAGATATAAATAATACCATATTTTCCTAAATTCAATTCATTCCCCTGTTCATGAAAAGCTAAGGATTCTAGGATTTTGGAACACTTCAAGAGTGATAAGGTATGACATGTGATCCCTCCATGTGCTTTTGAAGTTCTTGTCCTTTGTAGGTGTCTATGTTTGTCTTGTTGTCTCTGTTTGAATAATTCTATGGTTACTATAAGAAGTATGAAGGTGTTTTGGGTCTATCTAAGTCTATGTCTCATTCATGAAATTATATATTCATGCATTATAGGTTTGATTGGTGGTTTAAGTAGCATTTAGATCAAAAGATGCCCCTAAGAGTGTTTGTTGTTGTGGTACTTGTCAAAATTAGTCTTGAGTCAGAAGTTTGTCTTCTATCCTAGGTTGTTGAGTATGTGGTAAGAGAAGTGTTTACATTATGAGAAGATTGTTAGAAATATTATAGCCATAAGTATCATGTTGAGTAGCCCATTTCCTAGTCATACAGTATGTGGTCATGCATAATGAGTTCAATGAAGGAATGAGTCTATTTTAAAGGCGTCTGAAAAAATTGTAGGTCTGTATCGTCATACAAATTTATCAAGGATGAGTTATCAAGTTAATGTGCAAAGGTGTGTGATATCCTTCAAGGCATGTTTTGTTCAAAATATGTATCCATTCCATAAGGATTCAAGGTCTGGACAAATGATATTGAGATGTGAAATTTTGGGCAATGTCACTTATATGATGTGAAGTCTAACTCTGTGGAAATGAATTCATGACTCAAAGTGACTCATGTGTTGAATTCAATCAACTTCTTAGATGACATACAATGAATTAAGAAAGTGTATGGGTATACATGGCTAAGAATCATTAAGAAAAATTATGTCTACATCATGAAACCAATAAAATGTGGTTTGGAGTTCTCCAAGAGTATGTGTGATTACTCAAAAGGTTGAGACTAGAAAATGAACTAGCTATTAAGAATTTGTGATGTCAAGATGAAATGGACTAAAAGAGGTATTAATGCCAAGTGACAAGGTTCAACAAGGTTTTTTGGTACTTAGGCATCAAGGATTGATCCAAGAAGACCAAAAGGAAAAGTATTCGGTTTTGCACAAGGAAGTATGAATGCACTCTCATCAAGGCATAAAATTATGCTTTAAGAATGTATGTCTCGGGGTTTTCAAGTACAGAGGTTGATCAAAGAGTTTGGTTATGCATCAAAGGAGCGTTCTATGGAATTTGTTATCATGAGATTCAAACAAGAGCATATTTTTACTATGCTAGTCACATAAGATAGTCTATAAGGATGCATGTAGGTGTTAATATGCTCAAAATGAAGACTTATAAGCTCATAATGAAAAAATTCAAGTTGGAAAGGTACATTTCAAAAGTACATGGTATGATTGTGAGGTAATTCAAGTGTGATCGTTCTTTTGAATATATGAAACTTGTGTCTTTCATAGCAGATTATCAAAAAGATTGTGATCTATGTTACACTTGATGATTATGTGAAATGGTGAGAGATAATAAACCACATGTCTATGATAGCATTTTGTATCGGAGGAGGTATGCTAGTTAAGTTTAAGCACTATGTTGAAATGCTATAACTCAGATAAGTTCATATAATGACTAAAAAAGTACTCCATGAATAAGTATGTGTGTTCCATGTCCATGAAAATAATCTTAGTTTTCTTATAGTATCAACAAGTGTGTTTAATATTAGGAGTTAGGTGTGACCCTTGCATCATGAAGGAAGCTAAATGATGACTTCATAAGTATCCTCGGGTTGGTGTATATGGTTTATTCAAGTCAGAAAATTAGTAAGAAGGTTACTTGTTCAAGATCCTATGCATAATGTTCTTACTTTGTGATAGTGTTTAAAGCACAAAGTAAAGAGTGTCAAAAGGATGTGATGGGTTATTCATGACCTAGATGGAGTTTTCTATCTTGATACTATTTAAAAAAATTGTATATAGAATTATGCTATACTTCATGGTGGTTTTATGAAGAAAATTTAGAATGCTATCAATTCAATGAAGTACATAGGTCTCGTAGTAAGAGTGAAAAGTATCTAGAAGCTTGTAAGCATTGTGAGTAATGGAAAATGGTCTGTGAAGGAAGTTTATTAGGTTGATAAATTTCTCTAAAAGTGATATGTTACAAGTAAACATCAAGAAGTGGTCTAAGTAAAATGGTAATGACAATTTTTGGTGTCAACTGTGTAGTTATGTTAGAGTCTCATTCATCCATGAAAGGTCCGAGGTTGTGATGTTTTCATTATCTAAAAGAGTGTGTCAAGATAAGAAGAGGTTTGTTTTAGTGTCAAGTTGATCTCAAAAGTTTATTTAAGAATATCTTGTAGACATCATGAAGAATGTGCTTTGAAGTCCTAGTATGTCTCAAAACCATGGTCATAATCAAAAGAATGTTGAGAACATTGTTAAGTCTTGAGGATCTTGGTAATCAATGGGTCACTATATGGATTTTATGTTCTTAACAAGGACAAATGTGAGTCTTTGTTTTTGAGATGTATGTTCAAAGAATGAAATCTGATTTTGAGTTAAAATTTATGAAGAATGTATATCCTCCTTGAAAGGTGTGTGAAAGTAACACAAGACATGGGTAATTGAAATTTTTCATCTTGAATGTGAATGGTTGGATCCAAGAGTAAATGTTATCCAAGACAAAACTATGAGTTTCATAAGAAAAAGGAATGTCATCTTGAGTTTAGTACTTCAAGACTAAAAGTTCATGATATATACTTTTAGGATGTTGAAATCTTGTGTGATCTCTCTAATGGTGTACTACAGGTTGTGAAGGGAAAAACTATAGTCTACAGTCCGATATGACCTATTAATGCAAGGGGAGTCTATTTTTGAACCTCATAAAAGTGGTAAAGGTGATAAGAAGATAAAGTTTTGAATTTTTATAGAGGTAAGTGAAATATTGACTCAAGAAGGTCAAAATTGCATAAGAAAAGGTTGAAAACACTTGAAAAGTGTCTCGAGGGATTATGATAAGTGACTTGAGCATCTACAAGGAAGCCTAAGAAAGGTAAGCTTAAAATTTGTATCTTTTAGTTGAGTATGATGGTACAAGTCTAGTGGGAGAATTTGAAGGTCAATTTACATGATTTATTTGATTCCATGAAAATAGAAGTTGTCAAATTTGCACTAAAATTATGATTCAAGGCTCTTGTTCTAAAGTTTTTATGCTAGTATTGGAGAAAAATAGTGGTTTCTTATAGTTCCTAGACCTATATGAAGATGATTTGAGTGTGAAAGAAGAAAATTATGAGGATATTAGTTTAGGGAGCTTTGTTGATGCCTTTACAAGTTCATTGGATCATTATTTCTATTGTTGAGGTCGAAGAGAGAGATTTCAATCCCAGGGGGAGTTATTTGTGCAAGTAAGATGATTTTGTACATTGTTGTCATTGTGTGTTGTTATTTTTCATGTCTAGTAGTTAGTATAGCCTTTTCATATATGTTAAAGGGGAGAGAAGCATCTCGAAACATGGAAAAGAGGTCATGTAGGTGTTGGTCTTTTTGGTTGCCATCAATGATAAAGGGGGAGATTGTTGGCCATTTTGTGTTAGTGTAGACACAAAATCATGCACTTGGGTACATTTCTAGGTCCTAATCACATATTACTATTCATATGATTCCTAAGCGAGAAAACTAGCAATTGACAACTATTTTTGGCTTTTGTTTGTGTTTCTTATTTTATATTTGGCCTTCTACACATCTGACCCAACCTTCATTTATTTATCTTTCTTTACATTAGCTTTCTTAGAAGACTCCAACGCCTAAGTGCCCTTATCCCCTCTAGGCACCCCGATCCGGACATTAGACTAGCCAAGACTCCCCTAAGTGCCCTTATCCCCTCTGGGCACCCCGACCTCTTTGTATCTTACTCGCCTCTTTTGGGCCTCTTTTATCTTTTGGGAATCTTGTTTTCTTATGGTTCGGCCTTTTATTTTCAATTACAAAATTCAAACAAGGGAATCATATAAATACAAAGCTATGTGACCATAATAAGGGACCAAGATCTAAGCATCTATTATCATCACCTAAGGTTGCATCCAAAGGAATTCTAAGAGCATCAAGGAATTCATCTAGCTTCATTCAAGGGACAAGGGAATGCATTTTTGCATACATGCATAGGAGGGGAATTTTATTTTTCCATTCACACATATATCTACATTACTACATCTAGTTATTTATCGCTATCAAGTGCATTTTGCACAAGAGTTTCCTAGGGCATGATTCTACACACACGTACATAGAACTACATGGAGTCTGAGATGTAGTGCAATGCTTAGTCATAATTTTACTTTGTCTTATGACCGTTGGGGTCACCCGGTGAATCCCCATTTACATCTTTATTTTTTTAGGATTTGATATATTTTAGGGTTTTCATGATATCATTTTTTTTTAGGTTACATATGAACTTTGTGATCATCTAGTGACATACAAGTGACCAAAAAAAGGTTAGCGACCACCTTTGACACCAAAAGATTCAAGCTCTATCCATTTTCATAGTCATGGGTGCCCGTAAGAAGACTACGCTTCTAGGCTCTTGAAGCATACTCCAGCGCTAGGTGACCCCGACCTAGTTTAGGTGCCCTAGTTCAAGATTGTTCAACAATTCTAAGATTTTTGTGTGCGATTACGATAGTTTCTTCCTCCTATTTATCACTTTTCTAGTCCGAACTCTTTGGGATCTATTTCAAAATCAGCTAAGTCTTTTATCCTCTCTCTTGCACTTATGGTTTTGATTTCCTTTAGCTTATTACTTGCATCAAATTTGTGCTTTATTTTTATTTATCATATGTGACTCTAAAATATCTAAGGTTTAGCATCTTTACATCTTTGTTAAATCATTTGGTGAACCCATCCATTCAAACCCTATCTTCTAAGCATGTATCAAAATTTCTCTTCTTCTCAAGTTATGGATTGAAAATATCTGCCTTTCCCTACAACACGATTTTTTGGCTTCAACTAAGTTCTCAAAAAAATCATGAGAACTATTAAACTCGTGTCCCATGTCCTTTTGCTTCTAGGAGAAGGTAAGAGCCCCACATTTCATCAATTTAGGTGGTTGATCCATCTTGAGTCTCGCATATTAATAGCCCAAATTATTATTTACATTTTTTTCCCACCAAAAGCCACCAAAATCTGATTTTGATGATACCAAATTGAAGGGCTTGAGGATACCTTTCCAATAATATAAATTTTGTCCATTTGGAGCTCTAGATCGAAAGATATGGCCATTTGAATATTTACATGTCAAGAAGCACAAAAATGTGACAAGTGGTAGCATTTGATTAGCTCGGGGATCACCTTCGCCTCCATGTGCATTGATTTTCCTTTTTCCATTTTTCGGTCTCTAGTTAGGTTATGGGGTCGATTTTCTTCCTTTCCTTTCCTTTTCCTTTTGCATGCATGAGTTTTCTCCTTTATGAAATGCAGCTAATAAAACAATGACATTCCTCACAAATGTTAGACTTTCTTGGAACTTTTATTGGTCACTACGAAGCATAATCCAATGAAACAACTCCACACTACTTCACAAATCAATTTTTCAATAGCCTCTGGACCACTTGTGAAGTGTGATCCAATGAGAAAGCTCCATGCTCTTCGTAATGTCGAGTCCTTTTAATTACCCTTTATGTCCCTAGAAAACATTAACCAATGAGGAAACCCCACACCCTTTGTAATGTTAGGTTGTGTCAAACCTCTTGATAACCTTGATGACCACTTTGCCAAAACGAACAATCAATAGGAAATCTTCACACTATTTCGCATGTCAATTTTTTTGATAGTAACAACCATGAAACATGAGCCAATGAAAAATCTCCATGCTTGTTTGCAAATGTCAGTCTCTCTACTTCGTGCTTTTCCTCCGATTTGATTTTCCTTCACGCCACAACTTCTATCTTGGGTGGACTTAAGTTTTTGGCTTCATAGAATTTTTCCACTGTCCTCTTGACCTTTCAAACTTTGACTAACCACCGTGAACCCAAAATGTTATTGAGCTTGATTTATTTTGGGGACTTGACATCCGTTGAAGCCAAAACCTTTTAGGAGAGCTAGAATCTTGTCACGTGGCATGTTGTTGATGTTTTTCATTAAAATTGATGTCCAAATGAATGTCACATGCTCATTTAAATATAACCCATTAATGGACACATGGTATTTTTGAATTCCAATGGTTGCTGCTTTTGAAAGGGGGAATTTCATGACCTTTAAATGTCCCATGCTTATAAAAATGGCTAAGTCCATTTTTAATGAGTTATCCAAATTAACCTGGGGTAAAATTTGGGATAACATTTTCCTTCAATGAAAAAGGGGGAGATTGTTGAGTATTGTCATTGATGTCAAAGGTTGATGATGTGCCTTATTGATTTCAAAGGTCCACCATGTGTGAATTTGATTGGTAGTAAGTGATTGAATTGCATTCATTAATGTCAAATTCATCTTGAAGAAAGATAGAGAGAGAGAGAGAGAGAGAATTTGAAGACATAGAGAGATAAGTTGAATACATATAGAGAGAATTTGAAGACAACTTGAAGATTGTCAAGGTGGGAGGTTCTTGTGAAAGTGAAGGTATGAAAAAATTAGGTTTGTAAGAGTGGTGTTGTGTTGTCAAAGGTCAACATGTTTGTGTACAATTCATTAAAGAATGTTCAAGTGCTTGAGAAGCCTAGTCATGGCCCAGTCATGACATGAAGAGACATAGTGAAGGTATGTGCATGGTAGCTTGGTGAAATGAGTGAAGCATGATGAAATGAATTAGCACATGCATATGATAGGTTGACATCATTGTTTGAGCATGAGAATATGGTGTAGAGTGCATGGATAGATGTTTGAAGGTCAGTTAAAGCATGAACACCAAGGTGCGAGAAGAAAGGTGTAGAAAACATGGCCTAATAAGGTATGAGGATCGCCTAAGGCAAGTAAAGGTAATGAAGATCAATTTTTAGAGCAAGTATGCATGTGTGAGCATATAAAGAGGTTTTTGTTTGTTTCAGGTATGTTGATGAAGTTTCAAGTCATGGTTTGGAGGATTTTGTAGGATAATACATTTTGGTCTACTTGAGCTCATAAAATAAAGACCTCAAACCCGAGAAGCACTTTCTAAAGTTTGTTAGCATGTTACTCCTCTGCATTTGAACCTAATATTTAAGGAGATATGGGGAAGGGTCTTATCTAGATATAAAATCAGCGAGCATAGTTTCCCTAAATCTCCGGGATTATTACATGATGGTAGAAGGCTTCTAGAGCTTTACGACACCTATTGGAATGTGAAGAACATATAACATACGCTCAGGATGTATTTTGCACAAGAACAAGATGTTCACATCACAAAATCTGAACACGTGAAAAGAAATGACTAGGCACATTAAAAATGGGAAATGATTCGATGTAAAGCGTCATCAAGTGGAACAAAGAAAAATGAAGGTTGTGAATTTGTTTGACAACACCGGTCTTGGCAACGCTTGAAAAAAATTCAACGATGGGGTCCACTCTTTTATTAGAGGGGTGCCTTTATTATTATTCATGTCTTCACAATTTTTACATGATCCGATTAGAGGATTTACCACATGGTGGGTCCTCAAGCCACTACATGGCCTACCATCATTTCTCCAATTTGTAATTGAGCTCAAAATCACGTTTTGCACCGAGCTCACTTACCAACTCATTAAGATCTTTATGCTAAGGATTTTGAGCCATCAAATATTATATAAGGGACCAACTTTCGACCAACTCAATGAAGTTGATGCATACTAAGAAGCTGATCCCAGTGTGCATAGATGAGTCAAAAGAGAAGGAGGGAGTTATGTGGCCATAGACACATATTGAATGGGTGGTCAAATCCTTAAAAAGGATAAAACCTATTTCTCTCCCATGAATGAGGGATTATTCCCACCTACCAAAATATCCCAAACACTAACTATGGATGTGGTTAAGCCCACCTGGAAAGTGGGAGCCTATGGAAAAATATTGGAGTGCTAAAGAGGAGGCTACGTAGATGGATTTAAAAAAGGAATGTGGTTGGGGCGGTTCAAACCCCCAACCATCTATTCACTATTCCAATATCTTTATCACTTTGCCCAAGGTGGATGGTAACAAACCGGTCTCACGTCTATTTAAAGGAGATACGGGCCACACATGATGGATAAGGGGATTCAAACCCTGACGGCAGGGAAAAATAATAGGTTTGAATCGTTGTGCCACACTTAGAAGAATTTAATTAAGGATGTGGATAAGGTATTAACGCATTCCTCGGGGCATCCTTAGCCTATATAAGGCCCTTAGAGCCTCACTTATACACACAATCTCTCCATTTGAAGTGAAAAGGAGAGTTAGGAGAGAAATGTTGAGGAAGCCTTAGGGAATTAAGGAAAAATATTTGAGAATATTAAAGACCTATAATTTTGTAACATACATGAAGAATTAATTCCTATTATTATATAGGCACCATTATAAAAGTGAGTTATTATTTTTAACTCACGATTAGTTATAAAGGCATAGTATGCCTTAATATTCTCGAAGGGAGCCTAGAGATGTGATTAATAAGATGAGGGATGTGATGCAACACTAAAAGGTATACTCATACTAGAGATAATTTTGAGTACGATGGGCATATCACCAACTTAGTTTCTTAGAGTCCACATAGGAGATTCATATTATTACTCGGTTTGTGGAGATGACACATCGGACCAATCCTAGCTCTACGTAAAGGCTAGAGATCGTGAAACATGGTGGAAGTAAACTTGAGTGTGACACTCATCAACACCAGAGACACATTCTAACTTAGCTCTAAATATAATTTATCTTTTGTGTAATAGAGTGGAGGTCATCAGGAGGTGTCGAACCAGGAAGTATGTTGGAGCACTAAGTTTCCAAGACTAGTTCGGATTATATCGGATCAACTGGCACTAGGTTCGGGTTGAACATTCATTATAGTATCATAATTTTATTTGTAGTTTACGATCAAATTTATATAATGAATTGGTTCATCTATTTATTGAACCCAAATACATAGGAAATTTCCAAACTCCATTATCAACTCTTGTGTAGTGTTGGTTCTTATTCTTGCATTGCATTTGTTTTAAGTTGATTTATTTCAAGGTATAATTGGAATTAGTTATGTTTCTATAGATATCTATTCGTTAAGGAAACATTTTAGTCGGTTTTACAAATCAATTTTGGTATCGTAATAGGAGTTTCACTGTAATCTTTCTAGCTTTGAAGCAAGTTTTATATCAAGAACTAGGTGATCACGTGTAGTAGAAGTGATATGGAATTCTACCAATTCATATTATGGCCCATTTTACTCATTATACTAGGTATTATGCTACACATGATGAATTTACATCGATGAGATCACACGCGTCATATTGTTTAAGAGACGGAGCATGGAAATCCTACATTCTACGTTGCAAAAAGAGCGTCATCACCAAGGGACCTAAGAAGAATGAGATGGTCCTCAGGTATGTGCACATTTCTCTATGATTGGGAATGATAAGGAACAATGTTGGTATTTGTTCCCAAACAAGCACCAAGGTGGTTCCAACATCAAATGGTGGAACATAAAAAGGCACCGGAAAAGACCAATAGCAGTCAACCTACTGTAGCTATATCTCGATAAACACACCATAGCCCAAAAAAAGGATTCTCAATTGAGGAAACATCTACATCTCGTGACATTAGAGAAGTAAGATTTATAAGAAAAGTTTGAGACTCAAGCAGAATTCCTTGGAGGTGTAATCACATAGTTACAGCGTGAACGATAACCTAAGATAGAGATCCTAAAAACATGGTGGAATAGTGAAAAGATAGAGAAGAAAGGTACGCCCACCAATAACACTATAAGTGATTCATTAAATTTTCTTTCCATGAAAATGTAAATCCTACTTTTGGTGAATTTGAAAAGTACACTAGAGGTATAGGATCAAAATTACTTTTTAAAATGGGATATGAAGGAAAAGGCCTTGGTGTGAATAGCCAAGGTATAACTAACCCTATCCATGTGGAGGAAAGACCTCGATATACGGGTCTAGGATATAGTAGTGGTAAAATGAGGCAAGAGAAATCTCTAAGACAACAAACAAGTCAAACATAGAGCACAAAGCCTAGGCCACCAGTCCTCCTGAAGCATCCTATAGTAGAGAATATGATAGACTCTCAAAAAGAATGATGAGAACAAAGGTAAAGTTGATGATCCGTAAGAGATATGATCGTGTCTTCTTTAAATACAATAAGGATCCCATAATAACCCCAAAGCTATTGTGGACATATCCATGTGCATACTTATGGATCCAATAACCATTGTGTGATTTGGTGTGGAAAGAAAAAGAAACATGCCAAGAGGGTTAAGGCCAATGAAGATAAGAGTGAAGCTACCTCATCTTAAGGAGAAGACATGAAACCTGGAGCCACCAGTAAGTTAACACTTTGTGACATATTTATAATGCCTAGTGTTTTCTTACAGCTTACTAATAAAAGCTCTACTATTTAGTCCTCATGAAGACCAAATAGAGATTATCTATCCCGATTTGGCATAAAAGTGGCACCAAAGAAGGCAATGAGCCCAAGTGCCACAAGTCCCAGGGATCAAACCAATTTCTAATTAGAGAAGTATTAGTCGAATTCCATCATGTCAGTAGTAGAGATCTCTTTAAGACAACACGGATTTTAGATCTAAAAGTGGAGGAAAAAGAAAAAAATTGGGACAAAAATCCTCCTTAGTGGGGAGGTGTGATCCGGAGATCAAATAAGTGGGTAAACTTTCTTTAAATCTCTCAATATCATTAGAATATAGTGAAGGCTTTGAGATCTTTCCAACACCTATTAGAATGCCGAAAAGTATACCGTACACTCCAGATGTAGTCCATGTAGGAACATGATGTTTGCAGGACAAAATTTGAGCACATGTGAAGCAAACGATTGGAAACGTTGCAAATGGGAAATGATTTTCATAAAGCATCATCAAGTGACACATAGACCAAAATGAAGGTTTTGAATTTGGTTGATACTTTTAGTCTTCGACGGTCAATAAAAAGTTTTAAACGATGGGGTCCATTATTTTATCGAGGTGTGCCTTTATTATTATTATTCATGGCTTCAAAATTTCACCATGAGTTGATTGGAGGATTTACCACGTGGTGGGTCTTGAGCCACCATATGGCTCGCCACCATTTTCTAATTCACATCCAAGCTCTAAATCATGCTTTTACATCGAGCTCGTGCTTACCAACTTGGCGAAGCTCTTTATGCTCAAGAGTTAGAGTGGTCAAAGATTATATAAGGGACCAACTATTCCACCAACTTGGTGAAGCCAACAAATGCTAAGCGGCTGAGCCAAAGTGTATGAATGAGTCAAAAGTAAAGAATAAATTTATGTGGTCGTAGCCACATATTGAATGGGTGGTCAAATCCTTAAAAGGATAAAACATAATTCTCTCCCATGAATGAGGTATTATTACCACCTACCAAAATATCCCAAGTGTTCACTATGGAGGTGGTTAATCCGATGTAGAATGTGGGAGGCCGTGGAAAAATCTTGGAGTGCTAAAGAGGAGGCTACGTGGGTGGATTTAAAAAAGAATGTGGTTAGGGTGGTTCGAACCCCAACAACCTATTCACTATTCCAAGCTCTTTACCGCTCCACCCAAGGTGGACAATTTGGTAACAAAGCATCCGAACTTCTATTTGAAGGAGATACGGGCACACATGGTGGATAAGGGGATTTGAACCCCGACCGGTCAGAAAAATAATAGGTATGAACCATTGTGCCACGCTTGAAGACCGTATTAAGGATATAGATAAGGTATTAAAACATTCTTTGGGGCATCCTAAGTATATAAGGCCCTTAGAGCCTCACTTATACACACAAACTCTCCATTCAAAATGTAAAGGATAATTAGGAGGAGAAATGTTGAGGAATTTATACGCATGAGAATCAACACGTGATTCTAGATGCACTTGACTTCTCGAGGTCGTGTTGGGACAACCAAAATGTGTAGGATTGAGGGCACATTGAAATGTAGCTATAGGATAATCAAGGACTAAGAACGGGTAGTGTGAGTTCCTACGAGCTAAGTTGGCCAAAGGGGAATTAGAGGCTATGTACAGTAGCGTAAGTTCCTATTGTTTAATTGTCTGATTTGATTTGTTTGTTAAACTACGTTGAAGGTTCATTTTAAATAATTAAGAAAAGTAAATCTAGCTTAAATAAAAGACAAGTGTGTTTTAATCTTTTAATTAGCTAAATTCATTCTTGATTAATTAAATAAAACAAAGTAAACAATCTAGTCTATTTATCTGAACAAGAAATGAATTAAAAGAAACTAATTAAATGGATAACATTTTTTTATATTTTTCAAAATTTAAATAAAATAAATAAATAAACTACCCTACAGACACAAGAAATTAATTAAAATAAAATAATACTACCTCTAATAAAATAAACTAAAAATAGAGAATAGTCGAATGTGGTTATTCCTCTATTGCAGGGTTTTCTGAAAATGTTATTATAAAAGAATGTATTCAAAATTTATTAATATAAATAAAATAAAATAAACCTCTTTTGGAAAAGCTTATGCCTCAAGTTTTCTCTCAAAAGCAATTTCCTCTTTTCCGTATGAACTTTCCCACATAAGTAAATCTAAACTAATTAAAATAAATAAATGATGTGCAAGGATTTCTTCACTTCTTCCTCCAACTAATTTCTCGAGAAGATCCATAGGGATAAGCTAGGAAGAAGTTATCAAGGGAAGATATAAGAAATATTTTGAAAAGAAATACTAGAAATAGAATAAATACATTCAGAAGTGATGAAATATTCCGCTTCTACAATTATACCAACTTAAAACAATGCATTCTTTCTATTCTAACAAATACAAATTAATTAAAGCTTCAAAGAATTTAAGTACAACCCCAACTAGTTACTATTGTCTTTGTGGTAGCTTCCCAAAGGTGAGATGTGCTTGTTATCTCCTCATCTTTGTATCCTCTTCCAAAGATGAATTCCAATTGATCCAAGAATGTACAGATGTTGGTTGGTAGCAAAGAAAACAAAAGATTGGTTGTGGCTGGCTTGGTGCAAGAAATGACTGAAAATAAAATGGTAGGAAAGAACAGAGAAAAGAGCTGGTTGTTTGTGTGGTTCCTCTCAAAAATTCAGCAACATAACTTTACCTCAAGAATGTGAAAATATCCAACCCATCATACGGGTAAAATTTTGGATTTTATAAAAATATGGGAAAGAAGAAGTCAATTACATGTGTCGATCAAGAAGTGACAAATCATCAAAAGGAGAGGTAGTCAACATTCTAAACATAGCTAAATAAGAAGAGAAAATCAATACGATTCCAATGAGTCCAAAAATAGGCAAAATGGTTGAGAAATGAGTGAGAAAATCACTCCCAAAATCCAAACACACATTGAAAAATGTGTGTTTTAATAATCGTATTTAAAGTAACAGAGGCGTTGGTGTAGGTAGACCGATGGTTATGCAACTATCGTGTGGTTACGCAACCTTTGTTGTGATGATTACACAACCACCGGGGTGGTTGCATAATCATCGGGGTGGTTATGCAACCACGCAATGATTACACAAAGGATTAGGTGGTTACTGCACCACCGATGATTAGGGTGGTTTGCATAACTACCACTAAAACACTACCAAAAGTTTTAAAAAAGGTCTTACAAGTGAAATTAAAGTCCGGAGAAAAAGAAAGGTTGATTTGAGTCAAAGGAGGGATGCAAAGGAGAGAGGGAAGGATTTGGACCTCATTTTTACCTTAGAAGAAGTTTTTATCATCATTGGAGACATTGCATTTTCTATGTTGCACCATGTAATTTTTGGGTGCGTATAAAGCCTTAGTTTTAAGGAAAAATATTTGAGAATATTAAAGACCTATTATTTTTTTAATGGGTATGAAGAATAAGTCCTATTATTATATAGGTGTCATTGTAAAAAAGGAGTTATTATTTTTAACTCATCGATTAGTTATAAAGGTATAATATGCCTTAATCTTCTCGTGCGGATCTAGGAGACGTGATTGAGAAGCCGATGGACATGATGCAAGACTTTGGAGAATTATACTCATATTGGAGGTATGCTTCTTAGTACATGGGGCATATCACCAAGTTAGTTGCTTAGAGGCCACGGAGGAGATTCGTATTATTACTAAGTTTATGGAGACAACATCGACCGAGTTAGCTCTGCGTAGAGGCTAGAGGTCATGCAACAAGGTGAAAGTCAACATAAGGGTGGCACTCATTGACACCGAAACATTCGAGTTAGCTCTACATAGAGATTATCTTTCCCTACAATAAAGTGGAGGTCATCAGAGGTGTCAAACCAGGAAGCTGTGTCAAAGCACTGAGCTTCCAAGACCCGTTTGGATTCTATTAGATCAACTAACACCAGGTTCAAGTAGAACATTTGTTATAGTATCGTAAGTTTATTTTTACTTTATGATCAGATTGTTATAATGAATTAGATCAACTATTTATCAAACTCGGAACGTAGGTGATTTCCAAAACTTTGTTATCAACTCTTGTGTAGTGTTGGTTCTTATTCTTGCATTACATTTGTTTTAAGATGATTTATTTTGAGGTATAAACAGAATCAATTAAGTTTCCTATAAGGATCTCATATCAAGGAAATATTTTTGCTAGTTTACGAATCAAGTTCCTAGCTAATATTTCCTGACATTAGTTTTAGATTTGATGACATATCATTTGTGAACAATCATTAACACCAAAAATACTCAAAACCCTTATAAAACCCTTATAAGGACTCGATAGGAAATATCTTGTTCAATTCAGCTCGAAATGGATTAGATTTCTCAAATACACCATTGGATCTTGTAGTGGAATCTCCCAATTATTTTTAGGTGGTGGTGGTTAGTCAGATGAGAGAGAAAATTGTTGGGAATTCAGGACTATGGAATAGTGTTATGATTCAATAACAAACCCAATCATGCACACAGATCTAAACAATTCCCCAAAATATACAACAGTGGAAGTATAGACTAGAATAATCCAAATCAAACAAAGTACACACATAACACAACATGTACCTGTTTCACCCAATGTGGGCTACATCCGCCAAAGATATAGATCTCATATATATAATATAACAAGAGTACAAACCAACTCTTCAATACAAGAGTACAATGCATCTCTCCAAGAGTATATCCTCTCCTCTAGATCTCTAAATGGATCTCCATGAGTGCACTACAACCATGCCTCCAAACCACCAATGATCTCACATAACTAGGAACTACTACATCTCTGAACTACTACCAAGTTCTCTGTGGATCTGCAACAAGACCTCTCACATGGGTCTACCAATGTGCAACCATGACTATGCACCAAGAAGTAAGTTTGTCTCTCCATCACTGCATCAACTCATGTGCAAACATGAAGACAACCTCCTCTACAATATCTAGATCTACATGGATCAACAATACAACATGATCTCATGGATCTATGAATACAAGATCTCACAACAACCTGTGGATCTAACAATATAAGACTAGATCTACATGGATCAACAATACATCATGATCTCATGGATCTATAATACAAGATCTCATAATAACTTGTGGATGTACAAGAAGAAACTCTATATGCTTTGCATACTATGCAAGCCATTATAATGAGACAATAATTATACAAAGAAAATACAGTAGAATAACCCTCTTCTCACCATTCATATGTACCTGTTATTTCCTTTTGTCCAGCTTCTCTCCATGGAAGCTTTGTCTTCACGTAACTGTTCTTTCTTTCTCTTCTTCTTTTTCTTCTTCGTTCTCTCGATCTAGGAGAATCAAGGATCTAACTCAATTCTTGTCCAATTAACCTTCTAACCCTATTTTCATACTTATATAGGCATATACAAACTTAGGGAACTTAGCCATGCAATTATAATCAATAGATATGCTTTAATACTAAATTTAGATCTAATTCTCGTGAGTTAAATAAAACACTCTCGCATAGGTAACCGATGTCGGTTAGCCCTAACCGATGATGCTTCCTACTTTCTGATGATGTCACCATAGGTGACTGATTTTGGTCATAGGTGACCGATGTCGGTCCCTTCATAACCAATGTCGATTACTGTGTTTTCTAGCAAGTTGATAAAGCATGTTAACTGTGAAGCAATTCAGCTCCACAACCTAACAAAAATGTGCGAGTGCAGTCTGTTTTCTCAAGAATCTATTGTAGCTCTCAAGAAGTGCATTTTCCAAGATGGAAAAATGGATGTTTAAGGGTGTTAGTGAGTTATTCTTCATGTCTATGATTATTTATGGATAGGTTCCAGCCTTTAAGTGGTCTTATGAAGTCAATTTCTCATGACTAGTTCTTAAGGTGTCTTTACAGTGTGTTCTCAAGGTGCTTTCATGGCATGAATGCATGGTGCAGAGAAAATGAAGCATGGAGGAGCGTAGTACAGGTCATTGATAAAGTATGTGAAAGATTTTTGAGCTTTGAATAAGACCATGGTTATCCAATAAAGTCATGATGCATCGTTATCCAAGTAGAACTAATGCAATTAGGTCTTCTTGAGACCTAATGGAGGATTTAGCCTATTTTGAGTTGTGTCGACTAAGATTATGATTGAATCATGTTTGTAAAATTATTATAATATTATAAGATCCTTTCATGGTCGAACTAAGTGTTTGAATGTTCTTGATGAAGAGACTAATATATAAACAATGCAGATTAGGCCTTTTAAACTAGTTTTTAAGGATGGATGAAAATGGCAAGCAAATGATGCATACTTGAGCAGAGTGAGGTATTATAGACCATATGAATAGAGAATATTCTTTATGATGAAAATCCTACAGGAGATCTACATGTCTAGATCAATGGCTATATGACCTAGTGAAGGTGAAGAAGCTTGATGAGAGAAGGAGTATAACATGAAGTTTTGAGAATGTCCAAGAGCAGAGGAGTAGGGCTATGGATATCATTTGATGATTGAGTACCAGAGTATGTGCAAGAGGCTTAAGGTCATGTGACTAATACATGAGAGATGTGTTATTGATGTGTTAAGAATTCAAGAGAGCATATAAAGAACAAGAGAGTATAAGATAAAGAAGAGCAATGTAGACCATCATTTGTTGAGATAATAACAAGAATAAATATGGAGGCCATATGTCTCTAAGGGGAGTTGTACCTTCCTTACAAGTGGGTGCTTGCTAAATTTTTTGTGAAGTGGGTGTTTGGAAATTTGGGGTTGGTGCTCCATATGGAGTTGTTTTTTCACTAAATATTTGTTTTTGTTTTATATGAAAGTAGTCCAATTATAGTGATTAGTGAGTTTTATTCCACATGAGGGTTTCCCACACATATGATGTGTCCATACTTGGTATGTGTGTTCTCTCTTGTTTCATGTTCATGTGGATGGTTGTTATGTCGCTTTGATGGTTTGCTAGACTAGTTGACATTACTTATATAATGATGGCTTGATGAATGATTGAAGTAAAAGTAAAATTTTATAAAGACAAATTCAATCCCCCATCTCGGTGATTGCGCTTCCAACATATTCTCGGATCGAGTAGAGAAATCCGTTATCTTCTTGAAGTAATGTCTTCTCTTTTCATGGGTTTGAGTAGATGAATTTGTAAGAACTTGAATTTAGTCCACTTCATTGGGATCTCCACATGCTCCAAGCCTTATTCTTTCTTTTGTGTTCTAGTTTCTCTTAGCACCACATTAATCATTTTTTACATTGAGTAATTATTTTCCTTTCTTTTCTTCTCTAGTGTGAGACAACCTACTATATTATGCTCCACATGCACTCTAAAATATGTGCATATTGCTTCTCTCTCATGATTAGATAAATAATTCCACGCAATGTGGCTTGGCTCTCCACAAAGATAGAAAATTACTCTTTGTGTTTGAAATTTAGGTCTCATCTTCCTTTACTTGTAACCAACCTAGTATCCTCCTTGATGCACACCATAAGGTCTCTATGGGGTGTTCCATCTTTGGTTTTGACCATGATAACTTTCATATTATACTCATGGTGTCGGCATGTTCCATCCGGTGATTCTTTATGACAAATGAGGTTCCCATCTTATACTATTTTATGAGGATGGCGAGCCCAAACTAGTCTAGCTTGTGGAGATTTTGATACATTACGGGGTTGTCTTTGGTGAAGAAGGATCCCACTACACTGTTGCTTGAGGGAGGCGGTCATTTCTAACTCCACAATAGTTGGTTCTACTTTGGTGGCCGATTGAGTTTGTACTGCAAACACATTCCTAGTAAGTTCCTCTTTGAAATCCATCAAAATCCTGCAGTCCTTAGCTTCATGAGTAGTAGCCTTGCAGAAGGTACACACCACACTCTAAGGCTATCTCACCTAAGGTTGTAAAAGATGGAAATTGGTGATAGAATGGACCCATAACATGCATACATTGTAATAATCTCCTTGTCCTCTTGATATTGTCATAACGCCCACCATTGATGCAAATTATACAAAGAAAAGTCGCCCTATAAATTATGCCTATCAACGTAATTAATGTTATATAGCTATATGTCTAGGGCATTGTGATTATTTATTATGTTGTTTTGTCATTGTTATAAAAATATATTAAAAATATGTATAAGAAAAGAATACAACAAAGAACACTCAAATTGATTTCCTCACATATAAATAATTCCGTAAATATCACTTCTTACTTCTAAATAATTGACTCTAGGAACCTCAAAAGACCTCATAGCCAAACAACATGACATAGATTTGTGAGGTGACATACATTTTATTGGTTTCAAAGTCTTTGACCTTAAGCTAACATAATTATCGTTTCTCATTTTATTTCTCTCCCTACATTTTTCAAGATGATTTCGGCACTCCTTTTAAATACCAGATTCATGTAATATCTTCATCTGTCCTATCTCCCATTCTTGGCTTTAGTAGACATTAATATCTTTTCCTTTTGTTTTTTTAAATGGCATCACTCATAAAAGTCAGCAAAAAAACCAAGAAAAATCATAATCAAATTATAACTATATTATTAATAAAAAGCCGTTTTTAATTTTTCCGTTGGTCTTGCCACGTGGCTTCCCCAAGAAGACAAGCGTATGGTCAATTCACAATTTTGGACTTACACATAACAACCACTTTGGTGCGGATTTCGTCAAATACTTTGACGCTATTTTATATTTACCATCTCTGTCCACGTGCTTTCATACGTAAAATATTTGTCAAGTATTCCCGTTTTCATTTTTTCGACGCCCTCGTACATGGATGCCTCGCCATTGTCAACTATTCGACGTAATTTGTGTGGGACCCGCACAGGCTGTGCTATTTCAACCGTCCGATCTCACATCAACGGCTGGCACGCCGCGAGAATTTCGATGGAACAAAAGGAACGTGGAGAGATTCCCGCGTCTGCCAACACCGGAATATTCCCGGCATAAACTTCGGCAGGGAAACTCGCCGGCAACTACCACGAACGGAGTCCGTCTGCCAACAAATATAGACCAATCATGGTGGGCATTAATTTGCTTTAATTAAACGGACATCTCAATTTCCGTTGGCCGCGTGGTGGATATATGGGCAGCGCCTGCTGCCCGCGGGCAGCTCATTTCGTAAGGCTTTCTAATCATCTGGTTTTGACCGTCGCGCTGTGGATGGGTTGTCGTTGTAATTCTCGGTGCTGATTATGATGACCGTTTTAAAAAAAAAAAGGGGTACCTACTTATGAGCAAAGTTAGGAATAGGATAATATTCTTTTTAAGTTTGAGTGGGTGAACTTAAGTGGTACGGCTTTCAAAGCGAGTCTTAGGTTCACATTTGGGAGACATGATATACCAAATTGAATAGGGTAAAATGTCACATTCAATTTGGTCGATAGTGTATTTGAAGGAGCACATATATTATCAATGCCTATATATTTGAACTTGTGTGAATGTCTCATGAATTTGAATTTGTGAGAATTTTGAGTGAATGGTGCTCTTCCATTTTTTTATCATTAGTTGTACACATTAGTATATCTATTTTTTCGAAGGTGAATGATTGTTTATATGGATGTTTTGATCCTTGTCGATGAGGTTTAGTAGTGTTTCTTTACAAAGAGTATAAGTTAAATTAATAATTCAACGTCAAATTTTTACTTGAATGTTTTGGTTTTGAACAAGTGATTGTTGCACAATTGTTGTAAATAGGAAAGATATAATATAAACCTAAACACGCCATCTCTACAAGTGATATAGTTGTAACAAATGTTCACTTGAATGTTGTGGTTTTGAACTCATAAGACTTAGTGATCAATGATAGAAAATGTTAATGTTATACTACATACACAACAAGAGTAGTCACCTTACTTTGACAATATTTGTTCTACTCTCATGCATTAAAAACATCCATCTTTTTATATGAGTTGCAGAGTAGCTAACATGAAAATATGTAAGATTCTCCTTCTTATCACCAACCTTTTGCAATACTTGATATATTTGATGTGTGCATGCTTTTTTAATAAGACCTTACCACATCTTCCTTCTTATCACCAATCTACCATGCTCGCATAATATAATTCCATAAATGTAATCTATATTAAATGTTTTAGTGAAGACCTCAATTTCATGTTTGGGTGCATATTAACATTTACAATAAATCCCTAAAAATTTTAGTCTTGATATCTAACTATAATAGTATAAGAGTTCATGTGCTTAAAATTCAATGCATTAAGTATAATAAAGAATAAGTGCGAAAACCTCATTTCACCTTTTGATAGAAAAATAATTTACAAATAATATAATCAAATTTTAAGAAAATTGTATCTAAAAAGTGAAAAATATATATATATATATAAAAGAAACTAATCAAACAAGAATTTACTATTAGAATTACACTTTATATTAATTTAAAATAAAGAAAATTACATAGTAAAAAGGCGATAATCGAGATAGCACTCTATATATATATATATATCAACGCTAGCTAAAAGTATGCGCCTCAATTAAAACCCTTGCTTTTTGGTTTATATGTTTATTTTCATTTACAAGTAAAATTATCTAAATTAAACACCTTTCTAATTGAAAATAGAGGAGAAATGTAGTATAATGCAAATTATCATGAGTGGTAGATCACAGATTATGGTGATTGTAACAAACTAGAATTTAACCTCTTTTTTCCATATGTGAGAATTTTGTGTGATTTGCATTTAGTTTTTGTTTCTTCTTTAGATACACATTTTACATTGAAAATGATATAAAAATTGAATTTAAGATACTTTTTAATTAAAAATTATTTATATAAATATTTTCAAGATGAAGTAGAAGACCCTTTTAAAACAAACACATTAACAAATTATTGATCCATTTAAGACAATTAAATAATTTATAAAATTTATTCGAAAAATAAAAATAAAGATCTCACTTTCTATCAAATTCTCAATTGAAATAACAATGTAGATGGTTTGAAGACACAATAAAATTCCAAAAGATGAAAATATTGAGCATGTTGTAATGGGTTCACCACCCTCATTAATGTACTTAGAGTGTGGTCTCATGTTGGGGGCTAGTGCTTCTATTTATTTGGTAAATGTGGTTTCATGTAAAAATTAATTGCTTCTATAAAATCCAACAAAGTTCCTAAAATTTCTAAGCAGCTACATTTTAGGGAGAGGATTTCCAGCCCCATAAAGCAATTGGGGGCACCAAAAAATTGTTGCTTAAAAATTTTAGGGAGTTTTTTTGACACTTGGCATTTATGTTTAAGCTTCCTCCTTATTTTTCCTTCCAATTGTTTATTCAAGATTCATGGGACCATACTTTTGCTAATGCTAAAGATTCCTATTTTGTCTCAGTAGAGAAAAATAAAAAATCATGGGACCCTATTAATGCAAAAATATCCTATTTTTATCTCCGACTTTTCTTTCAAAAAAATTAGTTTACCCATTGCATTCGACCACAACCTTAGTTAATTGTTTTATGAAGTTTTTGAAGATATTTCCCTCTATTAATATCATCTCAAATTAATGTGGTGGAAGGTGCATGTACCCACATGGGAGGAATGAAGAATAAGAAGTTACATATTCACTTGATTAATATAATGGAAAACATAAAAAATAAAATAAATAAATAAATAGAGAATGAAGGTGGTCTACACTTTGTGTTATTAAGGTTGTGTTTTATGGAGGGATTTGGGCTCCTTTTCTTTTGTAGTGGAAGACTTTGTGAAAAAAATTAAAACTAGTTATAGGAAATGAAAGAATCTTCTCCTCCAAAACAAGAGCTCCATTGTTGAATTTAAGATGGGGCTAGAGAGGGGGTTGAAAGTTTTCCATATAGTTTAGACATTATTTTGGGCACTTAGCATGATTTTAACATTCCCGCCATCTTTTTTTGATAATTTGTATTTGTTAAATCGATATCGATTAGCAACAAAATATGTCTATAATAATATTTTGTATTCCTATCGAAGAAGGCTTCTAAATTATGTGAACCAATTTTAAAAATAACATGGAGCCATACCAATACTTGATGTCCCTACAAAAATTTTTTTGAAAAGGATCTTATATTATATTAAATGCAACATGATACAAGATTCTCTCAACAAAAAAACGGGCGGTATGAGAGCACGCCCCAAAGCCACACAAAGAAAACAACAACTACAAGGGGGTCCGAGGAAGACCAAAAACAAAGGAACTCACGTCCAAAGGAGAAATAGAAGTGGGAGCATCAAAGCGCCCCTTCTTTTCCTTAGAGCGCGAGACAATAGTCCATGGCGCCTGCTGGGGTGCCAGGACAAGCGGAGGATCAAGGCACGGGCTATCCAGAGCGGGGTCAGAATCAAAGACTCAGAAACATGCGTCTGTTTGGCACCACCGCCAGTAGGGGAATCTCGACAGTCATATCATCTGGTTGATCTTTGACGTTCGACTGATCTTTGACTTCCGACACAGAGAAAGGCTGCCAACCTTTAGGCCGTTGAGAAACTCCTTTGGTCTTCTTTTGTTTATTCTGATTGGGAAATAGTGGGAAAACCTCTTGAAGGTGCCCAATTTGATGGCATAACCGACATCGAAAGGTCATGTTCTCATAGTCAAGAATTTGAATCCACTTGAAGCCATCATGGATTAATTCCAATTTGTCCAGAAGACCATTGTTGAAATCCACCTCAATGCATATACGGGCATAGGTAAATAGCCCTTTCTTAGACCGCTCATCATCCACCTTGATGAAGCGACCAAGAGAATTACCAATAGCAACACAAACCACAAGGTGCCAAAGGGGAGAGGAAGATTGGGTAGACGAACCCAAACTGACATTTTAGAGACCACCATAGTAGAGGGGTCAAAATCCAGAAACCATGGTGTAATAAAGAGGCCAGCCCTACCCCAAAACCAGGGACCTTCAGTAAAAACCCGTTGATAATCTGTAGGAGAGGAAAACTGAACAATAAAAAAACCCTTTGCACAAAGTTGGATCTCACAACCACGGGACCAAGTGGAATGAACCCATTGATGCAACTCTTCACTCCAAGGCCAAAATCCATTAAATCTACAGATAATGGTAGAATTTTTAAGGGCACAAATTGAATCGGTTACCTCTGAGAGTGAAAGGGTAACAACAGAGTGTCCACTACTTTTTCGACAATGTATGGTGAGTCAGAGCCTCCGAAAAACCTGTTTTTATGGTCCTGTAGCAGCTGCCAAGAAGGTCTTTGGAGGAGCCATTGCAGTGTCGGGAGCAAAGGAAACGACCACAGCCATGAGGCCGAAAACCTAAAACCCTAACCGTTATTTGTATTTATTTTATGTCCGCTTATCCACTATTTATAGATCGATTTCTTTTCAAATACATATGAATGTCCCTAAATTTTTCAACACCTCCTAAGATAATTAAGGAGCCCCTCCTCCATAAAAACATTGTCTAATAAAAATCAACAAAAACACAATGTAAGGAAAAATTCAATAATCCCCTCTTATCCATTAGGTTCATAGAAAAGAAATCCACACAAATATATATTCTCTATAAGATTCCTTTCGTCACCATCCATTACAAATAGTATAGGTTGCTTTAAAAATAAAATGTTGCAACATAATCTGCAAAGAAAGATAATATTGAGTCAAAAGATAATAAAGAGTAAGATGACAACATGAGGATGAAGATGTAACTTTATATTGAGAGGATATTAATCATGTTTTTTTAAAGAATTATGTAGAAAATCGTCATTCTCATGAATAAGATTAGATGTAATTTTATGTTTTCCAACATAACTTAAAATTAAAAAATGGCCTTATTTTATTAATTGTTGTTGTGAGAGCCCCTCTTAATAGGTTAGGTGTTTCTCTTTCAATAAGGGCATATGTAAAACAATTTAAAATGGATTTCACTTTATCTTGGCATTTTTAAGCTTAATGTTGATGGTGCTTTACATGGTAATCTAGGTATTTTTGGTGTTGGTTGTATAATTCAAGGTTGTTTTTGATTTCTCACCTATAATACTTCTTTTCATCATTGGTTGGGACTAATAATGAAGTTTGAAGTTTCAACTTTATTGTGGGGAATCCAAATCACTCAATATTGTGGAATTAATAACTTGTTCATTGAGGGGGGGGACTCCCAAATTATTATTCAAGAAATGAAGTATTAAAATTCCGAGACCTAGAAAATCAACTTTTTGTGCCTAATCAAACGTCTTTTATCACAATTCAATTGAGAAATTCGAGATTACTATCGTGAGGCTAATGAGGTTGCAAATTTCTTAGAAAATGTTGGGGTAGATCAAAACATGGACTCGAGGGTGGATGGTGTAGTTGATGTGTGCCCCGATCTTGCTACCGTCATATCCAATCCAATGACTTGTCACTTGCATAATCTTCGGGGTGTCGAGTTTTGAGTTTGATTTCAACATTATTGGTTTCAAGTTTCAATTAGGATGGTCATCTTTTATATGAATATTTGTTTTTCACATTTTGAATTTTAAAATTAATGAAGTGTATTTCACTTTTGCCTATAACTCTAAAAACTTTTCAAAATTTAGGTTTCAGATATAAAAACTAAATTTACATCAATTTTTCTTAATTTTCAAGATTTTGAATTTGATATTTTCATATTTTTCAATATTCTCTTACATTTTCAAATTTAAATAAGAAATGCACATAATTATTATTCTCAATTGAGAAAAATATAACATAACATTACTTGCATTGAACTTAATTATAACCAATTAATTTAATATTGTGGTATGTTCATTTTTATTTATTGGCTAGTACACATCTCACCTTTAAAATTTTGTGCACCTTCTTATATTGTGGTTTTGATACACAAATGCACTAACTAATTATATTTAACACTACAACATTTAAATCATATAAATTTCTTTCAGTGTTGGATATTTAAGTAATTTAGTGTCACTATATTTATATTTATTTTGTAGAATTTGAAGATTAAAGTCAAGGTACAGTCTTAATGTTGTATGTATTAGGGTGATGTTAGTGAAGGCTCCTTAATGTCGTACAAATTAAGGGTGCCTTAAGATTGATTTTATGTAAGAGAATTAAAGGTATCGTTACTTGTAAAGGACTTTAAGGTGCTATTCAATAGATAGCTTAATAATGGTTTATTGATGACATTAACTTAAATTTTCATATCCTAAATCAGCTTAAATAAAGTTGTATGTTAAATAGGATGAAATATTTTCTTGTTATATTAGGATAAAACATTCTTATTTATAAAATTATGACATCAATACTAACCATCCATTTCAATTAATTCATGCGAAGAGATCAAATTTGAGGATATATTAAAATGTGAAGGGTTGTTGAAGTGTTTCTCTTAAATGTAAATTACTCAAAGAATAATAAATTTTTAATTGAAAAAATAAATGTTAGTTAAGATTTCAATTGTATTAGATATTTTAGATGGGGAAAGTGGTTATTTCACATATTGAATTTTCTAACATATTATTAAATAATTTTATTACTCTTTAAATTTCTTACTATTTTTAAAGTTTTTATATTTGGATTTTTTTAAAAAATAGGTTATAGGTTTCAAACTAGCAATTGCATGTGTACAATGCAATGTTAACGCCGAATAGTATATGTTATTTGATTTAGAGGTATAGTTATTACTTTTGTAGTTGATGTTGATAAGGGGTGTGATTGATTTTGTAAGTGTAGAAATATAGATGAAGCACTTCATTTAAAGGTTCTATCTACATTTAAAACTTGTTACAAATTCGTACATATACATTTCTAAATCTTATATCAATAACAAACCTTGGTGATCAACAAGTGTATTTTGATGCATATGAAAATAAACTTGTGTGCTTGAATGAATATTTGATCTTCTCTAGAATGCCTACAAATACTTAATAATTCTTCTATAGAATGTTAAGTGCACTTCTTGATTCTTAGATTTCCCTTAGACCTTAAATGACTTAGGGTGGTTACGTATTTATAAACAAATTGAATATCATGACTCTATTAGTGCCCAAATTAAACTCTTAACGATTGAAACACACAAAAGGAAAAGGCAAGGGATGAGGACATATAAGTCAAAAGGAGGCACACAAAAAATGCCACCTTTGTTTGGACACTTCCGACTAGTACCAAAAGTATATAAACACTCTTGATAAAAGACTTAAGTTAGGAGAAATATAAGAAGAATAAAAATAAAAATTAAAGAGGGTTGAAAGAAAAATCAGGAACTATATTTTTTTAACAAAAAACATATCAATAATCTCTAATCTAACAAATAGTAAATACTTTGGGACAATTTTTAGGTGTATATATCAGGCTTTTGGGACCATTTTTTATGTGTATATACAAGGTTTATTCAAGATTAGTGGCTTCCATGTTTTTGGTCACCTATACCACTAAAAGTCTATGTGATGGGAGTATAAATTTGACATATCAATATCATGGAGTTAGATCAATTGAGACATAAGAAGCTTCTAAAATGGATGTATTCAAAGTGTGCAAGCCACTATGGACCTTTTCCATTGGCGGCTTTAATAAATGAAAATGCCCTTGACTCAAAACCAAAAGCTACACCTTCCCTTTGGGCGGTTTATAATATACAACTTCATTTGTATTTCGCTTGACAATCATGTGTTTTCTTTATTTTGACTTATAGTATGGTTCCACGTGGAGGCTGCCACTTCTCTATCTGGTGCATGGGCGGTTTAATGTTTAAACATTCTGTAATTCATGTGAACGTGTCAATTGTTTATGTTAGACAAGTGGCTCAATTTCGTTTAAAGATTTTATTAATATTTGTTTTAAAATCATGTCTTTTTCATCCAAATTTTATGTGAAGGTGAAAAATAAGCAACCACTCAAACATCATAGGGGTTTTATGATTATTGAGTATGATAATGTGTTATAATTGATATTTTTTCACTCACTTATAAATTTTTAAGGAGGTAATTGAAAGTAAATCCCACCTAAATTTGATAAAATAGATATCTCAAAGTCTTTGATACTAAATCAAGAAGGTAAATCCTGGATGAATTTGTTAGAATTGATATCCTTAGTTTTTAATAATAAGTTGAGCGAATTTAGCGGAACAAATATTTGTTAGTCCTTGACACTAAGTTGAGTTCGAGAGAAAGTTGGTTGAGTGGATACTCATTAATCTTCAACACTAAGTCGAGGAAAATTTGATGGAATGGATACCCCTAGATCCTTGATACTAACTTGAGTTCAAGGTGAATTTCACAGTTTAGATAACCCATAGTTCTTGATACTAACTCAAGTTCAAAGTGAATTTTGCATAATAGATAACCCATAGTTCTTGATACTAACTCAAGTTCAAGATAAATTTCACATAATAGATACCCCATAGTTGTTGATACTAAACTGGAAAAGGTGAAAATCCCAAGTGAACTTAACAAAATATATACCTCTCAATTCTTGACATCAAACTCAAAATTTGGCAAAATAAATACCCCTTTGCCATTAACACTAAAGCTAAAACAACTTAAATTTAGAGAAAAAAACTTTGTTGATAGCTATTTTATAACGATTGTTGGGAGTGGATAATTTTTTGTGAATTGTTAGCAATTAATTATGACTTTAAATTTGTCGTTCGTTTGACTGTCATTAAGAATTTCTTCCTTTTTTTCTTGAACAAATCAACGAGAAAATGTACATGTGAAAGTCGATTATTAAGGAGGAGCCTAAGCCTCACGTACGTTTGCATGTGAAGATAAAGTCAAGCTTGTCAAAATATTTTTTGTAAATGACGTGTAAGGTAGTGGTAGAATGTTGCATTCGCATCACACAGGTCATGGGTGCCATTTTGGTTGACCCCATCATGAACTTGCGTGATGGTTAGGGTCATCTGATTATTCATACACCCAAATTAAATTGTTCATTCTTCAATTTAAGAAAAAAATGAAGAAATAGTGGCTATATTACTCAAATCAATAAAATAGTTTTAACTATTCACAAAAAAAGACAATATTGAAGCACGTCATGCAAGTCGTCACACTAGGCAACATATGTGGCCTAAGAACAAAGTCTACAAAGAGACAAATTTAAACAAACAATTACAGAACAAGAGTATCAAGTAACAACAACAACAAAGAGGCTCGCGGGAGGGGGGTGTCCCTATCATCAAGCTTGCCCCACACATCGTTCGGAAGGTCCTTCCCTCATCAATGGGGTCATAGCCAAAAATGGTTGCATTTTCAGTCGCCTTTGTAGATTTATTCGACGTTTGAACTTAATCTCACCAAGAAATATAGTAAACCCCAACCAAAGAACATTACTAGAAGAAGGCAGAGGTACACAACATCGCGACAAGAAGCTGGAAAGTCCCACCCTGCATTGAAAATGTGGAGGAGAATTTTCTAGTTGTTTTTCATCCTCTTCATTGGAGCTAATATGGAAAGGATTTCCATCTTGTCTTCCGAAGTGACTATAATTGTGGTGTCTTATTCCCACAATTTTCAAATAATATACCTACATTTTATAATAAATTCTTTTTTTTTTAATGAATTTTAATATTTTTAAATTTATAGTTGTTATATTTAGAATAAGATAAACATGTTTTATAGCAATATATTTCTCATTTTTTAAGATTTTTGGATGTAAAATTTTCAAGCAAATTAAATTTTAGGTATGGGCTTGTTAATAAAGTCTTTAAAAAATCACTATTAAAATAAGATAGATTTTTTTATAAGAATATATTTTCCATGTTTCCAAAAAAATTAATTTTAATTTTCAGCGCAAATCAAATGTTGGGGCATTATACTTCAAATTTATTCATAATTATTACATTTCGTTAATTTCAAATATTATTATTATTTTTAAAAATTTAAATCGTCCAATTAAATATGGAATAATCCTCACAAAACAGGCCTTCCCAAAAAGGTATCGCGACCGTGAATCATTATGTTGAAGGAGTCGGGCATAGGTAGTGGCGTGACCGAAATCCACGGGCAGCAAGAAGAGGTTAAGCTTTTGACCGGTCGCAGGATGTCGGGCAGCGCCCTACACCAACGAGGTCATATGCGCGCCTCAGTACGCTAAAGTATGGGTGTCATTTATGACCGTATCGCTATTTTGTCGTACAAAAACAGCCAAGCTCCCGTGATATTATTCCGTCTCCAAAGCTTCCTTTCACGCAAGACTTGAAACAGACCCATACTTCCTCATTCGGCACACAGAGAGAGACGAGATAAGCTTTTAGCGTTCAATATTCAGTGCAGCTTTCACCATGGCTTCGTAATAAGAGAGAGAGAAGGACAATGGCTATGGCGCACGTCAACAGTAATAATTGCCACAGTCGGGGCCTTCGCAGGCTGATGAAATCGTGCTGGACGCCCCCTTATCCTTGCACAGAGCCAAGGAGCCGAGAAAACCAAGAGAATCGTGATGAAGAAGAAGAAGAAGAAGAAGAAACGTTAGAAATGTCGTTTTTGTCTTCACTGCCAGACGATGTATTTGCAGAGTGCCTGGCTCGGCTGCCGCGTTCGTCGTTGCAGGCGTCCATGGCGGTGTGCCAGAGATGGCACCGTCTTCTCAAATCCGACGATTATTACAACCTTTGTAAAAAGACCGGCAAACTGGAAAACATGCTCTATGTATTTGGCGGCGCAGGAAGCGGTCTCGCCTCTGCTGTTTACAGCAGAAACAGTAATTCATGGAAGGCCGGATTGCTTTTTTCTGCACGGGCAATCAATGTTTCCGGCAATGGGTGGCTGCTGGATTATCATACTTGCCACAATTCGCTGCTCTATGCGCAGCCTGCGGTTTTGGGCAACAAGATCTTCATTCTAGGCGCAATCCCCGGTCCTAATTGTAGCAGTCTTAATTGTACTCTTGTTTATGATACATGGACGAAATCACTCATTCGCAGAGCGCCCATGATGTGTACCAGGAAGAAATTTGCATGTTGTGCTATTTCAGGACGGATTTATGTTGCAGGAGGGTCTCTGAGACGAGATTCTACGAGGGAAGCCATTGTTTACGCAGAGGAATATGTTCCTGAGCTTGATTTATGGAGGCCCATTTCGAATATGCCCAGAAAAAGGTATGGCTGCCTGGGGGCTTCTGTAGATGGGATCTTTTATGTAATTGGGGGCTCAAGTTTGGTAGAAAGAATAGATTCTCTGTGCAGCCTTATGCGTATGTGAGTTCTATGGATTCATATGACCCAAAGACAGATACCTGGCTTAAGACTAAGCCCCTGCCAATGGGTGGTTGTGTGATTGCCTGTGCAGTCATGGGGTCTTATATTTATATGTTGTGTAGCCATGCAGTTGAATTGTCTCTGTGGAAGTATGATGCAAGGAAGGATTCGTATGGTAGGATTAAGTCTCCTCCTATTCCATCTCCTTTGAGAATGGATAATGTGCTGAAATTCTGCTGTGTTACAGTGGGGACTTATGTCTACATTGTGCAAGTTGGAGGGTCGATTGATGATTTGCTGAGGAGGAGTGGGAGGTGTGCGAGAGGTTTGAAAGAAGGCCTGGTTTTGATCTATGACACGAAGCTGCAGGAATGGGGTAGAGGTCCTGATTTGCCTTATGTTAAGAATGGTGCCGCCTGTGCAGTGGTGAAGTGTTAGACAAATGGGTCTAAATGTTCAACACTAAATTTTCTTATTCAACTCGATTAGATGCAAAAACCATTGATTTCATTTGTTATTAGATTCATCTGGATCAAAGAAGCTTGGTGGGACTACTGGGTCTTTACCGTTGTGTTGAGGTTGGCGTGATTCCTTCTGTGATTTGGTGTAGTAGTTAGGGAATTGATTGTCTTGGAATCAATGTGTATTCACCTTCTGGAGGCGATTTGGGAATGTGGCACCCACCTGCTGAATATGGCAAAAGAGGCCACAATTGGGTGAAGAAGGGAGACATGATCACAAATGTTTCCATATAAGATGGCCTGAGAATTAATGCCCTTGTTCTAAACTTGGACTAATCAATAACCACGAATCTCACCAGCTCAAAATAGCCAATAAGCTAGAGCTTCTACCCTGTGACAGGGAAGGATGCCCATGGACCATCATAGAGTTTATGATGGCGAGTAGGTATGTATTCTGGTCTGTTTTGTATGGTCTTCAGATCTATTTCCATTAAGGCTCTGAGATTGCCATTATGTTTTTGGAACTGTGCATTGTGTTCTTTTATGAGGGATTTTGATTGTATAAAATACCATGCCCAATAATGGCGTTGTCTGTCTCTGTAACAATATAAAACACAGGTTTCATAAATCGATTCATTTGCAATTGATAATCTTCGGTTCCCCATGACTTATTGTAATGCATTATATTGAAAATAAAATCACTGATTTCTACTTCTCTCTGGTCAGCCAAGCCAGCAAAGTCTGCCCCAGTCATAACATGGTTTCTGAATTCTTTTACCATATATAGAATTGTGCAGTAAAATATTTAATGGAGGTTTAAGGCCATTGTCAAGAAAATTAATGGTTCCAGATTAGAAAAAATGAAACCCCTTAACACACTTTTTCCTGGTCTTTAGTTTGCCAACATACGTGATTGTTACGTAGATTTAATTTTAACTCGTAACATATTTTGGAATTTCTATGATTCAAGTTTACTTTGGTTCTTCTTTATTGTAAAATGAGATAGATTGGCAAAAATCTCAATGCTAAGTATTGCTTTGCATATAGTTCAGATTGAACAGTTCATGCTGAATAAATCTTGTTAAAACCTTTTTGCACTGTCCTTCTGGTACCTATTTCGTTGGGCATTAATGGAGGAAATACTCTGCACTTGATACATTTGCATAGATATAGAGGTAAAGCTGCAAGTATTGAATTAGCAGCTTTCACCAGGTTGAGGTGGGTTGGTCAAGTTTACTGTGCCTCACCTCATTTCATGTCCTGGTTTTAAGTTTTGGTCTTTTTATGATGATAATCATGCATACCTGGTATTGTAGGTCGCTGATTGTTTTTCAATATGACAAGAATGGTGACAGCGCTTTACACAAATGTAAAGTTTTTGTGTAAAGTTTTTGTTTTGTTTTTTTTTGTCATGTTGTTATCAGAACTCTTGGAAACTAGTGATTGTAATCACATGTATTTCATCCAGAATAGAAGTGAACGAGTAGTACAACATAAAAGTTATAGCAGATATGCTTCTCTTATGGGTATGGGTTGAGCATACCTGAGGGCTAGTGGGTTTTGGTTTGCCTCTGTTAAGATTGGACTCCTTGTCACGAAGAATTGCCCTAAAAGGATTTAGCATTTTATTCTTCTCCTTGGAAAAAAATTGTGGCATTATTGTGCTTTAAAAACATTTATATATAATAATATATCATATATAAACTAATATAATAGATCTTGCGTTTTAGTTCCCTCATTCTTAGACTTGAAACTAATCTCATTCTTTTTCTATTCGATATTTTCGTAATTTATATTTTGATGAATGGCGTGCCCAATCTATTTCATTTTTAATGATTATTAAACTATGACCCATTAGATATGAAGTGTTCAATTTTAAATTTCAACATTGTTTATAAAATTCTTGCTAATGTAGAAACTCTTTGACAATTTCCAAGAATCTCATCTTATTCAACCTGGAAAAGAATATAATTTTGCTTTGTTGGAGTCATCTTTTGGCTTGAGTATTAACTTAGGAAAAATATGACATTGTCAATGTGTGCATGATAACTTTTACCATGTAATCCACACCAATTTGACTACAACTTGATTGATATTAATTTTTCAATTTTTATTTTTTTGTAGATAAGTAATTTTGGTATATGATTAGTTAATTGCTATGGTTCTTGTGCATGTATGTGTTTATTGTTTAAGATAAGGTTATTGTCGAAGCACATTTTTGTGTTGTTTAACTTTCGATTTTTGTTTTTCTTTTGACTTTATGTTTTTTATTTTCAACTCTTTATCATTCGTTGTTGGCCATTCTCTTACCATTTCTTCCCACTTTCTCCCTCCCCAACCTGTCTTAGTCTTTTCCCTATTTTGCACATTTTATAGACTTTTGCCACAACGAGAAGCGGTGCGGTTTAGGTTAACTAAAACTACTCTACAATGATTTAAGTCAAAAAAAAGTTGTATGGGTTCTTTGACCCTTGTTTGACACAAAACAAGGGTAAGCGAGAATCGTATTACTACATTTTGGGTCAATTTTTTTCGTGGGTGCTTTGACCCTTTTATGAGTCTATTGAGGATCTTGGTAGTTTTGTTCGAGTTTTTACCTCGTGTTTGAGTGGGAATGCATGCCAACATGGGCCTAGTTTGAATTCAATAAGAGTATAAATACATTGGTGTATTAGTGCATTAAGGACATATGCTCAATAATAAACTCACAAAATACATGGTTGCGATGATGATTAGGAAGCTCAATTAGAAGAGAAAATTAAAAATGATTCAATTGAAAATATTAAGGACTATGCTATGAACAACCTCGTAGATAATGCTAGAATTATAAATGTTATGAAAGAAATTTCTTGCCAAAATCTTCCATGTCTTATTACTAATATTCATGTTAAATTAAGAGTGCCATGTTATTAAATATTCAATATGTCTATCATTCACGTTCTCCATCTCATAATGTGATTTATCTAAATATTCAAAATGATTGTGTTCCCTCTCAAATTTAATCTACTCAACAAAATTTATGAAGTCCCCAAAGCATATCATCCAAAGTTCCTTTAGTTCATTCCAATGTTGTACACCCTCATTTGATTTCTCTTATTTTAATCTCTTGTACTACTACTCATCCTACACCATCTCTAAGGCCACAAAATCCAAATGCTAGGTCACTTCTCATGACATTAAATTAAACCCTTTAGCACATAATATATTAGCTTACCCTTTTCAAGTGGTTTCATTGCACCTAAAATTAACTTATTTAATGGAAAAGGGGACCCTTCTCATCACATTAGATCCTTTTTATGTTTTATGCTTTGATTATATACACAATAATAAATTATTACTTAAGGTTTTTCTGCAAGAGAATTCAAGTTCACATGCAATCTTGCATCAACCAAAAATATAATAGAATAGGAAAATAAGCTAAGTCTAACATTACATAATTACTTGTAAACTTTGTTTCTTTGTTTTGTGCAAGTCTTGCTATATGCTTACAAATTTTGTGTAGTTATGCACAACCTACTAGTGCACATACGATATGTTTTATGTTTAGACATGTTTGTATAAGCAAAATTGTCATTTTACCTCAAAAGGTCTAGGTACTTCATTGTCATAAATAACTTTTTAGAAGTTTGCAGAAGTCTATATATCCTATGATGTAGAATAGAACTAGTGTTTTCATGGCTATAATACTGTGTAAGTAGAAGGATGTTTGAAAAGAATCAAGACACCTCCATTTCATGCCTATTCCCTCCAAATGGTGGCGCAAAGCTTGTAAGCCTTGGTAAAAACTCAAAAACAAGGTACAAACTACTAGAAATATAACGTAAAACCTGGGAGCCTTCAATGTGCATGATATCACGTAAGGCAATTCTATAGGCTCACCTTATATTTTGACATTGCATATCCATTAATCAAATGACCAAGTCTTTGGACTATCGTGCAAGTACTTATACAAGATAAGGTGTGCATGACTTCTCATGCAATAAAACACAAGTTTTCCGATGGCCCAAACGGAAGGATCATGTAGTGGACAACCTCAAGATTACAAACAGGAGCTGACAAAGACTCAAATTATGTTTGTTGATCCAATTTATGGTTGGATCAAGTTCAACTATATTATGGATTCTTTGGACCTTATCTTTCGTTTAATATTTACACTGCAATTAATTTATTTATGAGCCCAATGTCATTAGACTAATTATTGTAAGTAATTGACTGTATGTCACATAAACACATCACACATTTGAGAAAAACATTCCATTCAAGATCCATATTAGAGGACTGCAGTTATAAGAAGAACTACAAATAAAACTCTGTGCGCATGTTTGGGAGGGAGTAATAGGATTGAGTCACTTGGAGCCACGTACCATGGTATTGAATTGTTTTCAGCCTACGGGCACAGTGGCTTTCTTATTGTAAGCCATATTTCTCCTTCATTCTGGGCAGACAAGCCAGGAGAATCTGCCCCAATAACAACTCTCTTTCTGATTATTTTTTTTACCATACGTAGAAATTGTGCAGGAAAAGATTTGATGGAGGTTTGTTAAGAAAATTAATGAACTAATTCATTTCATAACCTGGTTTAAACTTTGATCTTTTTTGATGATGTAGTGTATATCTGGTTTTGTAGATAACTGATTTTTTTTTTTAATATTACTAGAATGGTCACACCACTTTACACAAATG
Source organism: Taxus wallichiana var. yunnanensis (assembly GCA_018340775.1). Classification (NCBI taxonomy): domain Eukaryota; kingdom Viridiplantae; phylum Streptophyta; class Pinopsida; order Cupressales; family Taxaceae; genus Taxus; species Taxus wallichiana. The sequence continues at coordinate 655,989 of CM031238.1, forward strand.
TAAAGCTTTCCCTTTGTTTTTCTCCACCAGAACTCTTGGAAACTAGTGATTGTCATCACATGTATTTTAACAAGAATATAAGTGTATGACTAATACGACAGAAAATTGATGGCATATATTCTCCTCCTTTTGGCTCAGCATGAGGGTTGGTGGGTTGTAGTTGGCCAATCCTTCTCTCGGCTAGAAAATTCTAAATGTTCATGGTATTATTGTCATTTGTAACTAATAATATAGTATATTATAAATTAATGTAAGTAGATCTTGTGTTTCAAATTTTAGTTTTGACGTCTTAAATTTGGTCTCAACTTTTCTTTCTTCTTCTTCTTCTTGTTTTTTTGATATAATTGGGATTTTTATTTTATTGGATGATGTGTCTAGTTCAATTTCACCATTTTCTTAGCTAGTTGGACTACGATCTATTATGACCGTTTAATGCCAAGTTTTAAGTTTTAAGATTTTTTTAATAGTTCTTATGTTATAACATAGGAAATATTTGACAATTTCATAGAATCTCATCTTGCTTCTTTAAGAAAAGAAATTTAATCTCGCTATGTCGAGGCCATCTTCTTGCTTCAGTTCTAATTTAGGAAATGTATGAGATTGTTGAGGCATGCACGTGTTAATTTTACCATGTCATCCACACCAATTGACTATAACCCATTCGATTCATGTTAGGAAAGTTTCAACTTTGCATGGTATTGTGAATGGTTTATTGTGCGATAGTTGGTTCACAAAATGATGGTTTGTGCAAATGCATGTATCTACATAACATGGTCACACGGGCATTGTGTGATACTTGCACAATGTGATTTAGAAGATTGTGTGCAACTATGTGATGTGCAAAGTCTATACAAGTGTGATAATGCGCGATGGGAGTTCCATTATGATGTCACGAGGGTTCATTAGCTAGGCAATATCCTAGCACGTGTATTCATATTGAGGTAATTAAAATTGATAAAATCAAATTCAATATACCGGTAGACATTAGGGGTGAAAGGGTTTAATTTACTAATATTTTGAATTAGGTATTGGGGGTAGGTTAGAGAGGTGGGCCTAAGGAGAGGTGGGGTTGATTTTAATATTAAACTAAAATATTTGACCCTAATTTTTAAAAATAAATACCTTAATATTGCATAAGGAGTGTTTTCATGAAGTTAAATTATAATCTCTTTTTGAATAAGGAAATATCAATTAGGAGATTCTTAACCAAGAAATAATAATATTATAGAAAACTAGGATTGAGTATTCTTTTCAACGTAAATGATATTATTTCACCATCTTAATTATTTGAATAACTATTGATAAATGATTAAAGTTGACATTAACGTAATTGATAATATCTTGAATGGCTTCAAAATATATTTCTAGAGAAAATACATATTAAGAAAATAATAATTGAGTGGAAAACATGATATATTTGGGTAGAAATAAAAATATGTTCTATTTGATATATTAGGGTAGAAATAAAAAGGGGTAAATAAAATTGTAATGGAAAAATGGATATGTAAGGTAAATGGAAAAATAGGGGTATTTTCATTATAATAATATAACAAGAGGGGGTATTATCGATTGGAAAATTGGAAGTAAAAACTAACATTAAGGGTATTCTTTAATACCCTTCGAATGGACGTGTTATACCATACTTTTACTAAGTGTATGATGTATAGAATTTTGAGTAATGTTCAAATGGAACAATATGCATTGTTGGTACTTGTATGACTAGTGGAAGACTAGAGGTGTGTAGTGACATGGCGATATGGAAGAATAACATATGTTTAATGGTTAGATGATGGTTAGAGAGAATTTTAGGATTCTATGTCAACAAAATTGTGGATTACTTTAAAGTATGCAAATTTTAGAAAAGTAAACATTTTATAGGCATAAATCAAGGAGAAAATGATTGAACTATTGTGGTTGTTGGCTTTGTACATCATAAATACTAACCATTTTTAGGATGTAATACATACAAAAATAAGAAGTAAATTGTAGTTTCTCCGCATTTCGCATGGACTCTTGAATAACTTTCAACAAAGTATTGTCAATATTATTGTAATTGTAAGGTGGGTTCAAGTTAGTGCGATAAAAATATTTATGTTGATGGGTTTTTTTAATCCAAAAGTGTTTTCCTAGAATAAACATGTGTCTATATCTCTAATGATGTTAAATGTTATTTTATTGCTTATTTTCTATACATTTATTTGCATAGTAGATCTATAAGATCCTAGTTGTATAGATGGTTAAGACTTTCTCAACATGTTATACCAAGCATGGTTTATATTTTTGTAAGATATTTGGGTAGACTTGACGTAGGTGTGTAAGATGAAGCGAGTTATGTAATAATTATTATGAGGAAGATGTGTCTAGAAATATGGGAATAGAGATCAACAACTTGAATGGTCAAAATTTTGAGCTATAGAAGCTCAAGATGGATGATATATTAATAGGCGAGAGATCGGTGGGTTCCTTTGTCATAGACAAAGACTTGCAGGGTTGAAACAAGAGGAATGTGATAAAACTAATAAGAAGGAAAGAAACTTTATTCAATCATGTCTATTAGATTCACCAAACATATTAAATTTTACTCAATGCAAATATGGCAAAGGATTTGTGGGATAAGTTGGAAATCTTATACAAGGTAGTATATTTGGTCAACAAACTATTCATGTGAAGGAAATACTTTGCACTTGATACATTTGCATAGATATAGAGGTAAAGCTCATGGTTTAAGGTTTAGGGTTTATGATTTATGGTTTATGGTTTAACACTCAAGGTTTAGGGTTTAGGGCTTAGGGCTTACGACTTAGGGTTCCGGGTAGTAAAAATAGGGTTTAGGATTTAGACTTAGGGTTTAGGATTTAGGGTTTAGAGTTTAGGGTTAAGGGTTTAGGGTATATAGTTTAGGGTTGAGGGTTTAAGGTTGAGGGTTAATGGTTGAGGGTTTAGGCTTTATAGTTTATGGCTCTGGGTTTAGGGTTTAAGATTTAGGATTCATGTTTGAGGGTTTAGGGCTCGGGGTTGAGGTTCGGGGATCGGGGTTTAAGGTTTAGTGTTTATGGATTAGGGTTTAAGGTTTAGGGTCGAGGTTTAAGGTTTAGGGCACATGGTTTAGGGTTTAGGGTTTCGGGTTAGGATTTAGGGTTTAGGGCTCAGGTTTTAGGTTCACCCATTCATTTACTTAAATGTTTGTGTCTTACCCATTATTATTAGTATTGACTGAGAGTATTCAACTAAAAATGGTTCATCTTCTTCATAGGCAAAACATTCAAAGGGATTCATCACAATTTGATGTCTTTCATCTACTAATATTTTGAAGAGGGAAATTACAGATATCTAAGAACAATTTGGTATAAATAAATGTTACCTAATACATCTATCTTCTTTTTCCCATCGCATGGGAACTATTTCACTCACTGTAATGTTTTGTGTCTTACCCATTCTTATTAGTATTAACATAGAGTATTCAACTGAAAAGGGTTCATCTGCTTCCTAGTAGCAAACATTCAAAGAGAGTCATCACAATTTGATGTCTTTCATCTGTTGATATTTTGAAGGAGGGAAATTCTAGATATCCAAGAACAATTTGGTACAAAGAAATTTTTTTACGCTCTTTTGAATAATTCTTTCAATTTTGCAAGCTATCGGGAATGAAGGTTTCATTCGAAGAACAAAGCTTGATATGTCCATTGCTTGTGTAAGCTGGAAATTTGAGAGGATTTCTGAGGTTCAAGTTTATTTTCCAAGATACATTACTCCAATGTTTGAAAATGTTTCTCTAGATGTAATGACATTTTGATTCAGATACTCAATGATTCCTAAATGTCCAATCCTACCAAAAACCCTAGTAGTCCTCGATCCTTGGATATAGGAGACAACATTACTTGGCTTCCATTTATAACGATAGAGATATTTATAAATTCATGTTATGACCTCTAAATCTGTATGAATTTCAAGTTTTTTGGAATACACATCACACCCTTCACTAGGCTTGAAGACTACCCCTATATTTTTAAGGAACTTTTGAAAGCATCCATGGGTTTATCATAGAAGGAATTATCAATAAATGGAAGCTCACTAAGTCGTAGGCCAACTGAAATCCCATTCAAAACTAAACAAGAAAGACTTACTAGGTGATTGATAACCCCTTTGTGTTCTTATCCATTCCCTAGTTTCTATGCTTATTTTGAACACTTCGGAAGTTCTATCAAATTTTCTATCTATTCCAGTAGTAGAAGAGATTTCTCTTTCTCCAAAGGAGAGGATATTGCAGGAAATTTGGTTCTGATCCTACACCTCCACGTTTGTATATTCTTTGTTTTCTTCCATTTCCTTTGAGATTAATTTTTGTGTTGCGATGGTTATTTTTTCCAGCTTCTAATGGGTCATCTTGGCTTGCATAATACCATACATGGAAATATGAGAAATGTGAAATTTGTTTCAGAGTGTGAAGAAATTGACATTCAAGAGCGCAAGTATATGTGGGGAGAAATAGGTTTGGTAGAGATGTGTAATATGCATTGCAAGGCACAAGGTAGATGATGTCATCCATTTATTTTCTCATCCCACCTCTCATAAAAAGGTAGTTGTGACAAGCAGACTCAATGATGGTTCTAGCACAGCACGAGAATAGGAAATATGGTCCTAATATTTATATTCAAAAGATGAACTCACTCATGAGAACTACTTTGAAATATATGAGGTTTAGGGGTTAGAGCTTAGGGCTATGGATTTAGTGTTTAGGGTTTAGGGCTCGAGGCTCAAGGTTCAGGGGTTTAGGTTTAAGGTTTAGGGTTTAGGTCTCATGGTTAAGAGGGTTGAGGGTTAAGGGTTTAAGATCATAGAGTTCGGGGTTTAGCATTTAGAATTTAGGGATTAAGGTTTAGGTTTAGGGTTTAGCATTTAGGGGCTCGGGGTTTAGGGTTTAAGGTTTAGGATTTTGGGTTAGAGGGTGTAGGGCTCGGGTTAGGGTTTAAGATTCAATGCTTTAAGGTTTAGGATTAAAAATTTAGGGTTTAGTGTTTAAGATCGGGGGTTTATGGTTTAGGATTTAGTTTTTTTTAGGGTTTAGAATTTAGGGCTCATGGTTCGAGGTTTAGCATTTAGAATTTAGGGATTAAGGTTTAGGGTTTATTTAGGTTTAGGGTTTAGGGTTTAGGGTTTTATTATGGTTTAGGGTTTAGGGCTCGGGGATCGGGGTATGGGTTTAAGGCTTAGGGTTTAGGGTTTAGGGCTTATGGTTTAGGGTGTATGGTTCAAGGTTTATGGATCGAGGTTCGGGTTCATGGTTTATGAATTTAGTTCATGAAAAACTCATAAGTGTTTATGGTTTAGATCTTAGGGCTCGGGGTTTAGGGTGTATGGTTTATGGTTTAGGGTTTAGGGTTTATAGTTCGGGGTTAAGAGTTTAGGTTGGTATTTCGAGTTCAAGTAGTTTAGGGTTTAGTGTTTAGTGTTTAAGATTTAAGGCTTAGGGTTTAGGGTTTAGGGCTTAATTGCTTTAGGGGTTAGGGTTTATGATTTATTTTTTTTGCTTGAGGGTTTAAGGTTTAGAATTTAGGGCTCGTGATTCATGGTTTATGGCTTAGGGCTTAGGGTTTAGGGGCTTTAGAGCTCATAGGGAGTAATTATCTTTAAATCTTCTCTATTATGACATTTATTTGCTAATTTAAATTCCACAAGGCCATCTGCTCAGCCACCACTAACGGGTTTTAAGTTCTAAATGTTTAAGGTTTTAGGGTTTAGGTTTTAGGTTTAGGGCCTTAGGTTTATGGTTTATGGTTTAGGGTTTAGGGTTTTTATTATAGAATTTAAATGCTAAAAACTTTAGGTTGATTGCTAATATCTTGAAAATTACCTATGTGTACTAACCAAATTATACTTATAAAAAACTATCTCTAAACTTTCACCGTGACTAATGGAGTTGTGAGACTAGTTCCATAAGGTGCAGAGTGACCTAATTTCTTATATTTACTAAAATAAATTTAAACTATAAGAAATAATAAAATAGAAATTTAATAATAAATGAAAAACTTATAAGAAATAATACAATATAAATTATTAGTGTGTACGCGTTTTGTGTTTTTACTTTTTCCAAGCCATGCCTCAAGGCTTGGATCCGGTTTACATCCCTCTAAACACTATCAACACATTGAGGCATGTACTGCACACAACACAACAAACATGTTTTTGTAGGAAAATAAAAATTCCACTTCCTTCATGATAAATCCACATAAAATTTGATCGATTCATTTTTAAAATATTATACCACGATGTAGAGTAGAGTTTCTTCTTTCTAAAAATATAATTTTTCAAATTTTTGACTAATATAAGGTTTCCATATTATTTATTTTCTAACTATGCCTTTTTATAGCTATTTTTTCAAGTTTGAACATGTCTATATTTTGTCGTGTATATTTTTTTAGGAAAAATAGGGCTCAACAATAATTCCGAAATTGAAAAAATTCATTATACTAGCCTAAACTAGGCCTAATTCTATACATATTCAAAAAAACAAATTCTAATTTTTGATATTTTTTTAGGTAGTTAGGGGCACTTGGTAGGAGGAGCTCATTTATCGTTATGTCTTTACATTTAAAATTCATGTACTAGGAAAATCATAAGAAAAAAAACATTCGGAGGAAAAGGCACTTGCTAAAAAATATTTAAAAAATGGAGACCAAACTAGATGTTCCTAGATATCGTTTTACCAAAGGGTTTTCAAAAATACTAAATGGTGCTAAAAAAACCTCACATCGCCTCGTATGGTGCACAAAAGTCACTCTATTATGTTTTTACTTTAACTTCACAAAAAGTCACTCTAATCAGGAACCACTTACCTTCTCGATTGCCATATAATTTTTTTTAACAAAAACAAGAGAACTACAGTTGGTATTTTAGTTATTTGACCCACTTAAAATTATCTATTTTCAATAAAATTTAGTAGTTTAGAAACTAGACTCAAAATTCTACTATTCATGTTCATACAACATCTTCCAAATTTGAGTGTAATTATTTCAAAAACTCGCTTTGTATTACAAGTTGAAGTTTTTATTTTTCGAAAAATGCGTCCACTTAAGACCCCCTTTTGGCCCCCAACTTGGTTCACTTACCCAAGAAAAAAAATCATTCAATAGTAACATGTTTCACACCATGAGCAAGGGAATTAATTGATTTTTTTCTTAGTTCACATTTTCCTATGAGTATCAAATAAGGAGTGACACCTAGGACATATGCTTGAGGACAATGACATGTATGGAACAAAGTATCATCCAATGCTAGTTACTATTGGGTTTGTGACCATCTACAGTAGCACTTATCCATGGGGAAGCATCAATAGATGGATGGAAAATATGACAGCTCTCCCTAACACTCTTCCTTCCCCACTTGGCATTCAAACCAAGGCGTGAACACAAGTGCCTTGAAGACACCTAAATCCTTAGTATATTCACAATAGTTTGGGAATTAATCACTCTCAAATCTTCTAACCATCGCCACAAAAGAATAAATACACAAGAACAATTCTATATTTTCTCTCGTGGCATCCAAGTGTATTATATCATTGATTCACTTATTTTTTATATGCATTCCTATTCGATTTATTTAAGTAAAAATTTAATTTCATATATCATGAGAATTGACTACACTTTTCTTCTTTTACAGGTCTATCCTTATTCTTTATTTAAGTAAAAATTTAATTTCAAAAAAAGGCAACATAAATGGAACAAGGATAAATCTCAAGCACAAAGTGCTTAGACAAAGGCAATATTCGGTTATAATTGCGGGTATCATTTCCACTATGCACATAGATCACTCCTAGGGTTCTTATCTCCTCTTAGAATCCATGATACACATCCTACTATCCCCATTTGACATGTTATCGATTCTGACCTCCTTTAACTCTCCACTAGGTATGGTATTGTTATCTACTTTATGGTACCAAATATTCATTCATTAACATAAAGTGGGGAAAATGTAGATATGAAATTATGCACTTAGTATTATTACATTACACCTCTAGTATGTCATTATATGCATGATTCCTAAACAAGAAAACTAGACATTGACAACACTTGTTTTTCTTTACTTTGACATTATTTTATCCTCCCATGCTTTCATCCTCTACATTTATGAAAGTATCCCTTTACTTTTGGACATTTGACTATGTGCCATCATACTCGAGTAGTTCTTGTTTCATCTTTGGATCCCTTCGGACACTAGTGCCCAAGCACTATTATTCCCTTTTGGACGCTTTTATCCTCTTCCTCCGTTTTCTTATGTTTAAAGTGCCACATCAATTGTTATCTTTTACTTAACTTCTACTTATCACTTTAGGTTGGATTTTTAGATGTTAATGATGAAACTCAAGCAAATGAATCTCTCTCTCTCTCTCTCTCTCTCTCTCTCTCTCTCTCTCTCTCTCTCTCTCTCTCTCACACACACACACACACACACACACACACACAAACCGTGTGCGCGCGCGCACGACTTACTAACTATTCTAAGGGCCAACTAAGCAATAAAGACAATTGAAACTATTACTTTCTATCTACTACTAGGAAAAAGGAACACTTAAGGACTACATTTGGGCTACATTATTCATTGCATAGGAAGGAAAAATTATGAATTCCATCACACATATTATCTTGGGGAAAAGTAGTTGTAACATGTTATCTTGGTGTGATTGGCACAAGGGAAACCTAGCTTTAAGGGACATGATTCTATCACACACACACACACAAAACTACATTAAGTCACAAATATAGTATAATTAAGTCTGAAATATAGTGATAATGCTTAGTGACATCACATCGGGTGACTTACCAGGATGGTTTGAATCAAACATATGTATATGTTTTTCCATCTAATGTGTGCTACGAGCCTTGTGCAGTAGCTAGGGTTTTTGTAGGTACATGTGTGTGGCAGGAGAACCCTAAAAAAATTGGAGTGACTCAAAGTGAAGTGAAGATGACATGATTAAACCCCGAAAGGAATAGACCTAGAATCATTGCCAAGACACTAACACCCGAGGTGGTCTTGTCCCCTTTGGGAACTTCTATGCAACATATATATAGATCACTATTTTTCTAGATGGGGCACACACATCCTGGATCCAACTTGTTCCATCATGATCCCATCCTAGATTCGGTCTGACAACAAGATATTAACTAAGTTACTCTCATCCTCTTTTTACTTATACTTACTTGTCATGGCATATTGTTTCTTGTATGTTTATGATATTTATTTTGGTCCTCCGATTACAATTTAATTTTGTTAAATCACATCTCGGCCTATCACATGGGTTCTTGACTCGGGTGCTTCACACCACATGGCTTCATCACAGAGTTTCCTTCACTTCCTTAGAGTCATGTTCTACACCAACTATTTTTATGGGTGATCACACTTCAGTTAGGTATCCGGGAGATGGTCTATTGACATAGGTGATGGGAAATTTCAAGATGTTTTTATTAAGTCAATTAATATCCAATTGGTATATCATATCACACACCATGATTCAGGAAAGCGGGTTGAGTTCACTCTAGATTTTGTGGTTATTAGGAAATTTCAAAATGATTCCATAGTGGTAGTAGGGAGGAAAAATTGCCACACCTAGGTTTATCTCTTCTCACTCTTTTCTCTTGATGAAAATTCCTCTACAAATGAGGAGAGCCCTTTGAGTTTGAATCATGATACTTTACTTCTAGTCATATTGTACTCACTAGGTATTGATGATTTTGTAAGGATTTTGATTCACATAAAAAATCATGTTAATTTTTCTTCCAGTACAGATGATGAGATTTTTGATGATGAAGATTCATATTTCAGTCCAGATGTTGAGAGAAGTGATGAGGAATCACCTCATTCTTCTCCTAGTCATGTTTTAGAGGCTAATTACACACATCTTGACTTTCCTCACTTCTATCCTGATCATCAATCAGAGGTTAATGAATCTACTCCAAATTCTCCATCTTCAGGTCCACTTCCTCATATCTTGTAGACTTTTAGACCACTTCTTTATAAAATTCTGATTTCTAGTCCGATTTGGACTCAAAAAACACTATAGGATGTAGATAATTTTGGTGGTGATCCATCGAAAATAGGTGACACTATCATAGTTCCGGGATGTTTCGCATGTTCATTTTCGCTCTACCTTGGATCCATAATATTTCAGTGCAATCTTTGGAAATCTTGATTTTAGTCTTCATTGATTCCTCTTCGACAATAGGATTTTGCATCTATGAGATCTATTAGGAGTTCATGAGACCTCCTCTTTTGGGGGCCTACCTAGTCCTCTCTTCCCCTCTTATTTCTTTTTATTTTGGGGGCTTCTTTAAGTTCTTCTAGGAAGCTTATCTATTGAGGAGATTTTCTATGTACTTATCTTTTCTCTCTTTTGGGAGGAGTTTTTCCTATGGATTTTCTCCTTTTCCACTTTATGAGGGATTTTCTATGTACTTCATTACTTCGTCAAAGGCGTTGTTCTCGAGACCCAATTATTCTACCCACCTAAGCTACACTTAAGGGGGTGTTAGTGTAGGTTTTTAATTCCATTGTATGGTTTTCCTACACATGTATTTAGCTTTCTTAGGTGTCGTCGAGATATACAGAAATTTACACTTATCCACCTTTTTAAGTGGTAGTTACACTTATTATTTATACACCTCTTATAAAGTTATTTCTCACATTCAATATAAAAACAATAATTTGGCTCATGTTTGGTTCTCTCTCTGAATAATAAACCATTTGTGCGTTTTATTTTATCAATGCTTGATCTTGGCCCATGTTCTAGCATTTTCATTTTCTTTAAGCTTCATTGAAAAACACATCAATTGAGGTGATGTTACCATCTTAGTTGGCTAGGTGAAATACATCTATCCATTTTTAACATGGTGAATTTTGCATTGCTTTGTCGAGTCTATTCATAGGAGACTATGCATGAGATTCAAAACCGCAATTCATGTCTTCGGTTCCCTTTTTAGGGTGGTCCTAAAGTGAGATGGGAAAAACCATTCAATCATCTAGTGCTTGGTTTGTGATCATATTTCATGAACAAAAACTCTCATCAACATTTACTGGAAAAAGAAACCATAGGGTTGATGCAAGCTAAATAGAGATCATTAAAAGATGAATCCCTAAAGACATGTTCAACAATATGGGTTAACCCTAATGTAGACATGGCAAGTGGTTTTAAGCTAAAAGCGCACTACAACTAAAAAACACCACATCATAATTAACCTCGATAATTATTGATACGTAATTTTATAAAATTAATATATTTAGAACATAGGAAAATATAATTGTTTTAAATACAAGTGGGAAAACACGTTTTTAGAAAAATATTGATGTTGTCACAATTTAAGAGACAAATGGTAGCTATAGACATGCGAGAGCCGGTCTACAACGAGGCAAATGACACCCAATAAATTAATGTGAATAGAGAACCTCAATAAAATAGTACTCCTTAGCTAATATGGCCATTCATCTTAGTAGTACAATATGGAAAGTAAGAAAGAAGTTACACAATCATGTTTGTCTACCCCAAGGCTTTGAAAACCACGTTCATTTTAAGGATTTAATGCAAATTGTTGGTAAACCCGCTCCTTCCTTAAAACCCTAATATGACCAAACACCATGAAAAACCATAAACACATAGAGCGAGTTAAAGGGGCCTTTGTTAACTCTCCATTATAAACGAATTACAAAATTGACTAGGCGTATATCTAAATTAGTGAACACCTTTAGCGAAGGATCTATAGTTAAAGGGGCTTCAACTACTTAATTCTCTGTATTGGGATGTTGAAAATCTTTATACTTAAAATTGATCTCTAGTGAATTTTATGTCAGCCAAACAACTTCACCAATAAACTAAACACAATTTAACACAACATACACTTTTTTTATACTCTATAAAAAGTAATATTATTACTTGATACGAGGGTGATATAAATATTATGATTGCGTGCATTGCACACAAATTAACAAAGGAAAAATGTATGTATCGAGGCAACTTTGCCAACTTTAGTAAGCGATCATGTTGGCCATGTTTAAATAATCATTCTTTATAAATTTTTGTAAGAGGAAATTCAAAAGTTAATGCTCAGCCTCATGTGGGAATGATGGATAAGGAGCGTTCTACTCATAGTTTTGCACGCTTTTTTGCAGAGTAGTTGTTTGTCCCAAAAATCCTCGATTTACTTATTTTATTGCTTTGTATGTATAAATAATTGGGAAAAGTGTGCATCTTTCTTCTACTTTACTCCTCACTTTTAATTTTCTAATTTATATTGCCGACAAAAGTTCTTCATTGAAAACAAAGTGCCTTCACCACTAATTTGACATCATAAAACTAGAACTAGGTATTTGCCTTTCTATAAAAGCACTTTACAACTTGAAAGCTACCTTATAGTTGGAAGTTATTTGAGGTAAACACTTCGACATGGTATATATATATATATACATACATATACATGTATATACATATATATATACATACATATACATGATATACATATACATGTATAACATATACATATGTATATACATATATATGTATATGTATTACAGATATGTATATACATATATATAGTCATTAAATTTATGTTATTTATTAAAATATTCAAGATGTTACAAAACAACATAAAATATGAAGTAAAACAGTGGTAAGAACGTCAATAAAAGCTATTACAATTTCATTCTTTTGGAAGTGTATCACTTACTCATTCTCAAGCTTTTCTATTTGGTCTTTATTTTTGTCTATTTGTTGAGCCAAATCATCATTAAACATAAATGCTTTTTTGCAATAACCTAAAAAGATTATCTTTGCTTTAAGATAAATTTTGAATATAACATTTTCTTGGCTACTTCAAACAAAGTATAAGTATGATTGAAAACAATATAGTACACTTGTTTTCACAAGTGATTAATAACTAACTATTTTAAAGATTTAACAATTATATTTTGAGAGATATTAAGGTCCAACACAACTTATTTTCGAAAGAGATGTTATGTTGATTTTGTACTTTGCCAATTCTTTGTTTGAACAAGATCTTATTAATGTAATGATTGATTTTCATTGATTTGTAACCATCTTCCAACACCATTTATATGTCATTACTCGTTTCAATTTACTTAATAATGTTGACCTCTCTAATTCATGATGTGTACTACACATTCATAGTGTTTCCGAAAACATGGAGTATATAGTCATATAAAAATTCCTGGGGATTTTTCTTTTGCTATCCCATGTGATCTTTATCCTAATTTTTTTTTTTTCAAACTTTCAACTATTAAATATCAATTTACACTTGATAAGGTTGTTTTATGAATCCAAGTCCCTATATGTACACAAACACCCTAGTTCATTATGTAAATTTACAAAATTTAAAGAATAATTTATTAATTATAATTTAAGGAATTAAAAACATCAAGCTAAAGAATTTAATTATTGTAGTCTCTATTTCTTACTCAAAACCCTAGGCATGTTGGCACATCACTCAGATAGATCTAAGCACTCACCCAAAGCGCAAAAGTACCAGTCCCTCTTTTTATACCAGCTTTGTCAAGATGTTAGCATGATCATTCATATATTCCATATCCATAACAAGTAATTAAAGGTAAAGCATAACAAGAATCAACTCACAAACATAGTGCATAATGAATCAAACAAGGATCAAGATCATATTTACCATATAATAACAATGTAAGAGACATCAACAATCAATAACCATCCACAATGATCCATTATATTAATCCACCATAAAACATAGTAGTTGAATAATACACAAAAGTAATAATACAGTCGCACGCATCATACCAACACCATTAGCTCACATCAGATCTCTCTTTTGAACTATGCAAATCAATACATACATACATACATACATACATACATACATACATACATACATACATACATACATACATATATATATATATATATATATATATATATATATATATATATATATATATATATATATATATCAATGGGACTTGCCCTTCACCGCTTTATGCACTCTCAAAATAGGCTGCATGCTCAAAATAGTCATATGTTGCTTACAAAGAAGGTAACTAAGGAAGCATGCAAGCTTCACCTAATAATAGATTATCTATAATTAACTCTAGATCTAATCCTATTATTAGCTTTGACTTCGCATGACGCTTGATCTTCCACTTTGCTCCAAAAATAGCCATTGCTTCATCCACAAGTCTTCTTGTTCTTATCCAATGTGTGCTCTGTACTCAATTATAATATTAGCTCGTGCATGCAAAATGGTTAAGTTCAAAATTATGTCTTTCCTCGAGTGTGCCCTTCTTCCATTAAACTTTTGTGTGCACCTACGCGCCCCCTTTTGTGCATCCCATCCTTATGCGCCTCTAATACTTAGGTACAAATTTTCCAGTCAACATTACCCCACACTAGCTTCATTTCTACCCCCGATAATGGGTAATCATGTCTTATCTCTCCAAAAATAAATAATAATGAATAAAATAATGACTGTACACAATGAAAATATACCAAAAAGAATATGGCGCTCTATTCCTCTAAAGGAAGTAATAACTCAGGGTACTCATTCTTGATGTCTACCTCTAACTCATTCCATTCATTAAGCACCTTCTTTGTCTTTTCAAGAATGTCCATAAGCACTCCATCCATCTCATCCAAGGTCATATTTTCACCCTCGTTTTGTAGCACCCTAAAAATATTGCTAAAATCAAAACCATCCTATCCATTACATCCATTCATCGGGCCATCATTTTCCAAGTTCCTTTATCTTCTCCTTGTGAGGGTCTGGGATGTTGTGAGTGCATCACACTTCTCTACCAATAATGTTAGCTTCTCCTCGCACCCAAGAGTTTCATTTTTATTTGCAACAAGGACTTCATTTTCCTCAACCAAAGTCCATGTCTTAATGATCGGCTCTGCAGTCTTCCTTTCTTCATTTTATACTTCAATGTTTGAGCGAATATTTGAAGCGAAAGAATCAAGATTAACTTTACCATATAAGAACCATTCACAAATGTGTCTACAATCAATATCCAACCACAAAGATCCATTATATTAATTGTTGTAAAACACATAAAGCTTCATACATATATAATATAATCACCATAGTCATGTGTGCATGCACAAAATCAACAACATAACACTAACAAAAATGGAACTCTCTAAACCATGAAAATCAATACATATTTATAGGGGTGGGGACTTTCCCTTCACCACCCATGCACCTTTCAAAAATAGGCTACATGCTAATAATAGCCATGCACCCTTACATGATAAATACAAGAGCATGCAAGCTCACTAATAATAGATTATCTAATAATACAACAACAATCTATAATCCTATTAATAGCCTCAAAACTATGCATAGCATTTTGATCTTCTACTCATCCAAAATAGCCTTTGTGTGTTCTTCAAGTCTTCTACAAAATGTGCTCCACACTCCATGTCCAAAATTAGCCCCAAACTGGAAAATGGCTAAGTCTTGATTTCATGCCTTCCTAGGGTGCACCTGTTTTTCACTATATTTCACACATATATACATGCCCTATGCCCATGCACCCAATCCTTCTATGCCTTTCATACTTAGGTTGTATTTCATCATCCCAACATTACCCCACACTAATTTCATTTCCATCCCTCGAAAATGGGTAATCATAACTTATGTCTCCATGAAAAAATAATAAATAATGAAAGAATAATATACAAAAAGAATGAGAAAATACTTGGCACACTACTCTTCCACATAGAAGAATTAACTCAGATATTCTTCTTTGATCTCTCTCCTCTAATTCATTCCAATCACTTAGCACTTTATTTTTTTATCTGGAATGTCTACAAGTACTACTTCCATCTCATCAAGAGTCATGTTCTCACCTTCATTCTAGTAGCACTCTGAGAACATTGGCCATGCTTGAGACCATTCCATCCATGACATCCATTCTTTTGCTATCAATTTCCCAATGTCCTTTATTTTCTCCTTGTGTGGGTCTGGGCTGTTGCAAGCATGTCACGCTTCTCTGTTATTAAAGTAAGCCTCTCCACACATGTCCAAGTGTTTCATTCTTTACTACTTTTTGAACCTCATCCTCTTCTTCCATGGTTCTTGTCTTGATAATCACATCTGGGGCCACACACATGTTCAATGCCAAATATTCTTTCTTTAGTTCATCTTTCAAAGTCTGTAGTATGGATTCATAACTTGTAATTTTGTGCACAATGCAATTGCCTTAGCCTTTTTTTGCTGCTGTTCTATAACATCCTTGGGTTTTGGCATTCTTATGGGCCCTTCATCTAGCACTATATGAACTAAAGTGTGTAAGTAGTGTAAAGAAAATGGAAAATCTTGTGTAAATTTATCTTCCAAATCTGGCCTCTTCTTCAAAATCTCATCCCCAATTTTTGGCCATACTGAGTATCGAACGTGTCGAACTTTTCCTCATCTTCTCTTTTTTTCTTTAGGTTTTTTTGATTTCAGTATCCTTATCCTTCTTATCTTCCAAGAGCACCTAAATAGTTTCCACTTTTCTTATGTTTTTGTGTGCAACTTCTGTAGATACCTTCATTAAAGCATTTCTCACATGTTCATCAGACATCACAGTAGGCTTAATTATGACATGGCATGAGTGTGGTGCCTTTTTCAACCTACGTGACACACATGATTCCTCACATACATCAAATTCAAGGCTCATCCATATGATTCTGCATGCTCCAAGATAATTTTTTCATGTGTGCATGTAGTTTCCATGTCTTCATCCATCAACTCCCATCCATAAAGGTCCTTAGGTTCCAAAGTGCTTTGGAACCTGCATGCACATATGATCTTGGTTGGGTCATCAATGTACCCAATTATTGGTGTCTCATAAATTTCTTCCTCCTTTCCTTTCCTCGAGTGCTTACCTTTAGGGGTGTGCACTCTCAAAATCCAACACCGGTCCTTTACCTATATTTGTAGTATGGGGTGCACCTAAAGGCTCACCCTTATCTATTTTTAACTTTGTTTCCTTCAACTCCTCTTCTTCTCTCCTTCTTCAATTCATCCACTTGAGGCTCTTCTACATCCTCAGTCTTCCCTATCCTCAGTATTTGGAGTATTTAGTGTCTTCATATTTATCTTCCTCATCATCCTTCCTTTAGGGAATGTACTTGCACCTTTTCTTTTTTTAGGTTCTACTTTCATAGGTGAAGTCTAGGTGACCTCCTAAGGGGTTGTGATGTCCCCATGCTCTGAGTCCTTGTTCTTCTTAGCACTCTTTTAAACTAAGGTTCCTCAGTAGTCTTGTTCTATGTCCACCTCCATTGCATCGATCTCCAACACTTCATCTTCTTGTTGCAGTGGAGGGGTTACCTCACTCTCTTTTCTCTCCAATAGTAGGTTATTTTTTCCCCTATGCTCCAAGCCACCACTATCTTCCTAAAGTTCTTCTTCCTCTCTTCTTCTTCTTCTCAAGGGGCAAGGTGTCTTCTTCATCTTGTAATGTGCCCATGGTATGCTTTTCCTTTGGGTGGTCCAGGAGCTTGAATTCATTTTCCAACATACTTCCCATTTTCCAACCTTGGTTTGAGGTGAATATACACAAGGGCTTGCCCCAAATTCCCAATGGCCAAACTCATAGCCTTCATGTTAATATCATCTGAAATTAATTTTTCATATATGCAGACTTACTTGGATAAACGTAAGTCTTCCTGAGGGTGTGGTAGTCACAATCTACCTTATCTACATTGAAAAAAAACCATGCATGTCTCAAAACCTGTGTACAGATGCTTGAAAATAAGCATGTGGTGAAGGCATATGGGAGCTTACACCAAGGGCTCCACTTTCCATCCTTCATCCAAAATGCGCCTATATGTAGAAGTGTTGATATACTACAAAATATACTTTTTTCCCAATACCAAAGGTAATCCTTTGGTATTCTCCATTCCTCTCAAACGCAACATGTGGAGGTGCTCATACCACAACTCTTCTCTCTCTTTTTAAAGGGTCCACTCATGGTCCCATCACATGTGTACTTAGAAAATCTCTCTGCTAGAGATTTCTTCTCCTCAAGATATTGCCAATTTTATCCTTTGGCCCATCGGGCACTCCAATTTCAAAAAAAAAGTGACAAAAGTATCACAAAAACTTATTTTCTCACCTTCATGCTTCTTCAATGATGGTTTCAGCAAATGAAACTAGACCAAATTATACACCACACCTTTTTCATCATCTTCTTTGCTACATACAACCATGCCTTGTTTTCTCGTGACCAATGCTCTTGATTGTTCAACTTTGTTAGTAGGTGTGCTACTACCTAAATAACTAGATACTTCTACAACTTAGGGATATCCATCCCATGCCCTCCCTTTGTATATCCTAATGCCTTCTTTGTTTCTTTCTATCACCTCCTTATCAGTGAGGTCACTACTCAATTCAGTACCCAAACTCCTTAGTCCTGTCAAACTCCCAATCAAGGGCATGGTGAGCCTCATTCATCGCCCAAAAAATAGAAGAAGTCCTCATGGACTCTTTCTCATCAACCACTAGTATAAATTTTCTAGTTTTCCAAAGTAAGGGAGCTCATATAATTACAAAACTCCCACCTTTGTTAACAATTTTTCACCCATGTCATCATCATACATGACCATGTCATTCATCTCTTCCTCTTGTCATCTTCACTACTACTACAAAACTTGTCCAATTCATCTTTATTATCTTTTTTCTATGGTTATAGTCACTTACTTTGCACTGACGAATGTGAGAATCCCAATCACGACCCATAAAAACCCCTTTCTGGGTATTGCATCTCAAAAAAATGGATTTCAGGGGCATCTTCTACTTCAACCTTGACTTCCTTCTACTTCTTCCCCTTGTGGCCACTCTAGGTGCTCTCTTTTGTCATAGAACAATAAAGGTGTGTTCTTTTAATAGATTCGAGCTCTACAACTTAAATCCACATGCCCTAGCTCAACTTCCACGTGCCCTAGCTCAAATCCAAACCCTAACAGTTGATTTCTCCTTCCCGCATGCCTTTGTGTCACTCAAACACCTTCTCCAATGGAGCATCAAAATCCCATGCATAAATATGAAAATCAAAGTTCTTTTGTTCATGTAACTCTCTCACTTCACAACTCACTTCTTTAGCTCACTCAACTTCAACTCACTCGAATGCTCTTGATCACAAAGGTAAAAATGATTTCCAACACCTCCTTATATAGATTTTTTTTAAAAAAATTTTCACATTTATTGCTCTCCACCTACCACCATACTCAACATTAACTTGGCATTTCTTTCCTTTTTCCGCGCTGATTTTTCACACCACATTCATAACCTTCTAGCATGCCTACTACTCCTCAGCCACAAACCTCCTTTCATGCATGCCTTCATGCACCAAAGTACTTATCCACTACACCTTTCACCAAGTAGTTTCCACTACTGCATAGCCTACCTCACATTACACATGTGTCCATCCATCCATACATGGTTTTCAATCATGAGAAAATTTTTCTCTATCTCACACTTTACTTCAAGCACATGCACTCAATATCTCTCTATGCATATTCATCTTCAGAAGAACATTCAAACTTGGTCCATGTACCCTATATATAATCCACCCCACACTAAGGGTATGTGTGGTCCTCTGCACATGAAAACACTTAGATAGTAATCAACTTTTGGTGCACAAAGCACACTTTATTACACAAAAAACACTAAACTAAATTGACAAAGCATAACAACGATGAAAGGAAACACATATAAAGGAAATGCATAAGGAAACCTAATCTAATGGCAAATACTACCTTATTACAAACACCAAGAAGACTTATTTATAGTAGGGCTTCAACCTACTCCCATTGAAATAACCAGGAAACCATCCCATCCAACACCTCTAACTAGAAAGCACTCTAAATCAAGTATATAAGTCACAATATATGGTCCCAACCAATGCACTTTAAGCTTTCCAGGGTGGCAAAAAAATTTGAGTCATAAAGAAGAACCATCTTTCCAACTTCAAGCTTCTTATCCTTAATATGTCTATCATGCCATGCCTTCTTTCCTGGCCTTTTCTATCTTCTGACTCCATCATGTATATAGTGCCTCTTCATCCAACTACATCAGTTTATCAATGCACTCTTCAAGTGCTTTCTCATCATCCAAACCTCCTACATGTGTGCAATACATAGAGAAGGTAACATGAATTCCACTGGTAGAATAACCTCCTCCACCAAACACCAATTGAAAAGGGTGTGGCCTTATTCAACCTCTTGTAGGTTGTCTTGTATGCCCAAAGTACAAAGAGACTTTATCATCCCAGTCCTTTCCTTCCAACATCACAAATTTTAGTCAATGTGTGGCTCAATATCTTGTTGAAGGCCTCAATAGTTCCATTAGCCTAAGGGTGATAGGGTGTTGTTTTATGGTGTGTAACCATAAATTCTACAAAGTATCCTGATGGTCTCATTAAGGAAATGAGTACCCCTATCACTTGTCAAACTCAATGGGCATCCATACCTATTGATAATGTTTTCCCATAAAAACCTTTGTTGTAGTATATGCATCAATCCTTTGTAGGTGCCACTTTCTTCCCACCTTGTAAGATAATTTATACAAGTTATGATGTAGTGTGATCCAGTCCTACATGTGGGGTGGGGAAATAGGACCCACAAAGTCAATTTCCCACTTTTCAAAAGGTTCTGCACTAGCAATAGGCCTCAAAGGCATTTCATCTCTATGCCTAGGATTTCCAAGGCATTGAAAATGGTCACATGCCTTACAATATTCTTTATAATCCTTATATAATGTTTCCCACCACAAACCAACCAATAAAATCTTACATGCATGTGGCATCTCCTACATAATGTCCACCTACAATACCACCATGAGCCTCCTCCATAATAGCTTCATGCTCATGCTCAAGTACACACCATGCACAAAACTTCATCCCGACCTAGTTTGTATAAGTCTCCACTAATCAACATATAAGGCATGCACACATGATGAAAAGTTGTTTCTTCTCTAAATTCTTCATTCCTTCAGGCACCACACCATTCAAAAAAAACAACAATATCTTCTAAGTCAGAGGGCACGTGGTTCAATCTAAATAGTTTTTGCATCCGAAATTATATCCTCAATGCTCTGTACATCATCCTCTCCTATATTAATCCTTGATAAATGATCTGGTCCAAAATTACTCTTTCCTAGCTTAACCACCACCATAAAATCAAATTCCTAAAATAACAAAATCCAATGGCATATGCACCCCTAAAAATGGCTTGTTCACCAAGTACTTCAATGCCATGTGATCTGTATATAAAATAAAAAAGGTGTTTCCAAAAGTATTGTCAAACTTATTATGCAATGCACGTAGATCATGGACAAGGCCTCACGCTCTCATAGTTGTATAATTTTGTTCAATTTGGTGTTAACTTCCTACTTGCAAAAAAATAGGATGATCAACAATACCTTCTCTAGGTTGGGCTAATACCACACCAATGGCCATGCCAGAGGTCCACATGCACATGAAAAGGTTTGGTCCATGAAGGAAAGCAAAATAGGTGTTGTAGTAAGCCTTTCCTTCAATGTCTCAAATGCACATTGTTGCGCTTCACCCCAATGGAACTTTCCTTTACTCTTTAATAATTCCTCTAAAGGGCAATGAAATCTTAGCATAACCTTTGATAAAATTCTTGTAATATCTTGTGTGCCCCAAGAATCCATGCACCTCACTCTGGTTAGTAGGTTCCTCTAAGCCCAAAATAACAACAACCTGTAGATCCACTAACAAGCCTTCCTTACAGATGATGTGTCCAAGAAAAGTCCCAAAAGGTGTAGCAAAAATGCACTTCTTAATGTTTAAGGAGATGCTCAACTATCGACACCTCTCAAACATAAGCCTTAAATTATCACAATGATCTTCACTAGCCCATACACTATCCAATCATCCAATAAACCTACAAGAACTTATGAATAAAGTCCTGGAATGCTTGCACAACAATGCACAAAAATACTGCTAGGCACATTCTTTAATCCAAAGGGCATAACCATGTATGCAAAAAATTCCCCACTCAGTGGTGAAAGTTTTCTTCTCTTGATCCTCTTTAGCTATCCTTACCTTGATGATATCCAGAAAATCCATCAATGAAGGAGTAGATCTCGCGCCCAACACCTTCCAAGATTTCTTCAGTAAATGGTGTGGGAAAAGGATCTATTACACATGCAACATTCAACTCCCTATAATCCACACAAATTTTATTCTTCCATCTTTCTTATACTTGATCACCATAGGGCTAACCCACTCTGACTCCTCAATGGGCTCAATGATTCCAGAATTCAACATCTTATCAATTTCTTCCTTTACCTTGACATGCAGATTAGGATTCATCCTTTGTAAGGCCTCTTCCTAACCGGGTGCACACCTTCCTTTAACTTGATTCTCATCTCACCCAAAGATTCATGTACCCCTTTCAATTCATGATAGCCTCTAGGGAACAAGTCCTGAAGTCACGCAATAACTCAATTATCTTAGCAACCTCAGAGTCAGACCAATAATCTCCAATGATGGCCTCCTTAGGTTCAACATCTTTCCAATGTTGACCTTCTTAGTTTTCATCAGCTCATGGTAGGCATGCATGCCTTCTCATCTACACTGTCTAAGACCTCATGTGCATACCCTCTATATGCTCAACATCCAGATTCTCCACTTCTTCATCATCAATCACATAGACCATCTTACCTTTTTCTTTTTCTAGGCAAGCCAAGTTGTTTTGCATCTCTCTTCTTCTTCAAAGTGCATGCCTCCAGGTCTGACTCACCTAGTAACTCCTGAATAAGTTCCTCAACCTTTGCACTATCTCCCATAGTCAAGTGCTTCATAACCTATAATGCCTCATTCACTAGAGGTTTAGTGGAAAAATAGTCAAAGGTCTGAATCATACTACAGTCAATTCTTTCCAATTCCTTGTCTCTCTATTCAACTCTGCATAGACATACCATGCATACGCATGCAACCTCCTCACAAGGTGTAGTAGAGATCTTGCACCCATAAAAAAGGTGGTAAAGCTTCCTACCCCTCTGTCCAGAGTCTCTCACACTATTGAACATGGTGTTGAATAGGATCTTTACCATGAAATTCACATATCTTGAGTAGGTGCATTACTTTCTGAGAGAAATCTAGCAGAGAAGGTGATTCTCACTTCTCGCCACTCTAAGAGATTATCCCTATGAACCATCCACCAAAGCATTTGTTGTCCAGAGAGTATAAACTAGCATATTCCTTCTTTCCACTTGATCTATCCATTGAAATTCCATATAGCACATAGGAACACTTCAGGATTTCCTTCACCAATGTACCTTGGTACCTGGTTACTTCCCAAATGCCTAACACAACACAACCTTTGCCTACTTACACACGTAACTACACTCCTCACTTCACACCCAACCATTTCATAAGTTCCATGTGCCTAGTTTTCACATGCAACACTTGTAGTATCACTCATGGATGTGCATGCATCATCCCATTGAGAACTCCTTCCTTTGATGGCTCAAGGACTTCCGGATCTCTAATGGTGTGCACATAAATTCTGTTCAAATCCTCTTCACTTAAGGGCTCTACATAAGGTGTAAATTTTCCATCTATCAAAGGAATGATGATGCACTTCTTCCTTGTTCTCAAAACTTATATATCCTTTGTTGAAGTGTAGATCATCATTGTTTTCATAACACCAAGGGTGCCCAAGTAATGCTGGAAAACTCTGCCTCTGCAAGCACCAAGACCTCAAAGTCCCCAATAAACTTGGCCCCTTATAGTAATAGTAGCAGATCCTTCAAACTCCAATGGGCATGGCTTTAGTCCTATTTTCCATAAACAACACATTTGAAGATGGCTGCAATGGTGGTCTCCCCATCTAAATCCACGCATCCAAAGTGAGTACATTCACTTTTGCACACCTATATCAATCAAAATGTTACTCAAGATCCATCCATCAACAACAACATTCAGAGTGATCTCTTTGTCATAATCCAGACTATGAGGAGGTAGGTTAGCATGAAAAATCTATCTTTCATGCTCAACTCCAATGTGTGTCTTTTTCCCTTAACCATTCCCCCAATAAAGGAATGATGTTTTCTTGTCACAACATCTTTGCAAAACCTCCTTTAAATCATCAACATCCATCTGAGGAAGCTCAATTGTTTTTTTTTCTAACTTCCACTGACTATTCTTTCAAACATTGTATCTCACCCTATAAATTCCTAATCACCTCCATGTTTCTTGATAAACTTCCTTCTAATGCATAGGGTCTGGATACTTTTGCATGTAGTACCTCCTCCTTTGTAATGATAGGATTCTTTTTTGAACTTCCTAAGCATGCAGCCTCAACATGTAGTGATCTTCACAGGTACCAACTCAGGATCAAGTGCTAACTTTGACATCCACTATCTTCCACAACACGTATACTCTAACCATTCCCATGCCCTTGTCCTACTTTTGCTTCTTACTCAAGTGTTCATACAAATTGGGCATTCTTCATAGTTGTGGTTCTTTCCACAAAAAAAAAATATTCTGAGGGGCATTCACACCTGTAATGATCAGGGGATCCACATGTATAACATGTTCCTCATGGAAACTCACTTCTTCCACCACCACAACCTCGGCCTCTGAATCCTCCATGGTATCCTCGACCTCTACCTCTACCTCACCTCCATCAAGTGCCCTTCATTGTGATTATGATCATGATGCTCACCTTTTCCTTAGAATTATTTTCAACATTGGTCTGTCACACACACAATATCAATGACATCATGAATCTGATCAATCAACCTACAATTTTTAGTATCATGAGTGGTAGACCTACAAATCTTGCAATAAAATAAGACACATTCTTCCTTATCACGTGTTGTAACAATGGGCACCTACTTGAATCATGATCCAAGTGACAAATCTCATAATCCAACAAACATGGCACACACCGATTTATGAGGAAAACTATCCTTAGTATGTCCTTCTACTTCACAATCATGTGCACCAAATTCCACTACATGTCTCATGTGTTGAATTAGCTGATAATTTCTCTAACTATTTTTCCATCACTGATGCAATCTGAGCCTCCAAAATGGGCTAATACTCCTATGTCTACACTCCCAACTACCTCAGCATGTAGAGTTTCTTCAAGTGCCTCACGCGGATCTGTATAAGTCTTGTGTGAGAGCACCCTTCTAAAAGGCATGATCAATCCTCCAATGAACCATTGAGCATGTGGCTCGGGTGAATGTCATAAGATAACTTTGATAAAAGGGTTTTGAAACATGCATCATACTCCCAAACACTCTCATTCATGCCCTTATTGATGTCCTTCATGATGCATGATGCTCTTCTACTCAAACTTAGGTATATAAAACTCTGCTAAGAAAGCATCATCATAACAAGTATAGTCTATAGTCTACACAAGTCTGGTTCAGATCAAATTTCATGTACCAACTATGTGTGTGCCCTTGCAATGTAGTTACAAATTGACTTTCCTTGCACTCTGAGTTGTAATCCCCTTCACGTGCCATAGTATCTCACACATATGCACATGCTCAATACATCTTCTATTCCTCTATATTCTAGATGAAGAGACATCTCCATATAAATTTTTTGGGGTGGTGTGACCATGCCCACCAGATCTAGAACCTTGTATTACCTCCTGTGTTTCCTCCACCCCAGAACCACCAGATCCACTAGATCCCAAGCCACCTGATCCTCCCCCCTCCCCCTGTAGTAGGTAATGGACTAGAGGATGCACTACCTTGTGTTCCAATAGTTGTGCTAAACTAACTCCTACATTTGTATGAAGTTGTGCTACTTCCAGACATGATGCCAATGTTCTATGCACCCCATGTTCTGTGTTGATGATGCACCAAAAAACATACCTCCAACTAGACCTCCAAATAACATAAATGATGATTGTGCCACCATAGATGAATAAGCTACCTATTAACTCCTAACTTGACTACAAAACTAACTCTATCTGTTGCTACTCTACTACCCACACTAGCTTGCTTATTGATAGATAATATCGAGAAACTAGAAAAACCAAGCATAAGGGCTAGGTCACTAGGAGGGATCAAATGCACACTCATGGTCCTTGTAGCTTCTTCACCAATGCACTCATCTCGAAATCAAAGAGGGTTCTCTACCATGCTTTCCCAAATGGGGAGTTCCAGATGCTCTAGCTCCACGTCCTCTATGTGAGCTCCAAATCCTTCACGAGCCATCTCTCTCTAACACCATTCATTTCCACAATTTCATGTTGCTTCTCCAAATCCCTCTCACATGCCTCATTAAACTTAAGCCACCTTTCTTCTCTCTATCTTTCTACCACTAGATCCACCATCTTTCACCACACTTTCTCCTTCCCCCCACATGGTGGGGGTTTAGCTAGCCATAGGACGTTGTTCCAAATCTAGGGTCACAATCAAGATCTTAATCACTAAAGGAATACCATGTAATAAGATCCTCTAGGTTCACACAAGAACTAGAACTCAACAACCTCTAGACAAGAATAAGTAGAAAACCACATACTCCAAAATATAGCTATTCAAACACCACTCCACCAATGATCTACAACACATGTCCAAGTCAGATATCTACATCATACAAAGCCTAGAATTCTTCCTGTGTCCAAACAAGTGTGTAAAAACCTCCAATTTCTCTTTGATGCATAAGCAACCAACCACTCATACAACTCTATAGGAAAATATGGTGAAGAACGTCTCATACATCTCATGATACATATTTTGTTCAACCCACACGCATGCATTGCATTAAAATCAGGTCCAATGCTAAATCTATGAGCATACTCTTCCTCCAAATCATCTAACCACTCTTCAATACTAGCCAAGGTCAACTGGTATGTCTTCATCATGCAACATCCTGAAAACAACTAAAAAAGAGGTCCCAAAAATGGAACCAAAATGTAGCCTAGATTTTACCACCAACAACCCAAGGCACATGCACACATCACTCAACCTAAACTGAGCACTCACCCAAAGCATGCAAGGGTACCAGGTTCCTCTTTTATGTCATCTTGTTCAAAGTTAGCATGATTATACAAATATTCCAGATCCATAATAAATAACCAATTATATTACAATGCATAAACCAGATCTAGATCTTAACCATTAACATGAACAATCAAACAAGAATCAAGATTAACTTTACCATATAAGAACCATTCACATATGTGTCTACAATCAATATCCAGCCACAAAGATCCATTATATTAATTTTGTAAAACACATAAAAGCTTCATACATACATAATATAGTCACCATAGTCATGCATGTGCTCACAAACTCACAACATAACACTAACAAAACATGGAACTCTCTAAACCATGCAAATCAATACATATTTATAGGGGTGGGGACTTTCCCTTCACCGCCCATGCACCTTTCAAAAATAGGATACATGCTAATAATAGCCATGTGCCCTTACATGATAAATACAAGAGCATGCAAGCTCACTAATAATAGATTATCTAATAATAATACAACAATAGTATAATCCTATTAATAGCCTCAAAACTATGCATAGTGCTTGATCTTCTACTCATCCAAACACATCGGGATCACTGCGTATGAGTCACATGTTCCAAGAGAGTTTCTTTACGTGAATGATTTTTATGGGATAATTAATATACCCTATTTGAAGGATTTTTATACATCTCCTCCTTATCTCTCCCTGAGCACCTACCTTTAGGAACGTGCACCCCTTCATCCAAAGTTAGGCCTTCCCTTTCAATTCATGGTTGTTCATTTTTGGGATCACTAGAATGTCCACCCTTATATTTTTCTATTTCTTTCTCCTCATCTCCACCCGCAGGACTTCATGCTCCTCAAAAAATGTGTCATATTTCACCTCTTCCTCTCGAGGATCTTCTATATCCAACTTAATAACAAGTGGTTATGTTTCTACATGTGTGCTTCCATGTGACTCCTCCTCACCCTTGCTTGGTATATACTTCCTTCATTTCTTCTTCTTCTATATAGGCTTGGTGGGATAGGTCTTAGGCTTCTCGGGTTATGAAGGGCCTACGCTCGTACTTTCACCTTGGGGATTTTTTCTCCTTAGTACCCTTCTAAAATATTTCTCCTTAGTTCCTATCTCCTCTCCTACTTACTCTTATGTTTTTTTGGGAGGATTTTCCTCGTGTTTCTTTACTCTAGCTATAGGCTTCCTCCATGAGCCATGATCTAGGCCGCCACTATCTTTCCTTAACTCTTCTTCTTCTTCTAACACTTTGGGCTCTTCATCTTGCAACATGCCCACTATGTGTTTCCCCTTTGGCAGTTCAAGAACCTTGAATTCATTTTCAATATACTTTCCATTAACAAGTTTAGGCTTAAGGTATATGTATACCTTAACTACGCCAATATCCGAACCGCTAAGCTTGAAGCGATAATAATGATATTATCGAAATCATGCGCTCAATGTAGGCGGAGACATGTCAGGTAAACATACATTTTCCTTAATGTATGATACTTAGATCCACTTTATCCACATCAAAATTTAGCTTCCACGCATTTGAAAATTTGTTCACAGATGCCTGGAAGTAGTGCACTATGAATGCATATGAAATTTTTCACCAGGGGCTCCAAGTCCCATCCTTCATCCTGAATCTTCCAATACATAAGTGTTGGAAGACTACAAATTGTACTTGTTTATCCAATACCAAAGGAAGGTCCTTGGGTATTCTCCATTCATGTTCAAATTCCTCCCTTAGGCACTTATACCATAACTCCAATATCTTCTTATACGGTCCACTCATGGACCCCTCACATGTTTATTTTGTGAATGGTCTACCAAAGACTTCTTCTCTTTTGGAAACGCCATATCTTGTTGTTTGGCCCATTGGGCACTCCAATATTACCAAAAATCAAAGAAAGAAGAATGGTGAAAAAATTAATTTTATCCCCTTGTTTTGCTTCATCAATAATTACCTCAACAAGGAAGGAAAAAACGTTGTATACCACTCCTTCTGAATATTTTATTCACGATGTGCAACCATCATCTGTTTACTTGTGTCTAGTGCTCTTGATTGTTTAGTTTTTCAAATGGTGTGCAACTACCTTAACCACTATAAATTTTTCTAGTTTTTTATATCCATTGCGCACGTTCCTTTTACATAGGACAACTCTATAGAGGTTGCATCAATAACTTGATCATTTGTCAATTCGCTTGGGATCTCTATTCTTGAGCTCCTTAACCTAGTTAGTGAACCAATTAGGGGCATGGTGATGTGCACCTACCTCCCAAAAAAATAAGAAGTCCTCCTGGACTCTTGACATCAACCATTGGTACATTCTTTCTAGATTTCCAAAATAAGGGAGCTCATATAACTATAAAATACCAAATTTTTCAAGCAACTTCTCACCGAGTCGTCATAAATAGGCTTTTCATCTTTTGTGTGCATGTCTATTTTTACTACCAGACATTTTTCCAATTCATCTTTCATGGCCTTTTCCTATGGTTATAATCACTTACTTTACTGCGGCGGATGTGGGACTCCCAGTCACGCCCCACTATAACCCCTTCTAGGTACTACATTTCTGAAAATCTACTTTCAGGGGCATCCTCTATCTCTACTTCCACTTCTTTTTGCTTCCTACCCCTTGTGGTTTCTCCAGGTGCTCATTTTGGTGCCATTGTGATGATAAAAATGTGTTCTTGCACTAGATTCAAGATCTAAGAACTTAAAACTCATGTGCCCTAGCTTCACCAACCCTAGCACAGGGTTTTCTCCCCCACACACCTTCTCTTTGCTCAAACACCCTCTTTAATGGAGCTCCAACCAATGCCATGCACAAATCTCTTTAGTTTGATGTCTATAATAGATTTCTTATGCACTTTCCCACACAACTCATTCTTTAGCTCACTCTTGACTCACTCAAACACTTCACAATGCAAGGTAAAAATGATATTACAAGCCCACATTTTATAACTTTTGCAAATTTCCCCACATTTATTTCTCCCCATCTACCACCATACTTAGCATTAAATGGCATTTCGTTCCTTTTTCCATGCTTTACAAATAAATTTTCCACGCCCCATTCGTAACCTTTTGGTGCGCCCATTAATATTTGGCCACAGACCTCCTCCCATGTGCCTCCATGCATCAAGTACCTATCCACTATGCCTTGTACCAATTATTTTCCCATACTTCTACCTACCTTGTGTTACACTATGTACCCTTCCATCTATGTGTGGTCTTCTATCTAAAGAATTTTTGTTCTTGATCTCGTACTTTACTTTAAGCTCCTGCACCATATTTCTCCTATGCATACCCATCTTCCAGAGGATGTTCAATCTCTTTCCATATTGGCCCATTTATCATGTATCTTCTCCACCCCAAACTAAAAGTATGCATGGTCCTTTGTGCATTAATTTACTTAGATAATATTCACTACTAGCACGTAAGCACACTTATTAAAATAAAACACTTTGAATCGAATTGACAAAGCATAGCAACAATGAAAGGAAACACATATAAAGAAAATGTATTAAAGGGAAACCTAATCTAAATGGAAACACTACCTTATTACAAAAACCAAGAAGACTTATTTATATTAGGATTTCAGCCTACTCTCGTTTAAATAACCGGCAACCGTTTTCCATCCAACACCTAAAAGTGATAAGTGCTGAATAAATTACATATGTCACTACGTATGGTCCCGGATAATGCACCTTCAATTTCCCAGGGTGGTGCACAAACTTGGAGTCATAAAGAAGAACCATCTGTCCAACCTCAAACTACTTATTCTTAATGTGCCTATCGTGCCATGCCTTCTACCTAGCCTTTTATGTCTTTTAGCTCCAACGTCGATGGTGCATCTTCTCATCCAAATGCATCGGTTTATATATGCGCTCTTCAAGTTCTTGTTCATCATCCAATCTTCCTATGCACATAATATGTAGGGAGGGTAGCATAAATTCCACTAGTAGAACACCCTCCATGCCAAACACCAACTGAAAGGGTGTGGCTTTGTTCAATCTTTTGTAAGTAGTCATGTATGCCCAAAGTACAATAGATACCTTTTCATCTCAGTATTTCCTTCAAACATCACATATATTTGTCAATGTATGTCCTAGAATCATTTTGAAAGCCTCAACAGTACCATTAGCCTATGGATGATAGGGGTTGTCTTATGATGTGTCACCATAAACTAAGCCAATAATATTCTAATAGTCTCATTCAAAAATTGTGTGCCCCTATCACTTATCAAGTTCAATGGACATCCATACCTAATGATAATGTTATCCCATAAGAATCTTGTTGTTGTAGTTATCGTGCGATCCTCTGTAGTACTTATTCTTCCCACCTAGTTAGATAATTTGAAAATGTAATACTATAACATGATCTAGTCCTACACGCAAGTGGGAAAGAGGACCTAAAAGTATATTTCCCATTTCTTAAAAGGTTTTACACTCACTATCGGTCTCAACAACATTTCATCCCTATGCCTAGGCTTCCCAAGGTGCTAACATGATCACATGCCTTGGCATACTCTTTATGATCCTTATATAGTGTTTCCCACTAAAGGCCAACCAAAAAAATCTTGTGCGTGGTAGCATTTCCTATATAATTTCCTCCTGCAATTCCACCATGAGCTTCCTTCATTATAGCTTTGTGCTCATGTTCAATTACACATCAACGTAAAATATCATCATGAATTAACTTGTATAAATCCACACTATTCAACATGTAAGGTGTGTCATGCATGACAAGTTGTTTCTTCTCTAGGATCTTCATCCCTTCACGAAGACACACACCGCACACAAAAACATAGAAATATATTCTAAATCAGAGAGCGCGTAGTTCAATCTAGGCATCGACATTATGTCCTTAATGATTTGTGCATCCTCACCTAAGTTAATTCTTAATAAATGATTCATTCTGGAATTATTCTTTCCCATCTTTACCACCACGCTAAAGTCAAATTTTGAAACAAGAGAATCCACCGGCATGTGCACCCATGCAAAATGGTCTTATTGACCAATTAATTAAGTGTCATGTGATCTATATAAAATATAAAGGAGTTTCCAACAATTATTGTCTAAACTTGTGCAACACATAAATCATGGAAAATTTCTGATTTCATAATTCTTGCTCAATTGGCATCAACTTCTTGCTCATGAAACAAATAGGATGATCAAAAAAATCCCATCACCAAGATGTCTAACACTATGAAAATGGCCATCTTTAGAGGCATAAACATGTACATGAAACAGTTTGTCCCAAGAAGGAAAGTGTAAAATGGGCACAAAAGTAAGTCTTTCCTTTAATGTCTCAAATGCTAGTTGTTGTGCCTCATCCCAATGGAAATTTCCTTTACTTTTCAAAAATTCTTCCAAGGGCATGGAAATATTAGCATATCCCTTAATGAAATTCCTATAATAACTCATGTGCCCTAAAAACCTTGCACCTCACTTTGATTAGTGGGATCCTCTAAGCCCAAGATAACTGTGACCTTAGCATGATCTACCAACAAACCTTATTTACATATAATATGTCCCAAAAAGTTCCAAAGGGTGTCATAAAATACACTTCTTAATGTTGAGAGAGATGCTCAATTTCTTGACACCTCTCAAACATAAGTCTCAAATTGTCACAGTGATATTTTACCATCCCATATATAGTCCAATCATCCAAATAAACCTATAAAAACTTGTGTATAAATTCCTCAAATGCTTGTACAATAATGCACGAAAATATTGTAGGTGCATTCTTTAACCCAAATGGCATAATTGTATATGTAAAACTTCCCACTTAGTGTTGAAATTTTTCTTTTCTTGGTCTTCTTTAGCATTTTACACCTGATGATAACCAAAGAATCCATAAGTGAAAGAGTAAATTTTGTGCCTATGACTCCTCCAAGATCTCCTCAGTAAAAGGTGTGGGAAAAGGGTCTATGACACAAGAAACATTCAACTCTCTGTAGTCCACACAAATCCTTATCCTACCATATTTCTTTATGCTTATCACCATGGGCTAACCCACTCTGAATCCTCAATGGGCTCAATGATTCTAGATTTTAATATCTTATCAATATCTTCCTTTACTTTGATGTACATGATTAGGATTCATCCTGTAAGGCCTCTTCCTAACCGACGCACACCTTATTTTAACTTGATCCTCATCTCACCCAAAGAGTGATGCACTCCCTTCAACTCATGATATCCTCACAGAAATAAGTCCTGAAATTCACGCGATGAGATTAGTAATCTTTTCCACCTCTTATTCAGACCAATAGTCACCAATAATGGCCTCCTTAGGTTTTGTATTTGTCCCAATGTTGACCTTCTTCATTTTCATAGGCTCATGATAAGTGCACCTTCTCATCAACACTATCTAAGATCTCACGCATACCTATAGTGTGATTAACATCCAGATTCTCTACTTCTTCATCATCAATCACATAGACCAGCTTACCCTTCTATTTTTCCAGCTAGGCATGCCCAAGTTGTTCCTCATTTGTCTCTTCATCATAAAATCATGCCTCTAAGTCCATCTCTCCAAACATACCTAACAAGAGTTCCTCAGCCTTTGCACTATCCTCCATTGTAAGGAGCTTCATAATTTGTAATGTTTCACTCATCAGAGATTTAGTAGAAAAATAATTAAAGGTCTGAATCATACCTGAGGTCATCTCCTACCAATTAATTGTTTCCCTTGTTAACTCTGCATGAACATACCATGCACGCGCACAAATGCTTAGAGTTTCGTAGAACTTATGTACCTAGAGTGATGGTAAGCAGGTCTCCTGCCCCTCCATCTAGAGTCTCTCACACTTCTGAATGTGGTGCAAAGTAGAATCCTTTCCATAGAATTCACATATATGAGAAGGTACATTATTCCTTAGAAACCTAGTAGAGAAGGTGATTCTCACCTCTCACCACTTTAAAAGGTTATCTTTGTGTGTAGTCCACCAACGCGTTGTTGTCCCATGTAGGGTATAAATCAACATATTTCTTCATCACCCTCATCCTTCCACTAGGATTCCATGATGCACAGAAATACATAAGGGTTTCCTTCACCGGTGTCTTACCGAGGTACTGGTTATGACTCAAATGCCTCACCATGCGCAACTTTGTTATGTGAGTAAATGTGTTCTTGATCTCTTGCCCACCATTTCATACATTCTATTTTCCTAGTTCTCATAGGAAATACTTTTGTATTACTCATAGAATTAACATTATCCTTTTGTATATCACCTTCCTTAGATGGCTTTGTAGACACCAAATTTGGGTCACACTCCCCTTGGTCCCCTTCACTTAATTAACGTAACAAATTTAACTAATCATGACCCCTTCATCCCATATTAATTTTATCCTCACACCTCCACCTCATCATTACACCTTACCTTGGACCCATTCCAGGGCATTTAACTCACAGTGACCAAAGTCATCACTCTCAACACTAAGCCATCACTCCCAGTGCTAAGTCACCACTTGACTTAACTAACTAAGAATTCTTCCTAAAACTAATTAACTTCTTCTATATCTTCATGCCTTCTCTCTTGAACTCTACTTCCCTAAGTAGACTCATCAAGGAAAGCACACCAAATCTAGGAAGATCTGCCTATTTTTGATAAATAAGACTATTTCACCCTAACCGACATTGGTTTATCCTCGCCTGACGTCGATCACCAAAAACCGCCATCGGTTCCTTTATATAGAATTTTACAGCCTTTACCAAGGTTGGTCATTCAATTATTGGAGTCTTATTACATTCAAGCTCAAATCTTCAAGCCCTCACACATATGACAACCACGGAACCACAATATAAGACAAGCGGTCGGTTCTCCTTCCAGCGTTGGAATACTCATGAGAGCACATAGTTTGTTTTGTCACGGAAATGGACTCAAGCACCTCTTCTCCGATCAAATTAACCATCTCAACTCATAATATCTATAAAATACTAAGTACTCTTATTTTAATGATTTATGCTTATCCCATTATATATCTCTTGCTTCTTTTAGTATATTATTTCTTCGGTTACTCGTACATCACCTTCTTCCCACCAAGCCACTATTCAACCACATAAGCCTTTTCACCCTTCTAAACATCCTTCTTAGTATTCATGAGTCTTATCAACCATATAATGACCCAAACCACACTACCCTCACTCACTCTCTGTGGAAATCACGGAGACCTAAAAACCCATTTTTAATAGTTTACTACCTATTTCCCCTACCGACATCGGTTCTCTAACCATCGTCGATTTTGTCCATATACTGGAATCAGTCACCACTGAATAATACCGGTCTTTGTGTCATTTTATATGCTCATATTAGCAAGCTTCCCACTCACCCAAAACCAACCCAAACCTCAACCAATCAGCCCTAGACCCTTACAAGACCTCACGACAGACCTACCTACACATGAACAAACCTTAGTTCTAATTAGATTTAGTGTTGCATTTTTATATTTAACATTGAATCTAGTGTATTGTGTGTATGAGAAACCTAAATCATTACATTGCAATAGGACATATTTATTTCAATTTTTATTCATATTAAATTGTTATTAAATAGTGGATTGAGAACTTCTCTAGGAAGCACCACACTTCCTAGATCTAACATCCCTAGGTAGTCCACTGTGATATGTTATTTAATAATCTTTTGTGGTCTTGCTTTACATCTACAAGTAGTCTTTCCCATACAAAATTTTTTTCTCCACGATCATCTTGGATAATGTCAACAACGCACACATTCTACCTTCCACCTTCGATGAACAAGTATTCCTCCTAATATTTTACTTTATCTATTTTACAAACTATTTTGTGAAACATTTTGGCATGCCCGATGGGACCCATTTGGGGTTCGTTCATTGTTGTTTATTCCTAGGGAAAATCTTGTGTGTCTATTTTCATTCAAACAAGTTCACATTAAGCTTCTTCTCTGGAAATATTTTTTTCTTTTGATTGTCTCAGTGAAACTTGTTTTCCGGGATTAAAAATAACTCTTCTTTATTTTCTTGCATTGCACTTAGTGAAATTCATACCCTTAACCTCTTCATAATTTGTTCTCATCAAATATAATTTGTGGTTTTGGGTTTTAAAACTTGTGCACTTGCATTTTTGAGTTTGTTGCATTATAGCTCATCTAAATTGTGGGAAACCTATATGTTGGAATTCATGCCCAATTGATGGTTGAAAAATTGAACCGTAGCTCACATTTTGCACACTCTCTATACCAAATCACTGAAAATAAACTACACAGTTCTTGAACAACATCTTTCCTAGAAGAAGTTGTCAATGATCACACGATCAGAGGATTGATAGTGGGCTCCAGCTGGTTTCTTTGTCCAGTCATCATCTCAAAGAAGGATCTCCCATGCCAAAACTTACCCGAAACTAACCATAGTTTTAGCTTTTATAGGAACCTTTGTTAACCAAAAATTATATCTTGCTTATAGTCAGTCCTAAATGGCATAAGCCACAACATAAAATCTACAGCTTAGGATTTCATGTTTATTAGCTTTTTGTCTACTTGTGTTTTGAGGTGTGAGTTGCATTTCTTCATTATTTCTCATCCTTTTACACCCCACATCATGAATAGTGTATTCTAGTTTTATTATGGGTTTATTAGGACTCCTCATAGCCATACT